>OY744610.1:43190087-43237587 GCA_963556255.1 Allolobophora icterica | reverse complement strand
TATGAAAATCTATTTTCTTTTTCATCTCTGCCAGAAACAAATAAACTAAATTTGGACTTTCTTAGCTTTCAGATGGTTAAAATCTAATAAACCTGAAACCTAAAAACTTCATTTTTGAACCACTGCGTTTTTCGGGTAGAGTGTTTCACCCGAAATATATCTGCTCTAGGCCCAGTGCATATTTTAAGGAATTTAGACTACTGGGACAAAATCAGCCATGGAAAAGTTGATGACCTTTTTTTAGGAATTCATCTCCCGAAAAAGTTGATGACCTTTTTTGAGAATTTCATGACAATGCGTTTTACTAATTCTCATTTTACTACTGGGGCACATCTTTAAACTCCTGCAACATTTGTCCCACTAGTTATACTTTAAACATACATTGCCTGGGACAAATCAGCCTAACTACTGGGACAAATCCTAAGACTACTGGGACATTTGTCCCACTAGTTATAGAGATAAAAAATGCCCTGTCTAGGCCTACTTTAATTATGTAATATTTATATAACGTCGCTAGTGGGTGACGAACACTTGTAAAGGGGTAATCATTGTGAATTAATGACTTGCATTGTACGCATAAGCCTAAACAGTGACTGTCTCAAGAGAGTCTGAAACCTACACATCTTCATTGAAAGGCGCCCCAGCTCAACCGACTCACGTGTCAAGTAACTTCTAAGAGTCCGTTAACTATATAATAATAGTTTTAACTATAATATATAACAATATCCATTAGCTGTTTTCTATTAGCCTTAACTATATAATAATAGCCTTAGACTGTGTTTCATTTAGCACAACCAGAAAAGGCGACGTATAACGCAGGCGTCATCTCGTGAATAACATGAGAGAAAATGCTATTGCTATCAATGAGCAACAGTCAGTCATTATTATTATTTTTTGCCCTGAGGTCTTCATTCCAGGATAGTGCGCTACAATTATTATTATTACTACTACTATTATTATTATTATTATTATTATTATTATTATTATTATTATTATTATTATTATTATTATTATTATTATTATTATTATTATTATTATTATTATTATTATTATTATTATTATTATTATTATTATTATTATTATTATTATTATTATTATTATTATTATTATTATTATTATTATTATTATTATTATTATGACATTTATTCAGAGTAACTGTAACTATCTAATGACCCACAGTCCCAGAGGAGTCTCGAACCTGTACTCTCCGCGTTACAAAGCGAGTGTTCAACCAATCGACTACCGTGTCATACAGATGATTTTCCTGAGGATGGATAATTTTCAGAACTGGCGCGCAGATGTCTTGCGAGAGATATATAAGCTAGATTGAATGTTTCCTAAGTATTGCAGCGGTGTAGGTAAGCCTAATGCTTTTGTAACGCACTATCTTGTTGTCCTGATTTGAATAAAAGTTGACCACATCATGGACCAATTAATTATCAGTAGTAGGTATGTGTGTCGTCAAAAACCGATGACCTCACATATAGACGTCATCGGTATCTGTGCAAAGAAGCTGAGAACTGAATTCGGTTTAACATAATAGACATTACTACGTTTTGTTTCTAAAGGTTAATATCCCAGGTCGGCGTTTACCGTACTTTAATCGGTAAAAATCGGTCGGCAAAAGACTTTACTCGACTGGAGGCTGTCAGCGTCAAGACCAGCATGATCGCATCGATCTGGTTCAGCTGGAGGATCCCACAGGCAGCAACCATCACTGTCCTCGAGGTCTACTTCCGTCGTCGGTGGTAGGCAGACCGGACAGATTCGGCCGAGGTCCTCGAAGCAGTCCACACAGTAGATTTCTCCGCAGCGCTGGAACACACACTCTTGATAGCCCTCGTTGTCTCCAAGGACGCACTCACAAACCAAACAGGTGTAATTCCGCCTTGAATGCAGACTAGACGTCAGCCAGTTTCGACATGGGATGTGTACCAGGCACCAGTGGAGTAGACTGTCCCGTTGGAGACGCTCCCGCACCCGGCGGTTGACCCTTGCCACCTGGCGGAGCAGGCGCGGCAGGTGAGGACGCCGACACTGGATGGTTCGATAGAGGTAGACGGCTCTCTCCTTTCGCCGATCCGGGTAGAAATGACCCGTGATGCGATTTCGCGCTCGAAAGGAGTAAGCCTTGAGAAGTACCGACAGCAGAAGAATGACGTGGAAGACGAATATGAAAACGGCGCTGTGAATCGATGGAGTCTGGGCAGATGGTAGACAGGTCCCGGCGTCAGCGTACTGCGCCAACCATCTATCTGGTTCGAAGCCCTTGAGGAACAGGTCGAGAAGTTCAACGATAATGCCATGACCGGAAACCACCAGGTGCACCCCATCCGTACCACTCCCTTCGACGGCATCTTGACTGCTGTGCTTCTGCCCCAGGGTCAGAACCCAGTAGAGGACCAGGTCGAACCCGAAGCAGGTCAGCGAAACAATGAAGAACAGAACGAAAACTGCCATTCCTCTCCAGTGCAGTCTTTCCTCCGTGTGACCGAGCTTCCAGCTCGACGTGTCTACCATGTACCTCAGCTCGTACTTCCGCAGCGGAAGAATGCTTCTTGCGCCAAGCGCCGTTTCCGGCAGCTTACGGTCTAAGGCCCTGAATTCCTCCGCGACGTAAACATTGTCGAAATCCAGCGACGTGAGGAACAGTCGCAGATAAACGTAAGTCTCGCGCAGGACGAGAAGAAGCGAGACCGGAAGTGCCAGCTTAGCGAGAATAGCCACAACCAACCGGAAGTGAGCCGTGCAAGACGAGAACTCCTCGAGGACTCTTTGTCGTATGCGGAAGGTTACGGCGGAGGCGTTCTGACGGATGTTGTGATAGGGCTCTGATGTGAGGCGGAAATGCAGGGCATCGTCGAGGTCGTGCAGTGCAGTCTGGGTAGCGTTGATGGCTTCTTGGATGGCGTCTCCTGCCCACTTGGACGGCTGGCACAAGGTGTCGCTATCGTTCAGACTCTGGCAGACCAGCTGAACGTTCAGCGGTTCACAGATATTAGCGTCATCTTCCGGAAGCTTTAAGTCTTCTAGTTCTCTGTCGACAGATAAACAAACTAAGCATCATTCGCTATGCGCAAATACAGGAGCTATATAATAGCATACATTATTTAAGATTCTCCTTCTCGTCCTTCTCCTCGTCCTTTTCCTCTTCCTCCTCGTCCTCCTCCTTGTCCTCTTCGTCCTCCTCCCTCTCGTCCTTCTCCTCCTCGTCCCCTTTCTCCTCGTCCTCGTCCTCTTTCTCCTCGTCCTCTTCCTTCTCGTCCTTGTCCTCCTCGTCCTCTACGGCGTCCTCGTCGTCCTCGTCCTCCTCGGCGTCCGTGTCTCCTCGGCGTCCGTGTCCTCCTCGGCGTCCTCGTCCTCCTCGGCCTATATAAGTATGGCGGCACAGAGGACCTTGCTCCATTCATAAAAAGTTAACATGTTCGACGTCACACGTTTCAACTTCGCCAATCCGATGCTGCCGATATTGCTAGGTAGTGTCAGTCCAAAGCCTGAAAAAAGGAGGAGGGCGTCGTCAAAAGTCCTGGCAGCCGTAAGATGTTGTTTGAAGTGAAAACTACTACTCAACTGTTTTGGATAGGTTTGAAGATTGGGAGAATTTCTAGGCAGACAGGAGGCACAGCAACGTGTAGGAGGGAAGACACCAAAAATTAAAACACGAACAAAGGACTTGCTATAAAAAGTTTGGAAACGGTCATCTAAGTATCATCCAAGTGTCATGCAAATATCATAAGTACCATCTTAATAGAGACGACTTCAGAAAGTCGTCACAAGTAATGGCGACATAAAACACATTAAACGCCTCTCTCGCACGACCTCACTTAGCTGCCACGCAGCTTTGAAGTCTCTTACAGTACCTGAGTTACTTTGCGATTGTCTTCCCCAAATATCTGGGTCCGTCAAGAACCTTGGGGATATAATAAGCTAGACTACATCACACTAGCTTTCTAGATGCATTCATACACAAATCATACACAGAACTACATACTACATACATGCACACATGCAATGTCATGCATGCATGCATGCATTCATGAATACATACATACATAAATAAATACGAATGCCCAGTTCCACTACTTTGCATTCGATTTCTCTGCATTGTCGATACAATGGAAAATTAAACAGAGACCGATGCCTATCGTCTGCGGAGTTTGCCATCTGTTCAGTTGTTAATGATACCTAAAACGCGGTTTAACGGATCGAATGCCTTCTGTGAATCTTCACACACACGCGACGGTTTGTATTCTGCCACACAGCTCAAAAGCGTCTATTATATATAAACAGTGAACAGTCCAAGGCTATCATTCCAACGAATGCACTTCAGCAACAAGTCACAGAACAGCTAACGTGCAGCTGCAAACCAAACAAAAGTCCATTTGCCTTCAGTATTGAGGAGTAATAGCTTTTCTTGTTTATACCTGTTTTCCGTCTCTGAGTCTGGACCTCTTTCTCGCCCCTATCCCCTTTGCAATTGTTTCTATATCTGCCTTCTGTCTGGCTGTATTTCTGTTTAAATTCCTTTCTTTTCTTAGGTTTTTGTTTGCATACAAATGCTGAAGATGTTTCGGTTCTCAAAAGCCCACGCGATTGCTGATTTCTGTTTTTTATATTCTACTATCTTGTCTATCTCTTACCTGTCAAGGAACTTTAAAGTCTGTTATAGTACCCGAGTTACTTGCCCCCTACCTTACACTAAGCTTTCGTATGTATTTTTAGTACACTACCGAACTTATCTGTCTCCTACCTCCCACGAAGTTTTTGTATCTTCTTTTAAACTACCTCATTAATAGCTCTTATATCTTCTTTACACTACCTGATTTGTCCATCTCCTACCTCCTCTGATATCTCTGGGATGCACCACTTGGACGGGAATCTGTATGATGAATTCTCTAGTTATTTGAGGTCATACACTTCCTGCTTACTGGTGATCTTGTTTTCCTAATGAACTTTTAGCATCCTTTATAAACTAGCGTAAAAAGCGCATTTTTATTGGTTTCTTTTGAAGAAGTGCATAACGAATTTAACTTTTTAAAATTTTAATTACAATACCTGAGTTATCCGTATATTAGGCTACCTGTCATGTAGGGTTTGTCGTTTCTGAAGCAATTGTTGTTGTTGCTTTGGAGCCCATCGATCTGGGTTGATCGTGTCGAGGATACCCCTTGCATGATGGTAGACAGACCCAAGGGCTCCGATCACCGATAGACATTGACTTCTCGCGTGTCGAATCCCAGACGAACACGAATTGAACGAACGTTCGACTAAATTGCGACACGTCTGCGTTAAGTATAACAGAAAATAAGCCAACATTAGCATTATAGAAATACTCGTCACGTGACATTCGTTTAAGCGTATTTAGTTTATGATAATTTATTAATTTGCAGTCATTGCATGCTCTTGGTATGTAATAATGTAAATCTGGCTCTCACGAGGAGCGAGACATTTGCGCGAACAGTCCAGGGTTGAAGAAAATATGTGAAGAAACTCGATTGATATTCTTTCAAGGCTGCTTAAACTACTGAGAAATCAATCAATCAATCAATCAATCAATCAATCAATCAATCAATCAATCAATCAATCAATCAATCAATCAATCAATCAATCAATCAATCAATCAATCAATCAATCAATCAATCAATCAATCAATCAATCAATCAATCAATCAATCAATCAATCAATCAATCAATCAATCAATCAATCAATCAATCAATCAATCAATCAATCAATCAATCAATCAATCAATCAATCAATCAATCAATCAATCAATCAATCAATCAATCAATCAATCAATCAATCAATCAATCAATCAATCAATCAATCAATCAATCAATCAATCAATCAATCAATCAATCAATCAATCAATCAATCAATCAATCAATCAATCAATCAATCAATCAATCAATCAATCAATCAATCAATCAATCAATCAATCAATCAATCAATCAATCAATCAATCAATCAATCAATCAATCAATCAATCAATCAATCAATCAATCAATCAATCAATCAATCAATCAATCAATCAATCAATCAATCAATCATGCAAACATTTATATAGCGCCCCTTCAAGGAATCTATTCAGAGGCGCTCCCAGCCCAACCCCGGCGAAAAAGAAAGTCTTTAGAGCAGAGAAGAAAGCGGTGGACGGGTTTCGAGGAAGAGACCGCAGCTCAGAAGGAAGCCCATTCCAAATTGTGGGACCAACGACTGCACACTCTCTGTCAAGCTGTACGTGAACTGTTAAGTACAGTTTCAGGTATTAGAATGAAATCGGTGTAGTTGACTTGAGCCAATATCCCAAAAAAATCGTACTACACACTGCACATTCCAGAAAAGTCAATTCGGCAATATCATCTGTACACCTTGTGTCAGAAAACACTTTACCTTAGGCTCTGAAAAGCTGTATTTGTTTTAATTTTCTCAAGAGTAAATAAAACACCAGCGTTTTCGGCAGATGCATCGAACTGACCTTCTCAGTTCCGAAGAGCTGTCTCCTTCCATTCTTTAAGTCCGACTCGATGTCCGCCAATCCTTCGTCGAGGGGTCTGAGGCCGGTGACGACGCCGCGAGCCGAGTCCTGCAGTCCGGCGATCGTCCGGTTAACATGTCCCATCATGGCATCGAAGGGTTCGAGCAACATCAGTGTCTGATTGTAGCCACGCTCAACGCTGCATCCAATCGCCCTCGCAGCCTCCTCGACGTTGCTGTAGATGTTGTCGCACGGTCCGGTCAGCAGGAGAGCCGAGGTGATGATGATGAGGGAGAGGCGGCCGCGGGGAGTGGACGTCGACGGCAGGATGAGGCTTGAGACGCAACGACAGGCCCTCGACAGGAACAAGGCCAAGGCCAAGGCCAGGAAGAGGAGGCCGCTGAGGACAACGGATGTGGTGAGGGCGTAGCGTAGGTAAAGATGAGTCCAGAGGAGAGCAGTGGCTGCAATTACGAGAGCGAATGCGGTGGATAACATGATGCGAATAAAGACGTCTTCGGCTGTTGATCGTGGTGCGTAGTAGACGTGAATGGTGTTCATAGTGGAGCGATCCGTTGTTGCTTGACAGCAGGTGACGCCTGGCCTTAGGAACACCTCGTCGGCGGATGTGAGTCCAGCTCCTCCGCCTCCTTTGAAATGTGGGGCCTTAATCGTCGCATAGATGTCTCTATCGTTCATCCGCGAAGACGCATGCGCACTACCGCGACCGGAACCTGCTCTCAGCAGCAGCCCAGCACGCGTGACTGGCACCGCGGTAGCTGACGGCACTGGAAGATGCAGCACCTTGGCCACCTGTCTTCTGACCGTCGCTGGGCTTCCCGGGGTCTCATGACAGCAGACGGGTAAAACGTCCATCGAAGAGACACTTCCTCGTCCGGATACCTCCGCCTGTAAAGAGCATCTCGCAGACGCCAGCAACTGGCCCATTGTCTCGGAGACTCTGGTGGAGGAAGATGCCGGATCTTTTGTCTGCCAGACGTCCCTGAGCTGGAGCGAACGACTTCTCTCGTGCGGATGATAAAGTAAGCGGTCTTGGTTCGGCTTGACGACCATACGTGGCTTCCTGCTGGCTTGACCTAGGCGCACGTGCTGCTTCGGGCTAGACAATGCGCCTTCAACGAACTGATGCATTTCCTCCATCTTTGAAACGTCGGCTGCAGCAACAGTAGAACACGTGCATTTCGAATGGATTTCTTTACGTTCGAGAGCTGATCCGCTCCCGAGTTCGGCTGAGTTAGTTTCCTCGGCGTTCCTCGCAAAGTTTCGGTTTCTCTTGTCTTTCTCACTGCCACTCCCTCTGGCTGACTTCAATTCGTCATCCTTAATATAGTAGCTCTCCTTCTCCTCGCTAGAGAGCGCTTCAGGTGAATGATATGGTGCTTCCATCGACCTGGAAAGGGTATCCTCGCTGTCGTTGTACGGAAACGTTATGACCCCGTTTTGTCTCTCAACCACAAGACTCTTTCTTCCAGTTGCCCACACGTTTTGGAAGTTTCCTCTGTCTTTGGAAATCACATCATCAATCGAAAGACTAACTTCCTTGTTTTCCATGAGACGATGAACTTCTTGGCAACAGGTGACGTTTGGAACAGGTAGGCCCTAGGCCCTAAGTCTCTGCAATATAATGCATCATCATCGTCATCATCGTCATCACCACCATCGTCGTCGTCATCATCATCGTCATCGTCATCGTCATCATCGTCATGTAATGATGTATGTATTTATGTTCCGGATATTTCCCTTATCGCTTTAAGCTGTTCATAGAAGCAAATAATAATAATAATAATAATAATAATAATAATAATAATAATAATAATAATAATAATAATAATAATAATAATAATAATAATAATAATAATAAATATAATAATAATAATAAGTATAATAATAATAAGTATATTAATGATACTGTTTTTTTATTTCAATAATACGCAATAATAGAGTTAGATCAAAAACGTTTGAAAACTAGAGTAAAATGCTGAGTTTTGAGGCGTTTCTTAACGGACTCTGCGCGGCACTTTTATAAAATGGTTTTTGTCTCTCTATACTCTGGCTCAAACTATGCAGCTAAACTGAGCCCTTTGGGTGTACTCAGCGGAGAAATCGCTCAACTCGGTCAACAGCTACGGTAACGGATTAAGGGCTGTGTGAAGTTATTGCAATTTGGCTAAGTGAATCCATTTGCCCAAACGGACACTTAGAGCACCAGAGACCAACTATTAAAGCAGAGGCGGTTGTTAAGAATGGCCGCTCGACGTTTCCGTAGACCCACCAATTGCCTGTAAATCGACCATGCATGAACAAGAAACAATTCGCACGTACGGCGCATAAGGGACCAATAAGGGAACTATACACGCCCAGTGACAATTAAAGGGAGGAAAATTGGAAAAGGAGGCGAAATGGAGAAGAGTGGAAGGCGGAGTAGGATAACTGGGAGAAAGAGTTGAAAAATGAATGGGTTGTATTGAGGATTTACACAAAGGGAAGAATGAAGAAAAATGAGAGAAGGGAGGAAAGGCTGAAACGATGGAGTGACGAGGCAGTTTTGGACAGCATGGAATGAAGAAGGAATGAAGAAAGGAGATTGGGAGAAGCAGAAAGGGACAGGAACAAAAGGACAATAGAAGTTGATGGAACAAAAGGCAGAGAAAGAGAAAGACACTCAACGCTTTAGCGAATAAGGAAAAGGCGCTACATATATACATGCATGCTTACATACGTACGTACATACATATATACACACATACATATATAAATGCATGCAAGCATACATGCATGATCCATGCATACATTTCTTTTATTTATTATATTATATTGCCTACAGTCTTAATTTCCTAACCACTTTTGTACTATTACTTATGATAATTAGTTGTACTCTGTTACAAGTTGCAATCTTGTCAGCTTGTATTTGAGAATAAACGAAATTGATTGATTGACTGATTGATTATTCAACATGAAGCAGGCGAACAGCATAGTAAACGGGAATCCACAACTGCACAAGGAAGATGGAAGGAGGAAACAGACGAGAAAACAATAAGACACACAGCCACATGTAAAGGGGAGAATGAAGAGACTGAGAGATGGAATGAGGAGAAGACTGCCAAGGAGGAAGAAGAGACGAAATCGGAAGAGGATTAGACGAGAGAACCTCTGGCTTCGCTGTAGAATGAAAAGGAGTCATCGAGTCGCGTGGTTAGAATATCCGTCAGGTCAGCACAACATCTACGTTATTGCATTCTTCTTTCTTCTGGAAAGTTCATTCAGTCTAATAACTTCTACAGCGCCATTGTAGTTATTCACTGAACATCAGGGTCGATGGTCATTATTACATGAAACCAATGGGTAACCATGTAGATAGAGATCAGTTCGATTGGAAATCAGCGATGAAATTGAAAGAAAAGGAAGACAATTTATGATGGAAGGGCTATTATCGGAAGGAGCATTGATCCTCCTACTGCATTCTGATCCAAAAGACTACTACTACTACTACTACTACTACTACTACTACTACTACTACTACTACTACTACGACTACTACTACTACTACTACTACTACTACTACTACTACTACTACTACTACTACTACTACTACTACTACTACTACGACTACTACTACTACTACTACTACTACTACTACTACTACTACTACTACTACTACTACTACTACTACTACTACTACTACTACTACTACTACTACTACTACTACTACTACTACTACTACTACTACCACTACTACTACTACTACTACTACTACTACTACTACTACTACTACTACTACTACTACTACTACTACTACTACTACTACTACTACTACTACTACTACTACTACTACTACTACTACTACTACTACTACTACCACTACTACTACTACTACTACTACTACTACTACTACTACTACAACTACAACTACTACTACTACTACTACTACTACTACTACTACTACTAAATCGTTGTGACGAATAAACTACTACTACTACTACTACTACTACTACTACTACTACTACTACTACTACTACTACTACTACTACTACTACTACATCATCGTATGTATTGCGCGTGTAATTTAAGTAAACCTAATTGTGAGACGTGAAGCAAATGAGAGCCAAGGGCTTGGTCGAGGTCTTCGCTCAGTAACTCGTCTTCGGTGATCTTCGAACACGTACGTTCCTCCTTAGAAACCGAGCGCTCTCTGACCAATAGGCAGCCATGACCCACATAAATGAATGAATGACTTCACAAATGGCGCCATATAAATGGTGTATGGACGTTTCAGGAGCAGAGATCGACCACGTGAATGGTTTCATTTCAAGAACTGGAGAAATTTATTGATGTTGTAGTTGTTGTTTGCTTCTGCATGTGCCGGATAATCACAGCGTAAAATTGTGAAACGGATGAAGACGAAGGCGTATATTCATTCATTCATTCATTCATTCATTCATTCATTCATTCATTCATTCATTCATTCATTCATTCATTCAGTCAGTCAGTCAGTCAGACAGTCAGTCAGTCAGACCTTCATTATCTTATCTTATCTTATCTGAACATTTATAAGGCGCTTTTCTCAGCAGGGCTATACAGAAGCGCTCGCTTAATTCATTCAATCACTCACCCAGTCATTCGTTCAGCCAGTAAGCCAGTCAGTCAGTCTTTCAGTCATAAATTCATTCATTCAGTCATTCAGTCAGTCATTCACTAATTAATTAATTAATTATTTAATTAATTAATTAATTAATTAATTCCCTCCATTTATATAACGCCCTTTGATGCTTTATGGCTTATGATAACGGCGTTATATTAGATTAGAGTATTTGTTTTATTATACCAAGTTTCTCCTTCATTTCGTCTCTTGCTCGCACTTTCACTTTGCTCGCACATTTCACTCGCCAACACTGCACTTTCAAAATAATATTCCTTTTCCTCAATTCCCATCGTGATTGACCCTCTTCCCTGTCGCCCCTCGCGCCGCTCCAGTTCTATACACTATCCAGAGTATAGGTCTGGTGGTCTCCGGACCTTACCTTTGCATCTCGACCTGGAACTGAACCTGATCTTACCTGACCACTGACTTTGTTTTGACGCAGCGACTATAGCCCGCGACTATAATAGTCCGCTACTACTTTGGTCTCTTGTCATGGGTGACAGGTCTACTTTGGTCTCTTGTTACAGGCCTACTACTCTGGTCTCTTGTTACAGGCCTATTTTGGTCTCTCTCTAGGCCAGCTTTCCAACCGGATATTCTTTTTATGCATGCATTGGCAGAGACCAAGAGTTCAATTGTGACGAATAGGCTGCGTTCGGGGAGTCCCAGCGAATATTAAAAAGTGTTGTCAAGAACAGCATCGTAAATATTAATAACGCACGTCAATTTCACTAAGAACGTGAATGCACTGTATAGGTCAAAGACATCAGTGTTGTTAACGCAAGATCTGTCGGTTTGCACTTAAGCGATCTTATTCCTGCAGTTAATGCAACAAACGTCCGAACACCGCTCAAAATATTCAGAAACAACGGAAAGAAGCCAGAACGAACGAAAATAACCGAGCAAAATCTGAATGTGCCCAACTAAATGATAACAAATGACAAGTTAGGAAACATGCAGCCATCCTGGCCAGGTCAGGCCACATGCGCAGCCCCTTGTACACGTAGGTATGCATTTATGTATGTATGTATGTAGGGCCAGGCCCTATGTATGTTTGCACGTACGTATGTATGTATGTATGTATGTTTGTGTGTGTATGTATGCATGTATATGTATTTATGTCAGTATGTTTTCACGTGGGTTTGTAGGCCTATGTATTCTGCACAATGCAGTCTTCGGCACCATGCAAATACATTGATAGGGCTTTAGCAAAGTACATACCGAAGAAGCGGAGAAAGACAAAAGAAGACACACACACCGACACAAACATACACACACACACATACACACACACATACATACACATGCCCACCAAGTGATGCTTAGGAAGAGATTCAGAGATGCAGTTTACTAAAAGACGGGACAGGATTAGACTGTTCGTTCTGTCCAGTGTGTCTAAATTCGGAGGTTAGCCAACTGCTTAAATTATGCAAAGCCTGGAATCTTGTCAATTTTTCTATGCATAGTTTGACAGTTAGTGAGCAGAATGCAAACGAACTGCTGCCTTACTCTCATCTAACCACGGGCGCGCACAACCACACACACAAACACACACACACACACACACACACACACACACACACACACACACACACACACACACACACACACACTTATATCTATATATTTATGTTTGCATATATTTACGTTAAAGTGTATAGTATATAAGGTCATACATACATATCTCTATGTGCGTTAAGTTTTACAGGTCATTTAATTCTTTGTACAGCAAGTCTTACAAATTTAGTGAACCTGTTTTGTTACATTTGGTTAGTGCCCGCTGTAGACCGTTTCTCCTCTATGAAATGGAAGCTGTCAGTCAAACCAACAGTGAGCAAAACTCCTTAGAATACACTTACAGTTCTGCAATATGTAAAATTGTCAAAATCTGCCACAGTAGTGTTGTATGAGTTCTGCACTTCATGCATGAAAATAATATTAAAGACTGTTGGTTACCTAGAAGAGTGCGATTTATTCAGAAATGCCTTTCACTTGAAAATGATGTTGTCAGATTTCTATGTGTTTCTCTCAAACATCATAAGTGATTGAGTTTTATGCTTTTCATAATCTTATTTTGTGCTACCAATGTATTGGTAAATTAAAGATTGATATATAAGTCTGGATAATACAGCTGTATTTGATATTAACCCTCTTTCCAAAGTTAAGAAGTGCGCACGATCATGCAACAGAATATCGATGGCACTGCGCAACTGTGCGTGAAGGACTTGCTCAAGGTCCCTACACAATGATCGCATAAGTGTAGTCTCGAACCCGTACTCTCCGCGTTAAAGATCGAGCGCTCTAACGAACAGGCCAACGTGCCACACATACAAGTGAAGTCCCGTCGGCCAAAAGATTTTTGGTGCGATTGTCATGTAGATATTGCCATGCATATATATGTCGATGCTTGTATGAATAATTGACGGCTGCTGACGATGGAGGAAGAGGAGGAGGAGAAGGAAGAGATGGAGGTGGAAGAGATGGAGGAGAAGGAAGAGATGGAGGAGGAAGAGGTGAAGAAGGAAGAGATGGAGGAGGAAGAGAAGGAGAAGGAAGAGATGGAGGAGGAAGAGAAGGTGGAGGAGGACGGAGAAAGGAAAATGCAGGAGTAGGGGAATAAGGAGGTAGAAGAAGACGAGGAGGAAAAGGAGAGGGGAACGACAATGAAGAGGAGAAGGTGTCGAGGAAAAGGAAGGAACAGAGCCGATTTGTGAATAGAAGGAAGCAAATATAGGAGGATGAAGCAAAGAATACAATGAGGAGGAGAGCAAGGAGAGGAAGATAATGAAGCAGAAAAGTAGGAGCAGAAGGGGAGGAAGAGGAAGCGAGAGAGTAGGAGGAAGAGGAGAAAGAAGAAAGGAGAATTACGAAGATAAAGCGAATTGAAAGCAATTGGAACGATGAAGGAAGAGGTAGACGAAGAGGAGGAAGAGGAGAAACAGGACGAGGAGAAGGACACAGAGGAAGAAGTCGGAGTAACAGGACAGGGAGAAGGATAAAGAGGAGGGAGAGGAGAATGATGAGTAGGAGGACCAGGAAGATGGGAGAAGAAGAAAAGGGAGAAGAAGAAAAAGGACGAGGAGATGAACCTGATAAGGATGAAGTGGAAGAATAGCAGAAACAGGAGGAGGGGGAGGAAGAGGAAAAAAGAGGAGAAGGATGAGGAGTAGGAGGACGAGAAGGATGAAGAGTAGAATAAATATGGCGAGGCGAAGGATGAAGAAATGGAAAAGAAGAAGGAAGGAGAGGAGGAGGAGGTGTCTTTCCTATCGATCGCGAATCAGTCTTTGTTTGCGGCGACAAACCTTTCTACAGGGATCGTGCTCGTGTCAAAGGGTCAAGTGCTTGATATTTATGCTGCGCCAGCTCGTCTTGCAACAGCTTTTTCGGTCACTTGTATTTAGGTGCAATTTGCAATACTGTATCTATCAGAGGTAATGTATGCTTTTATGTGTATGTACGTCGGTGAGTAGGTATGTGTTCGTATATATTTATGCATATATGTATGTATGTGTGTATACATATAGCTATGTATGTATATATGAGTTTATGTATGTATACGTATGTTTGTATACATTTAGGTATGTATATATTCGAATTTATGCTTGTTTGAATGTATGTACTTATGTATGTGTGTATGAAAGTATTTATACAATAGGTTTGAATAGATATGAATGTACGTATGTATGTATGAATGAATGTATGTATGTATGCATGAATGCATGTATGTATAAATGTAGGTATGTATGCATGCTTTAATATACATTTATATGTGTGTGTTTATATGGATGAATGTATTCATGTAGGTATGTATGCGTGTATGCATAAGTAAGTAAGTAAGTATATTCTTTAATACGCCATTAGCAAACAAACAACGGGACAATAGCTCGAAGCATTGAGTACACTAACCGTTCACTGTCCATGGAAAGATAAAGCTTCAAGACATAGCACTGACCAGTGACCATCCGCCCTAGTAGGCTGTAGCTGGGAAAATGAAGTGGGTAACACTTCTTAATTATGACTGTCTATAGTCTTTCTTTCGATCACTTGAGCACGTGACTCGGAACAAAGCGCTACAAAAACTGTCCTTTCACTTAGGCTTCGTATGCCGTAGCTAAGAAAATGAATTTGCTAACTAATTGTATTTGTAATTGTAATCGAAAAGTTATTATTTTAAATGCGCCACTCAACGATTCAGAGACGCTCTCGACCCAAATCACTGCTATCACTAACAAATAAAACGGTCTTCAGGCATTTCTTAAACAGGACAAGAGAAAGGCTGAGGAGCTGAAGCCGCATTTTTAACACTTGGTAGCCTACTCGTGGCTGGAAAAGTCTTTCTGGGCTAGCTTAAGAGACTATTTCTTTCTATCAGCTAGGCACGTGACTCGCTATAAAGATTGTATTTTTCACTTCGACATCGACACAGACTCGCAGTCGATTGCTGATACAGTAGCTACAGCGTATCGATTGGCTCTGGAAGTTCGTTGTGGGATTGCAATGGACGTTGGTATGTGGGAAGAACAAGCAACGGAGGCGGCTTATGAAGTATATCCATAGAGGAGGAACTACCACCGCCTCGGCCGCCGCCCGCGATGCCGCCTCTGCCGCAAAGGCTTAGTCCCCCGAACTGGATCCCAAGTCGTCGGATATGGATGGCTCTTCTTCCATGTAATCCCGGCTCTTTTCCGGTTTACGTTCTTCGCCGGATCAATTATACCAGTCTATGATATATCGCTGTGCGTTTGTCTGGTTTACTGGATGGGTCTCTGTCTGTCTGTCTGTCTGTCTCTCGCTGTGTCTCTCTCCCCATCTCTCTCCTACTGCTTTATCTCTTATTTTGTCTTTGTCTTTGTCTCTCTATCTCTTTCTTTCTCTTTCTCTGTATTTCTTTTTTATTTGACATTTTCTCTCAGTTCCTCG
Organism: Allolobophora icterica; assembly: GCA_963556255.1. NCBI lineage: Eukaryota > Metazoa > Annelida > Clitellata > Crassiclitellata > Lumbricidae > Allolobophora > Allolobophora icterica. The sequence goes on along the minus strand of OY744610.1, from coordinate 43,221,529 downwards.
CTCTGTCTTCTGTCTGTCTGTCTGTCTTATCTATTTCCCTTGTCCCTCTTTCTGCCTTCCTCTCTTAGTCCCAATTCTTTCTGTCCTCTGTCTAATCGTAAGAGTCCATGCCGTTCTTACTCATCTTATTCTCATTTCCACTCATAAATCTTTCGCTCCATCTTCTTTTGGCAACCTCTCAATCAGTTCTATGCATCCATCGATACTCTTCAAACCATGAATATATAAGTTTCACAGTTCGTTTTCTCAGTTCCTCCTTATTTGTCCTCTTCGTATAGAAGTCAACATATATATATATATTATATATATATTATATATATCTGTGTGTAATGTATATATACATATAAATATACATCATCTCTGTTAAGGTTTGATCTATGGCTGGAGGAAGCGCGGTGATTGGGAAAACGCGTTGTGTGGGCAAATCAGGTTTCCCTCCCTTTTTTCAGCCTCCATAAGTCCTGAAAATTCGTCAAAACTACCACTAATAACATGTTAACAATAACTACGACGATGCCTATGAATGATAATGATGATGATTATACTGATGATGTTCATGATCATGATCAGCATCGTGTTAATCGCGACCACAGAGGCGTCCGCAGCGTGACGCATTGGTCGCACGTGCGTCCACTCATCAAATCAAATCCATACAAGGAATAGACATCGCATCGATATTTCTGTTAAGCGGCAATACAGCATGTTAAAGCATAAGATGTTATCTAAATTGAATTTTGTTTGTTACGCTTGTCACTACTCAATATATGGCTACTACTTCAGTTTTTCTACTTAAATATCTATGGTAGCAAAGCGGTCAAGCGGCGGTATTATTTATTTACGAGAGGGCTGTGCGTCCAATTTTTTAAGCCTGCGGGCGCCCCTGCGCGACCACGATCACACAGACGCAAGTTTGTAGACAACCTTTAACAAAAGACAAACTATAAATAAGTAAGCGTTTCTGCAGTCCTATGGAAACGTACTCATGAACATACCAGGATAAAAACAAACTGAATTTGAACTATGCAGCAGGGTTTCTCAACGTTATACAATATTTGATTATATTTTCTTAGGAAATACTCTGTGTTTGCCTACTGTGGATAAGAGTATATTAGAATAAACGAAAATGGATTAAAATATATTAAAATTAATGAATTTGGAAGAAATAACCTGAAATTTGACTAGTGTTATATTTCCTGGAGATTTTCATATACCACCATTTTTATTCCACGTATAGTTTTGAAAACCATTAAAGGTAATCCAAAGAAGAGAGAAGTTGAAAAGGCAGAGAGACCAGCTACGGTTTGCTGGAACAACAAAACACGACGTGCTATAGGAGATAAGTGAGTCAGCACATGGGAACAAGGAGGAGCATTTGCTCCCCTGGATTTTGCGCATATTTTACATCAATAAATTTTTTCGATAATTATGATTATTACAGCAGTCCGTACACTATTTTCAATGCGAAAAAACACTTAATTATTTAGGTGAAGTCCTTGACCACATGGGCGGCGATCCCGAGGGGGTCGAGGGGACAGGACCCCCCACCTTTAGGAGTGGGGGGACACGCCATGCATCGGACCCCCCAAAGTTTGAAGATACACGAAAAAAGGAAATGGAACTGTGTGTGAGGGCGAAAACGAGTTTTCAGTGCCATTTTGAGCAGAAAAGTAGTCTTTTAGCAGAAGTGTCCCCCTAAAATTTAAAGAATAAAAGACAAAAAATTGTGTAAGAGAAGAAAAGAAGGGAAAAAAGGAAGAGAAGAGAAGGGAAGAAAATTTTGTGGAGATGAATTCTGAAAAAAATAAGGTTATTGACATAAGGAAGGGTGATTCAGGAAAAAGTGACGAAAGTAAGGTTGAGGACTAAAAAAAAAGGTCATCAACTTTTTTCGAAGATGAAAGGGAACATTTTTTGGAGATGAAGTGGGAAAAAAAATTTTGGGGCACAAGATTTAAAAAAAAGGTCGTCGACGAGATCGTGGCCGACTTTGTCCCCCCACCTCTCAGACAAGATCGCCGCCACTTCTTGACCACTATTTATTTTAAAAGTTGTCACGTGTTCCTTGTTCATGAATAGCTCTATGCGATTTTGGTTCCAGGCTGTTAAGGACTTCATTTATAGACTACGGCGCTTCATTTTTAGGCTGAAGTTTTGGCGCCGATAAATTTCGGAGACTGACATTTACATTTACATATTTACATTTACACTTACATACATAGGCGTAGCTACATTGAGGCAAGAGGAAGCAGTTGCCTCCTCTCGGTTTAATAAATTTAAAAATTTGCCTTGGGTTATAGCCGTCCACCTGGATGTTGCCTCCTCTTGAACGGTGATCTTGTGTAAAGAATCTCCCCAAAAAGTCATCAAATTTTTTGATGATTAGAGGTTGCCTCCTCTTGAATTTAAGTCTGGCTACGCTCCTGCTTAAATATTTACATTTACATTTACATATTTACATTTATATACATACATTTACATTTACTTGCACGTAAATTATGTCTAGCAGAGTGTGTCAGTCCATGTATCTCCAAAACCAAGTAATAGCGTTACCTTACCGCGAATTTCTTGTTGCAAGATGTCTTCACAGAGACTGAAGATCCGACTCGGACGATGACCTCTCAATCAACAAAGACTACTAACACATTCCTTCCTTAATACTGCGGCAAATTACAAGTCCATTCTTTCGGTTTTATCACAGCAAGTCTGCTATCCAATCCGAGCAATTTGTTCAAACTGCGCAAGACCAGCAATTAGTCAATGTCTAATTAAGTTTCACAGAAGAGAACTTAATTGTCTTTCGATCCATTTCGTCTATTTTCACCCAATTCATCACCATCTCTCAAAATAATCAATTCCTTCCTGTCAAAGGGCTACGTCTGTCTCAAAGAGCGATTGACTTCTAGTAGCTGGCATCCAACGATATTTAGTACAGTCCGCCGGACTTTTCAGCCACAATCGGTCGGTCACCCGAATGAATTGGCGAAGGAGTCGGCGGCATTTGCCACCCTTACGGTCCGATGCATATTGCCGAAGTGTAGTGCATTGAAGACCAAATGCCACGGGCTCTCTCCTACTCATAATCCTCCCCTTCCCTTGCCTGTCCTCTTCGTCTTCCGTCCCTCTGCCTGACTGTCTGCATACTCTTTCTCGTCTACACAACGCGTCTTGTGTATCCAGAGCAAAAGGGTTTGCCTTCGCTCACTGTTGAAACGATCTACATGTATCGCAGCAATTGTGCAAAGCTAATCCGTTGCCTGCTCAGCCGATGAGCGTCTGCGGTTGGGCAGGAAGCCGCTGAGGCGGCAGACGTCGCTCGCCGAGGAGTAGAAAAAGGAATTCAGACAAATTATAAGTGAGGATAGAAAGTAAGAGGAAGCAAAGAAGACAGAGCGTCTTTACGAGATACTTAATAGGCGCTGTATTAAGTGGCTTGATACATACGCAAACGCATACATACATATATGCAAACATGCATACAAACAAACATACAAGCATACTTACAATCATACACACATTGTTGCATACATACACTGTTACATACGTTCATACATGCATGCATTATTGCATACATTATAACACTGTTACTGGATCTTTTTAGGTCTAGAGATATAGCCAACAAACTTACGTATATACACGCATACATATATGAACATATATGACAAGCATGGCGCTAGATGAATGTACATGAAGGACTTGATCGAAGTTCCTGTACATCAGGCCATTTTCCATCTTAGAGGAGATTCGAACCCGAACGCTCAAATGGACCACCACTTAACCAAACGACAGGAGCGTCGTATGATATAAATCAATTGATATTTATGGGCCATAAATTAACCAAATGTAAAATTCCATTACACATGAGCATTCACAAACACTAGGATTTCTCCTATTGACGTATGCATCGATTTCTACTGACAATGCATCTATCATTCCAAAGCAACTGGAAGCCATAGACAACGGTTTCCAAACGCCTAAAATAAATCAGCGCAATATATCAGACACTTGGCACCTCTCTAGGATTTCCATTTATTAACCACAATTCTGATCAATACCATATTCGTTACTTATAGTAAATTGACTGTAAGCGTAAACTCCAAATTTCCAAAGCCCTACACATAACTCTAAAGCTAAGCGCAGGGCACCAGCTTATTCATGAGCTCTGCGTCGTATCAGAGACTGAACATTATTTTAGGTGTTTGGAAACTGTTGTCTTTGGCTTCCAATTGTTTGGAATTATAGATGATATTAATGAGGCCTGTTATTTGGTTTATTATTATTGCTAATATTATTACTATTAAGTAGTATAAGGTTTACTACTAGTATTATTAGTATTACTATTAAATGTGAGTGGATCAACGTCAGAGCGTGTCATCAACTGAGCTAAGTTATTTGTCTCCTTTCGATCTGGCTTTTATCGCTCGGTTGCAGCAACAGAGAGGACCAGACGCCGTGAGATGCAAATGGCCATTTGTCTCCGCATCAACTGGCAACGGTCGGTCAAGCCAATTGCTTCATCGACGTAAATTTCTTTCACTCTGACAGTTCGATATGCGCAGCTAATCAGAAGAAACGGCGCTATATAAGTTGTGTGGCCGATGCTTGGGCTTTGGGAGGCTTCGACGCCTTGTGCGAACAAATCAACGCCATCCTCTGAGCGCTTGGCTCCTGCCTCCTTCGATCAATCCATCGCACGATTGTTGTCATATTGGTGGTGAGACGGAGCCTAGGCTCACTTGCTTGGTTAGAATCACTCAGTGTAACGGGTTTTCACTTGTTAGGGTCAAGTGCTTACATTCACGCTCTCTGTTATTCACTCGCTCGCTCACTCACTCTCTCACTCACTCATTCATTGACTCACTCGCTCACTCACTCGCTCTCTCAATCGCTCACTCATTCATTTCCTCACTTACTCATTCATTTCCTCACTCACTCATTCATTTCCTCACTCAATCGCTCAGTTGCTCACTCACTCATTTCCTCACTCACTCATTCATTTTCTCACTCACTCATTCATTTTCTCACTCACTCACTCACTCACTCACTCACTCACTCACTCACTCACTCACTCACTCACTCACTCACTCACTCACTCACTCACTCACTCACTCACTCACTCACTCACTCACTCACTCACTCACTCACTCACTCACTCACTCACTCACTCACTCACTCACTCACTCACTCACTCACTCACTCAAACCTGAGCTCATTCAGTTTCTTAGTCTTTGCTGAGTAGCAACCGGGCAAGTGGTGCTGTAGACGATATCACCAAGAGTGCCACTCATTGTTATAGAGTATAGACGACATGGCAGAGAAATAGTGATTGTACAGACGGTCACCCATTATATTCAGAGTGTGATCTACGGTTGAGAAAAAGGACCCTGTGTAATGAATGGGGAAACTGCATCGTAAATCGGGTATGATCACAGCCAGCGGGGAATATATTTCCCATAAAAATTACCCTCTCGTTTTCGATGGATATCCACTTTGGTACAGGGTAATATCTACAATTCAAAGATCGGCCAGGGACTCTAAGTGTCAGGGAAATTTATGTTTATCATATACGTGTTTATGAAATATGCATTTATTTATTTTCATACGTAATAAACACAAAGAAGAGAAGTTCCTTAAGCTTGCCCGAAAGACAACTATGAAGTGTTAGCGACTTCATTTTCTTAGCCTCGGCATATGAGGACTGTGGTCAGTTTCTCTACCTCGCGGTCTCATCTTCCCATCGGCAGTGTATACGGTCAGAGTAATCATTATAGCTGAGTTGGCTAGGGGGCGCAGGTGGATCAGAAACCTAGAAACATAGTTCTGTTCTGGAGGGCATTTGTAATAAAAAATTATATGTTGATAAAAACTGTTTTTTTAATGTGCATTATCCATTATGTGTAATAAAGCACGTGTTTGGTCAATATTATCTTACGAAATAAGGTTTTAGTAAGGTTATTCAAACAATTGTTTGTTCAAATGAAGATTTATTCAAAGAAACGTTGTTTAAATACGTTTTGTTGAATATGTTTCTAAAAGAGGTGTCTGTGATAGATATTTATGCTGTAAGCCTATAGGTTTCACGCTTTAGGTTTCAGTGTGAAAGATGCTGGAGAAAGACCTCTACAGAGCAGTTGTTAAATTCAGCCGAATCACACCGGGTCTGAGATCCGGAGCCTTTGGTCTGAGACCCGCCACCTGAATTAGGAGATCCGCCACCTAAAAGTGGAGACCCATCAGAGGCGTGTTTACAGAAAACGGGGTCCTATAGGCGCAAACATTTTGGGAGGCCCTTCTGAACTTGTAGAGCTTAGTAAACAAACTGACATCGGCCGGGTGTTGAATCAGCAATCATCGCGAAATACGTGGCCATTTTTACTTCTTGAATAAATTGAGCTCTTAAATTGTCTCCATTATTCTGATAAATTCATCACAAATTGCATTGGATATCATAATTCTATAATTGGGAAAAATATTTTCCATCGTTTGGGGGCCCTCCGAGATTTGGGGGACCTAGGCGGGCTTAGTGCGCCTATGTGTAAACGCGCCTCTGAGACCCATCACCTAGATTCCTAGAAGTCGAGACCCGTCACACAAATATATCTTTGGTTGCAGTAATCTATAACAGAGATTCCCAAACTGTGGGTCGCGAAACTCTGGCAGCGGGGTCGCCAAATTTGTTCAAGAAACATTTATATTTTGCAGCAACAAAATTTGGCTATGATTGGGCTATAACTAGCTGGATTGCAATAAATTGTAAATTGTTTTGACCTAAGTTTCCTTTTAATTCTTTAAATTTCTAGGCGCTGTACGTAAATCCGCATATTTCGGTACCAATTAACGAAGCAAATTTTAGTACACAATGCTTAATTTTACACAGTGGGTATCGAGACTGCAAAGATATTCACAAGTGGGTCGCGGCCCCGAAAATTTTGGGAACCGCTGATCTATAATACGCATCATATTTCATGCATTTTTAATTTTATCAGAATAGTGAAGAGGGAATATCAGTAATAGATTAACCAGAAAAGATTTATGTTTGTGCTTGCAACAGAGGCGTTGAGCCGCGTTGATTGATTTATGCTTAGTAGAGTTGAGTGATTTCCTAGGGAACCAATTGACTCGTACAATAGGGACTGAAAATCAACCTTCATCCGTATACGCCACCGCTTAACTGCTGCACACATCCGCTGGAGTAATCTCACTGACAGAGCTCTTTGTATCCTCGCTCTCCCACTCTGTCTGTCTCCATGTCTTCTTCTCTATCTCTGTCTGTCTCTGTCTCTCACTCCATTTCTCTATTCTTGCTATATCGTTCATCTGATACTCCAGTTCATGCATGGCTCTCTGTAGCTGTTTACACGTCTCCTTGTCTCTGTCTGTCTGACTGTCTGTCTGTCTGTCCTTTTCTTGCTCAATCCTTCTCCCACTTCCCAGAGGAACAACCCTTCTATCCATAACTCTTCCATTTTGTGCCATCTTTTAAGCTAAATGTGCATTGGATTATTCGATGCTAAAGTGCGTTTATGTTCGTCTCCTGGGTTACGTTTCTACATCTGCGTCCCTGCCTAACCGTCTCTTCCTGTCTCTGCCCCTGTCTATCCCTGTCTCTCCCCTACAGATGCAGCCATTCTGGACAAAGCACAACGGTCTGCGATAAAACAATTTAACCGGTACCAACTCGCGCCTTGAGCGTTGGGCGCAAGGCCGTGCAGCCTCCGATGACCCCCGTCTCGCTTGACCATGCTTCGATCGACATTCGCGGTCTGTTCTGGTGCCTCTGCCTCTAAAGCCATCCGCGGTTTGCACTTGGTCCTGTGAGGAAAGGGCAACCGGAAGAGGTGCCAACAGCAACATCCCGACTTACATTCAACGCGTCATGCGTGCTGCTGCCCGACTTATTGGTCGGATATCCAAGTTCGACCATGTGTCCGACTTCATGCTCCGGGACTTGCTTTGGCTACAGGTTCCTCTGCGCATCCAGTATAGGATTGCCTCCTTGGTCTGGCGCTGCCAGCTTGGCCTCGCTCCAGCCTATCTGAGGTCCCTGTGCCTGCCAGCCGGCGAGACCCGTGGTCGCTCCCTCCGCTCTGCGGAGAGGGGGGTGCTCGTTGTGCCATTTGCTCGTACTGCCACCATGCAAAATCGGGCCTTTGTGGTGGTTGGTCCTGTGGTATGGAACGGGCTCCCTCTGGAGCTGCGTCTCCTCCCGAAAACCCAACCCGAGTCTTTCTACACTGCGCTAAAAACTGTTCTTTACGTTCGTGCTGGAGTCGGGAGCGCCTCTGAGTAGTCCCCTTGAAGACGCGCTATATAAGTGCTAAAATGAAAGAATGAATGAATGAATGAAAGTAATGTATGGCTACATCGTATATTAATGTGGCCAGGATACTTATGGTCTACATGCATACATTCTTATGTCTAGAAGCAATAGAAACTAATGCGTGCACTGTTAAAGTTAGCTCAGGAAATACCTGCACAGTAAAAATAGCCAAAAAGATGCTTGTCGATATGGCAGAGTTACTCGAGATCTCGCCTATTGCCAGGCAGGAGTGTGGTCTTTTATAGTAACTGGAAAAATGTTTGGAAGCAGGCGACGTTGCACGTTCTTTGATAGGCTACCAGAGATTGTGTGTCTATGAACGCTCTAGCCACTTGTGCTACTTTAGCGAGTGTAGTTCATACTCTAATATAGGGGAACCACGATGTCCACAGAAACACACTTTTCCAATAATATTAGTATTAGCCGGACAGACTGATAATAATTATTAGTCATGATGAAGTTCTTCATTTTTAGCATTATAGCCACGTTCACGTCTATCCATAAGAGTTACGAGACACAATTTCTCTGGTAAGAGAGCAAAATACGGCGATAAGTATACTGCAAAGCACACGAGAGCTATTGAGAGGTACTAAGAGGCCCCACTTACGTGTCTAAATATTACATGCATACGTGCAAACATTCATACATATGTACATACATGCATATACACATTACACATATACATTGTACATACATACATATATACATACGTACATGCATAATTGCATATATACATACATACAGTACATACATGTACATACGTAGTCAATACATACAAGGCCTATATGTGCTTAATTCTGATCGCTGTGTGGCGACATCAGTCTCTGGTGTTGCCAGACACGAGTCGTATGCAGAGTATACTGACCGGTGGTCGGACGAGGTCCCGGGCCCCCGTATGTACGGATTGGTGATAATATGATCAATGCTTCGATCGAGCGTCGCTTAACCTCGTTGTCGAGGAGGAACCAATCAGATGAGGCGTTGCTGTCGACGAACAGTAATTCTATACGTCCATCCGATGCAGGCTCCCTCTGGTGCTGGTGGTCAATCAGTGGTCACTATAGGTGTCCACTGTCCAGTCGCCGGTCGCCGGTTGTCCGCGGAGAATGCGAAACAAAACCGAGACCCGAACGAAATGCGATTTAGACCGTGTCGAATTTCCTGTATCGAAGGCATTATGTGCGATTCCCGTTGGCTTTGGCGTGTGTGCTCAGCGCGTCAACGGCCATAGGGGAATCAGCCATATGCGTAGACCTAGGTCTAGACCTATCTTTAGGTATAAGCCTAAAGATAGAGCTAGTCTTAAAGATAGGGTTAGAATTATCTTTAGGTCTAAGTCTATCTCTAGGCATCTGCACAGGGCCACCTTTATTTGGCTGCCTTTAGGACTTAGGTAAATGGCTGCCTGTTAGAAAGGCGTGATTCGGGGACTTGAGTGACTTGCAGGTCATGGGATGATCGTCTTAGAACTTCTCTCTTTATTTAGCGCTACTCTCTGCGATGTCTTCGGTTATGTAGATTGTGCGCTGTTGTGTCTGTGTATCTATGTGACAAGAACATGGAGTTAGATATTGATGGATAAAATTGGATATCGTACGTATGTACGTAAGCATGTATGCATGTATGTATGTTTGTATGTATGTATGTATGTATGTTTGCATGCATTTATGTACGTACAGTATACATGTATGTATGTATGCATGCAGGCATGCATGTATGTATGTATGTATGTATGTGTGTATGTATGAGTGTGCTTATGTATATACGCATGCAGCCATGCATTAATGCATGTGCGTATTATATGCATAGCGCATGTCAATTGCCTTTCAACAGCTCTGGGAACGTGGTTGTCCAAGGGATCTAAACAGGTGTGGCGTCTTAACATAAGCAGAGGAAGTAACTTGAGCTGAGCGAGACCGAACAGTTCGTGTGTGTTTGTTGGAACCGAAACAGTTCGGAAACTGACATAGACAATCAATTTCTTCAGCAGGTTATGTGAAGGCGTGAGCTTCCCATCCATCACAGCCTCAAGTAAAGCTAAATATAGAGACTAAGGTAAAGGTTGAGGTAAAGGTAAAGGTAGAGGTAAAGGTACAAGTAAAAGTACAGGTAAAGGTGAAGGTAGAGATAGGGGTAAAGGTTAAGATAGAGATAAAGGCAGAGGTAAAAGTAAAGGTAGAGGTAAAGGTGTACGGTAAAGGTAAAGGTAGAGCGCTAGGTAGAGATAAAGATTAATATAGAAGTAAAGGTAAAGGTAGAGGTAAAGGTAAAGGCAAAGGTAAAGGTATAGACCCTTTGAATATGGAAGCGTTTATAGTACTTCCTCAGAATTGTAGCCTCTGGTCATTTATATAGCGCTGCACCATTTGTTCATCTGACGACTACCTTGATATCATTTACTTTTACCTCTGCCTTCATATTTTACGTGAATAGCTAATTGATAATTAATAATTAACCACTCAGTCTAGTTTGGCCTTCAGCTGATGGTGGCTTTTTGATGGTCATAAGCTGATCAGATGCATGCAATGCATATATACCGAGTGCTTGATGCTTTGGTGGTCGATATACACAGCAGAGGTTGTTGTTGTTGTTTATTGGAATTTTGGGAGCACTCATGACTAAGATGATGGCCCCCTTACGCAGTATACAACTATAGTCTACATGTTGTTAAAATAGTGTCTGTCTCTGAGAACATATGTACAAAAGTTTTTTCTACTTTTAGTTAATATATTCGATGATTCCACTGTCTTAGAGCTGCTCTCGGGGGTTGCTGCGAGCCGGCTACCCAACCCTAGTCCCTGCCATTGCAGGATGAGGGAGGTAGGATTTATCCAGTGCTCCAGACCAGCTTTAGGAAGTTTACTCTTCCTCCCCAGTTCAGCTGTTTTGTTGGAGAGTCTCTTTGATGTTTCAGGCTGCTTCCAACTGTAGATGTCATCGAGTTTCTGTTTCGCTCTTTGCGGCGTTGTCTTTTCATATTCTTTTCTGAAAGATCAAGTGGTGAAACTTTTTGCAGTATCATCTTATCATTAAACAACATTTATACGTCTATAGTAATCTATTTGTTTTATTTATTATGGAGTGTAGTGCGTTGTCATATGATCTATTGGATAGAAGTTTTTTAACTGTTTTTGGTTTAACATTGCCACCAGTATTCTTTACCATTTGTGCTGTTAAGTTATAGTGCTTGCATTCGAATAGAAAGTGTTTTATCGTTTCCTGAGTGTTGCAGTGGTCACATTTTCCGGTTGGATGTTGACCTATTTTAAAAAGATAATGGTTTAGTCTACAGTGTCCTAGCCTTAGTCTGGTTATTAGTCTTTCTTTACCCCGTTTATTGACATTGAGCTTTATTTTATTACTTACAGTTGGCTCCAAAGTTTTATAATGCAATCCTGTTGTCTGGCTATCATATTCTTTCTGCCATAGTGCTATGATATATTTATCTATGTCATTATATGCGTCTTTTAATTCGTTACTTACTTCAAAGTCGATAGTGGGGTGTGCGGTTGCTTCCTTACATAATGCGTCAGCTTTCTCATTCCCTGCTATACCCACGTGGCTTGGTATCCATGCAAAGATAACTGGGCAGTTTTTGTGACGAACGTCAATTTATATGGTATGTGTTTAATTAAATGGTTAGCGCAACATAAATGTGGCCACGCACACCGAGTAATTTACATATTATCGCATCTCATTAATTCTATTAATAGAGCACCAATCCTGAACTAGCGCGGTAGATTTCTGTGTGCGCCTGACGGAATGGAGGCTTCCCATTGGTCAGAAATGCCCGGGAATATTTGGCGCCAAGTGAACTGTCTATAAAACAGCGAGGCCTGGCCTGCTACGCGCCTTTTCTGTGTGGATGCCGTCGCAGTGGGACGTGCGGCCTTTTCTGTGTTGTTTTCGTCGCTGTTGGACGTGTTGGTGAAGTTTAATCGTTCAATGCGCTGATCTGGGTCTGAAACGATTATTTGACAAATCGAAGTTGTACGATTGATCGGGAGATAATCGTAACTCATCGAACCTTTTGGTATTGAAGGTTGAGTATCGATTCCAGTTGTTTTGAAGGCATTTTGGTATCGATCGGTGGATTGAATTTGTATGTGGCCATATGTAAGAGATATATACAGGCTAATACAGCCCTAGTTTTAAGATCATTTCGTTGATAGTACAAAGTGTAGACATTTGTATAGCGTGCTTAGTTAGACCAAATTAAGTTGATTATATAAGAAATTGAGATAGGATCGAACTGGATTTTAATTAGAATAACTGGCAATTGGTAAATATCGCTAGTTGTGAATCGATAATTGTGAACTTTGTCAAGATCGGTGATTAGACCCGATAAACTGTCAGTTAATCTACGGACATTGAATTTCGGATCTGTACAGACATTAATTTGCATCTTTCATTTCTTTTAATAAATAAATTTACTTGGAATTAAAAATCATTATGTCTGATAAAGTGGTGGCCGCTTTAGTAGAGGAAATGTCTGAGATGACGGCGCTAATGAGAAACTTTATTTCCCGCCAAGAACAGGTAGAAACCGGTATGGCACAGTTAGCGCGGGAAGTTGGCAGTTTGCGCGGGAACTTTCCCGCCGAAAATACTGTTGTAAAGGCAGAAGGACCTTTAACACACGCAGACATATGTCAGGAAATATCCTTGGTACCAGAAAATTATATAGTGCTCAACACAAGTGGTGTAGAGATAAGAAATAAGCCCCACATGGACTCGGGTTCAAATCCCGCACGTTTTGGCCAGTTAGCCGATGCCTTACAACAGGGCGCGCGCTCGCTAGAGGGCGAGGCGAACGCTACATTTTGAGGTTGCAGAATTTTTAATAATTTCATAATTTTAAGGACCAGGTTCGGCTTGGAGTCCGATGTTCGAGCCTGAATGGCTTCGACGCTGCTTAAGGAGTCAGTAAAGATTACAACTGGTTCACTAATCCGGCTAGAGATTAGCCAATTTAAAGCTTGTTCTATTGCTACTAATTCTGCAGTGAAAACTGACGAATGATCGGTTATTCTGAGCTTTTCCACTTTTAGTTCAGGGATATAGTAAGCCGATCCCACTTGGCCTTTCTCGGTTTTAGAGCCATCCGTGAATATCTTCATTACGTTTTTATACTTTTCCATGAATTCAAGAGCATAACATTTTATTATCTCTGGGTTATCTTTCTTACTTATAACCTCTCTAAGTTCCATATCGGTGTCTGCGTTGGGGAAGTGCCAGGGCGGTGTGTCAGAGATAATTTGCCCTTCTATTTCATTTTCAAGGGTCCCCAGATATTCCTTAACAATTGTGCTCATTGGTTCGGCTCCTAATTTGAACTTTCCGTACTGAGTTTCCCATGAATCTGCTATAATTGATTTAGCTGGATTGTTTTTTGATGTCTGTAGTTTAGTGACGTATTGTAGCTGCAGTTTATGCCTCCTTAAGGAAAGAGGCATCTCACCGCATTCTTGTTGGAGGGCATGGATTGGGGTGGATTTCATTGCTCCACAGCAGATTCGGAGACAGGTTGATTGGATAATGTCAAGTTGCTTTAGAAGTCGTTTGCTCGCTGTATACAGAACCTGACAACCATAATCTAGTCTAGACCTGATAAGAGTTCTGTAGATTGTTAATAGAGATCTTTTGCTAGCACCCCATTTCTGGCCTGTAAGACTCCTTAACAAATTTATTTTGCATTTGCTTCTATTTACTAAGTGTTGAATATGTTCTTTCCAAGTCAGTCTGGGATCAAAAATTAATCCAAGGAATTTAACTTTATCCACAATTTGAACAATTTTATCGTTAATTTTTATATTTAAATTTGAATACTTTGCTACACTTTTTCTTGTGAATATCATTAAGACAGTTTTATCTTCATTTATTTTAAAACCCCATTTATTACACCACTTATTGATTGCATTGATTTGCTTCTGTAGCTCACTGAATATAAAAGTGCGATTTCTTCCTGATCTCCATACAGCACTGTCATCTGCATATAACGAACACATCGTTTTGTCATCATTGCCAGATGGTATATCATTGATCATCAACAGAAATAAAATAGGCGATATAACGCTGCCTTGTGGTGTACCATTTTGTAGTAGAAATTTATCTGATAGCGTGTTGCCTATTTTCACTCTTAAACTGCGATCTGTTAAGAAATCATTTATCCAGTTGTAAATATTTCCTGTTATTCCCATATTTCTTAGCTTGAATAGAAGTCCGTCTTTCCACAGCATATCATACGCTCTGCTGAAATCTATAAAAACTCCTACAGTGAAACCTTTATTGTTTATGGACTTATTTATACTATCATGTAGGCGACTCAATTGGTCTAAAGTAGATCGGGCTTTCCTAAAACCAGATTGCGCTTTATTAAATAGATTATTTTTCTCTAAAAACCACACCAGTCGATTAGTTATCATCCGTTCCATTATTTTACATAGGACGGGGGTGAGAGATATGGGTCGGTATGACTGAGGTTTTGAAGCATCAGTTCCTGGCTTTATGATTGGGAGTACTATAGCTTCTTTCCATTCAGAGATGATTTGACCGCTAATCCACAGTGTATTATAAAAATCCAAAAATATTTTTAAACTAGACTTCGGGAGGTGTTTTATCATTTCATAGGAGATGTTATCACCACCAGGGGAAGAGTTCTTTTTGCTTTGCCTAATTGCTGCTTGCAGCTCTTGCATGTTAAAGATTTCATTAATTTCACTAGGTGTTTCCGAGTTGGGCATCGATTTACATTTCCATTTTAATTCCATTGCTGCCTTTCTTTGGCGGAAGCTTGTGGGATAATTTTCATCGCTACTCGTTTTCGCTAGAACTTTACCTATGAGATTTGCTTTGTCTAAGGAGGTTTCAATTATTTCATCATTTTCGGTTAAGTTTGGTATGCCAGAGCGTGAATTTGTTCCAGACATCCTTTTGGCCATTTTCCATACGGATGACAATTTAGAGTCATTCGTTAAAGTGTCACAGTAACCCTCCCAGTAATCTTTTTGAGCTTGCTTGATGACTCTTTGAGCCTTACCTTTCATTTCTCGGTATTTTGCTTGATCACTTAAATCTTTTGTTTTAAGCATTACCTTTTCTGCTGATTTTCTATTATCTACTGCCTCTTTACATTCTTTGGTCCAGTAAGGAACTGGTTTTGTTCTAAAGCTGCAGCGAGTTTTAGGGATGCTCGAGTCTGCGGCTGTATGTATTGAGCTGATTAAGTTGTCATAATATACTTCTAAGTTTTCATTTACTATGCTTTCTAAAGACAATGATTTACAATAGGATTTAAATTTATTCCAATCTGCCTTTTTGAAAGCATACTTAGCGACATCGATTTCTTCTTTCACCGGAGGTTCGTCTATACTAATTAAGATAGGATAATGGTCACTTCCCAGAGAGTTAGACGAAACACTCCAATTGCACTTCAAAGCTAAAGTGTCAGAGGCTAGACTAATGTCTATAGGACTGAGGCCCCCTCTGTGTTTAATGTGAGTCCCTTGCCCATTGTTCAATACACACAAGTTATATTGCTCTATGAGGTCCTCTAGTGCCTTACCTCTTTGATCAGTTTTATTAGCTCCCCATAGTGGTGAATAGGCATTGAGATCGCCTACGACCAATGAATTGGGCTTTGAAACCAGATCTTTATATTCGTCAGCATTAAAAACAGCAGAGGTTGAAGTTGAATTTCTTGCGTTATGAATGAGAACCAGGAATAATGCAGGTGTATCGTGTGGAAGCTAGTGTTATCGCCAGAGGCGCCACAAGCAACGCTGTCTCACTGACCCGACGTCAATGCCATTACACTATTATAAGGTCTATTGTTAATAATATCATTACTGTTAAGTGTAAGGTCTGTTATTACTAATATTATTACTAATATTATTACTAATTTGATACCATTCTACAATGCCTTTAATGTCCAAACGTTGATTTTCGTCATGAAAACCATGACGTGTGAAAGATCAAGTCATAGGTAATACATCAATACACTATCAGATAACTGTGTGAGCCAACAACTCACAAAAGGACCAACGAGCTTCGTTATGAGTTGATTCAGAATTCATTCATTCATTCATTCATTCATTCTGGACATTTATATAGCGCTTCTTCAAGAGACCTACTCAGAGGCGCTCCCAGCCCAGCCACGGCTAAACAGATAGGTCTTGAGTTGTCGTAAGAAAACAGGTGAATTATTTCGGGGGAAGCAGCGTAAGGATATCGGAAGACCATTCCAGGTAGACGGGCCAACAACCGAGAAAGCTCGGCGTTGCCTGACTGCGGAGCGGGTCCGAGGGACCAATAGCTCCCCATTAGTCGCAGAGCGCAAAGCTCTGCGAGAAGCTAAGTCAGAAATCGGACAGCAGAGTTCAGACAGGTAGGATGGGGCGCTACCAGATAGACACCGCCAAACTAGTGCTGCTATCCTGTAGGAGATGCGCTCAGAGGCAGGAAGCCAATGTAAGACGTCACGCATATAGGCAGAGACTGGGGCATATTTTGGAATGCGACCAATAAGTCTAGCAACAGAACGAAGGACCCGGTCAAGTCGCCCCATTAGGCCCTTGGAGTGACCAACAAGGACCGAGCAACAGTGGTCAACTCTACGAATTATTATAGGCCTACAGTCTATTTTGTAATTTCTGGTTTTCAATAACTATTATGGAATACGTGTTTTAATCACAACATCGTCATTTTGTCATGTGTTCCTGTCAGAAATATCGTGCTGTTATCGGGTTAAACATTTGCTCAGATCGTATATCAAAGCAAAATTATTAAATAAAAACTTGCACTTCGCATTACAGGGCAAACGCTCGAACCTATCGGCTGTTGTCTGAAGTCGAGTTGATGAAATATCATGGACTCAACACAACTGGCGAAAACTAGCAATGCAGTCGATAATGAAGACACCAACAGTCATGAATTCATATTGACTTGTTCAGAACAGTTAACATGCACATGTATATTGTTTACTCTAGAGAACTTGGTATACAGTATGGAGGAAATTGTTAAAAACTAAATTATGCATACTAATTAAAAGTTAGGCAATCACCGATGAATGCTTGAAAAACAAATAGTATGCTTTAATTGTCAACAGCTGTAGAAAGTGTACATAAAGTGTAGAAAAATAAACAATTCATATACAATGTGATTAAAGTTCATAATAAATATGCTCCAAAGTAGACGGTGAATTTCAGGGTTAGAAATCCTGTATCGCTTTCCATTACTGTGTACATTTCCAAGATTTTAGACGACTGATAAAGAATCCTCAGAAATCAATTACATCCTTCACCTTGACATTTGCCAAGAAGAAATTTAGTAGAAATCTGAACCTTGTCATTAATATGATTAAGCGCTGTGATTATTTCCGATCTGTACGAAGTGTCTGCAGAAGAAACCGGCGAATAATGTGTTCAAACGGACGATAGATCTTCATGGCTGCAAATTCATTCATTGCTTGTGTACACGGACGATTACGGTCGATACAGCATCTGAGTTTCAAATACTTTGCAAGAAACTGTCTTCCGATAGAATAGTTGCATTTAACGGAGTCAGGAAAAGAAAAACAGTATAACATTGGCTTCTTGCTACAGTAGACATACAGAGCAAAATATTGACCAAACTTCATCTCGGCAATTGTCCCAATTTTAGGCATATCGTCAATCCGAGGTGACAAATAGTAAAAGAGCGAATGAAATCCAAGCAAAGATTGTACGTCTCCATCGAAAAATAAGTGAAGCGATGGCATCACCAAAACATTCGTAAGTGCTAGATCTTTCAAATCGCTCTGAAGAGCAGACTCTGAGAGAATTCGCTCACAGAAATGCAAAACTTCATCGTATTCACGACGCTTGTAAAGATACAAAGCACGATAGCAGTCAACTGTGTTGCACTGGATGCCAAAGTCTCTGCGAATCTCATTATAAAATAATGTCAAATAGTCTAAAGCATATTCCATTAGAAGTACAATTAATGTTTCTTTAATTATCAAAGGAGCGCATTCCATCTGAACAACAATTTCTGTTTCTTTAATTACCAAAGGACTCACATTCTTTGCATCGGTTTGCATGAATGAATCTATTCTGTGAAAAACACAGTGTATGGCAGCGTTGAAACGAGTACCTGACTTCGTCGAAACAATACAGTTCGGCTTATTTAGAGCACCAGTCACTTTTTCTATATCTGTCAAATGATTAACACTGAAAGTCGCATTTGCTGCAAGTGATTCTGTTCTATGATATACACATTCTCTGCTGTGTTTAAGGCAGGTGCTTGACTTCATTAAAGTACTGAACTTTCGCTTAGTTAAAGCCAGCAGAAATAGGTCCAACAGAAATGCTGGAGTTGGCAAACATTCAAACTTTTTGGAAAATATCCCGACGAATTTCACTGACAAATAGTAGGCAAGCACTTTTGGGGTTAGACGAAGATCGAGATATATCTGCCTCCTACTAAATTGCTTGTCTTCACTAAATCTCTCGCAGATCAGACAAAATCCAACGATTCTAGCAACATCGTCAATATAGAACAAACAACCTCCATTCAATTTTTCATTTTCCACGTAGGTCGTTTGATTCATCAAGACTGCTGTGCAGAGATCTATTGCTATTTTGGTTTCTGATGTTACATAATGAAGAGCAGCCAGGTAGACCAAACCTGC
This sequence comes from Allolobophora icterica, assembly GCA_963556255.1. Taxonomy (NCBI): domain Eukaryota; kingdom Metazoa; phylum Annelida; class Clitellata; order Crassiclitellata; family Lumbricidae; genus Allolobophora; species Allolobophora icterica. The sequence goes on along the minus strand of OY744610.1, from coordinate 43,202,543 downwards.
AGGAACAATGCCGTTGTATTGAGAATCGTCACATGCTAAAGCCTTTATAAGGAACCCTTTTGATAGGAGAGACAATAGTTGATATTCTGAAGGACTATTTAATCCTGTTAAATTTTCCATCAAATCCTGTGCTCGCCAAAATTCAAACTGACTTCCTTCTACTGTGAGGGGTATAGGTAGTCTATGGAACTGACACTTTACGGATTTCGGTTTCCAGCAAAATCCTTTGATATAGTCAACAAATAGTTCGCTATCCCATGCCATTTTTCCACACTCTAAACCATATGCAGCATTCAAGCTGCACAAGGCTGTATCAAATAATGTGAAACAGCTAACGTTTTCCGGTATTGGTAGCATTGCCATTAAGTCGAGTCCTACTAATCCCCATTTTCTTGTTAAGCACGTATAACTTAAACAGGATCTTGGTCCAATATTTTCTTCAAATTTGAGTAAGTAGCGAACGTGGGCATTACAAGAAGTAATTCCGCGCGAAAATAAGTAATCCAATGATGTTGACTTCAAACTTTGCTTAAATTCATAGATAGGTTGTATGTAATCTACAAAATTGGGCGTTATATTCCTTATATATTCAACTTCGATATACGTCCGAGTGAATGGCAGTATGTAATTTTCCACGAACCAGTGACACAGAATGCCGCAGTTGCAAAAATCCTTTAGTTGTCTTTCAGCCTCTTCAAGTCTTGAGGAGCTCACTGGAAGATAAAATAAATTTGCTCCAGGAATAAAATAGTTTGGACAGTATCTCCTCTTTAGCCATCCCTTAAGCTTTTGTAGCAACTCACAACAAATCGCGATAACAGAAGAGGAATTCCACCATTCCGATGACATCTCTTCACAAGTCCATAGCATCAGCGTCTTTAAATGATAGGGACAGAGAACCTCATCCTCCTTTGGACAATCCTTTTTTATTAATTCTCTCTTGGCAAAGAGTCTCAATGAACTGTAGACAATCTGTTGAGCTTGAGTCCAACTCTGAAGTAAAATTACTTCTGCGACTGAAAATGAAATTCTCCACTGTTGTTTATCGTCTCTGCAAGCACGATGTTGAATGCATACAACATGGCAACCATATTCTAAAACTTCGGAGATTGTATCAATAGACGGCCACCCGTTATTTCTGTGGCGTGTGGGCCAATCTTGGGCATCTCTAGGCCATTGGGGGCACCATATGCTTTTAACGTTATCTACTGGATAAATGTTTGCTGAATCATACTGAATTGTAACTGCTGGACCTCTTACATTAGGTGCCAACGCACCAAAACGTTTCTTAACCTGGTCCACTCCAGTAGCAAAAGAAACAATATCAAACACACGGTATCTATTTAGGAAAGTTGTTTGGCTAAATTCATACGTTTTGTATTTCCAATTATACTTCATTGTGCCCATAATTTGAAGTCGAACAAAACCTGGATATCTAAGGTATGGCTCAATCTTATAGCATTTAATCGTATCGTGTAAGCAACTCACATCATGTGGCAACACTGGAAAGTCTCCTTCGAAGACCAATTCATCTGCTTTGAAGATTAATGCATCAATGTCGCCGATGCATTGAGCCAATGGTCGTATATAGAACTCCATTGCACTGCCACAATGTACGGCATGCGCCATTGGTTTATGCATACAATCAGAAATAGGATCATACGCTTTTGGAATCAACTCGCACGTACCAACAATGAATTCAGATGCCATTTTTTCCATCAATTTTTCCGGATATTCCGTCATCCTAAATGACAATTATAATAATTTCTTTCTGAATCTCATCATCCACGTATGTCAATTCCATCACAAACAACGTCATAGCATCATCAGCAGTGCCGGTCTTAGGGGCGTGCGAACCATACGGTCGCAGGGGCCCGCAACAGGGGGGTGGGCGGCGAAAATGTCACAGAAAATTAACACGAACAAAACACCCTAATAATAATATTATGGTTTCGATTAAATCTTCTCTTTTGTCATTAAAATAAAAGTCACTTCCTCTATATTCCAGAATCCCCGTGTATAGATAAATTTTACTTGTTGTAGGCCTACTTGTTAACAATTTACTAAAATAAACTGATTTGCAAAGAAAAGCAATTTGACTTGTGTCATGGGGGTCCCGTACAGTATACTCTGCACAAGGCCCGAAATATCCTAAGGTCGGCACTGCCATCAGCATCATCGTTGTAGTACTTATCGTCTTCGTCGAGATCAACAAATCCTCATCACATCCTCAAATGCTTGGCAACACCGAGTAAGGTGGACAACAGGCGCTTCTTGTGCGTGAATACGCTTGCAGTTCGCATATATAGCGATCGAGCCTGTAATTCAGATATAATTTCGTGCTAAGCTGCTAACCCTGTCCGAACACCAGAATTTTAATTGTCGTAGCATCAATTCAAAAGTGTGGAAACTTGTTTGTCAGACGCTCGCGCACGAAAAACCGAGCCAATTATGCTTAGTCTTATATAGATACAAATCTTAAATTCCGTGACCAATACTATTTGTACAACCAATGTAAGGTCTTAAGTTGTTATATATTGCGTTAGTTTTGTCTCACCTAAACTATTGCAATGTCATTTGGGCAGGTGGATATAAGGCGAAGCTCTGACCCCCTCAACTTCTACAAAAAATGGCCGTCAGAATGATCTGTGGGTCCCATTACTATGCAGAGAGTGGGAGCTTATTTAAGTCACTTTATTAAGCTGCTTACCATAGCCTATATGACATTTATCAGTTCCAGCTTGGACTCTTGATGTTTAGGCCTCATGCCGGGACCCTTCCAACACTGTTTGCCAGTTACTTTATCGAGAATGCCACAGTTCACGACCATAATGGTATGGTATGGTGTGGTATCTGGGAATTTATAAAGCGCCTCTCACAGTGTGAACTATTCAGAGGCGCTCTCAGCGTGTGAGCCTCGCGGAAACAGAAAAGACTTTAAACGACGAACAACATAGGGAGAGAACCTAGTAAGTAGGGTCCCAATGAGTACTATGGGAAGGGAGTTCCATAGGGATGGGCCCACAACGGCGAAAGAGCGAAACTGAGCCAGGGCAGACCTCAGCCGGGGAACGAATAGATCAAGCCGATTCAGAGAACGTAGGGGTCGATGAGAAGAAGCAGAGAGAGGTTTGCGCATCAGGTCACAAAGGTAGGCTGGAGCTAAGCCCTGTTGCGCCTTAGAGACAAGTGTTATGATCTTGAAGTGGATACGAGCGGAGATAGGAAGCCAATGCAAGACATCAGTCATGTAAGTAGAGATGGACGAGAATCGAGAACGATGAGCAATGAGGCGAGCAGTCGCGTTAAGTACCGACTGAAGGGCAGAAAGACGGACTTTCGGAAGGCCTACTAGTAAAGAATTACAATAATCAATGCGGCAACAGATGAATGCATGGATGATGGTAGTGAAAACTGCAGGAGAGACGGATCGACGGATAGCTCGCAGTCTTCTCAAGTGGTAGTAGCAAGTGCGAGTAAGGCAGGAGAGGTGAGAAGCAGGGCTGTAGTCGAGGGTATACGCGGGTATACAGCGTATACTCACCTCTAGAGACCGTATACTCACCTCACAAAATATTTATATTTATTTATATTAAAATGCTATAGCGTATACTCACAAAATACTGCAGCGTATACTCACCTCTAATTTGTTTCGGAAAACTAACCGGTAGCGTATACTCACCTCTAATTTTACAACTACAGCCCTGGTGAGAAGCAAAGGTTAGTGAACTGTCTAAGGTGACCCCCCAGGTCGCGGACATTCGTAGAGTATGAGAAGTTCGGAAAGTGAGCTGAGAGAAGAGAGAAATCAAGTTTAGATAATTGCTGCTTTGTACCAAACCAAATGAGTTGGATTTTAGAAGAGTTTAGGTTCAACCGACTAGAGAACATCCAAGAGCGAAGATCTCGAGAAAGGGAGTCAATAGATCGAAAAAGAAGTTGGTCAACTGGGGGTCCATGGACATTAGTTTGCACATCATCAGCATAGAGATGGCCAGATGCAAGATGCTTAGAGAAGAGAGAGTGAATGCCAGAAGTAAAAACCAAGACGGTAGATAGTGAGGATTGTTGTAGAGCCGTGAGAGGATGCTATACTGAGAGATAGCGCCTCGAATGTAGAGAATTCCACGCCGAGTTGAATTAAAGTGGTACGAAGCGACGAACGGCAGAGATAATACCAGGTTTAGACACAACTATCTGTCTGGGACATGCAGGACCAAAATTCGACAAATCACTATTAGAATAGCTGGCCCCAAACTATGAAATGCTATTGGCGCTAATATTCATGACTTACGAAATTATGTTATCATTAAATCTGCTATTAAATCATCTCTGATTGCCCATTACTGCTAACCCGTAAATGTTAGGATTAATCCAATCTATATGTCCTAATGAACTCATATGCTTAGACTACTATGTGCCTCTTTGTAAAATTTGATTAAAATGTCAATAAGCGATAAGCTGCTCCAGCTTCATCTCCTCGCATTTCGAATAAGGCCTTGATATTGGCCTCTGCTAATAAAACTAAATACAACCTAGAGCTGCACTTGAACACTGAATTTAGTTTTTTTCCCACTGTTTTACACACTGATTTTACACTGATTTGTTAGCATGCATGTACTACTTCGAAATAAAGATTGTTTGGCCGGGTCTCGGAGTACATGCGGGAGGTGTTCCACTGGCTCCGATACCCGCAGCGCATTGCTTATCGAGTCTCTGCTTTGGTTCGGCGGTGCCTTGAGGGCTTGACTCCCCCGTATCTCCGGGAACTTTGCTGCTCCACTGTGGCTGAGCTCCTTTTTCCCGTGCACGGACTGCTATCCGGCAACACCGTGCCTTGTCTGTCTCTGGCCCAGCGACCTGGAATAAGCTCCAAGAAGCGCTGCGCCTGACCCCGATTGATTGCTCTTCTCTGTTCCACTCTTGCCTCAAAAGTGTCTTGTTTGACCGGGGTTGGACTGGGAGCGCTCCTGAGTAGATAACCTTGAAGGGGCGTTATATAAGACCTGTGTAATAAAAAAAATAAAAAATAAAAATCTTGCCTGACAGGATGCTGAATTTTCAAGAGCGTCGACGAAAGATTCAAGCAACTGAACTCCCTGCACCGTTAAGTCTTAACACACACACAAACACAACATAACTGCAGTGTTCACAGTTGAATTTCTTAGAATTCTTAGTTGCATGATAATTATTGGGTCTAGTATTTAAACCGATATAAATATTGAAAATTAACAGTGACCTGAATCTGGAAACACAAGGCAGTGTTATTTTAGTCCATCTGTTCCATTTGCAATTAGTTCTGATAATTAAAAACACACTGGGAACAAAAAGATATGGCCCAATAAGGGCACACGTGACTGAGGCTGAGCGATGCACCAGGAAGAAATAATGCAAAGGATATTGACTATTCACAAATTACTATGCAGAAAACTACTATCATATTGCCTATGCAATACTGCCTGTCAGTTAAACGTCGACCTCATTATGTCTCCAACTATATGTATGGTTTCCTCTAACTAGATCGAAAGCAACAACCATATGGCAAGTAGTCTTATTTATGTGTGTATTAGATTTCCGGCTTATTCCTTGTATTGCAAAAAGCATAATTTTCCGGAAATTGTATGATCAGACAAAGTCACATCTCTACCTTCATAAGTGCCGACTCTTGTAGCTATGTAGTTATTGAATCACTCTTCACTTGCAAATGAACTTGTTGTCCTTGACAACTTTGACACCATTTTGAAGGCAGCGCTTTATGACGATGTAAATTGTCTAAATGGGTAATTCATTAAGCAATTAGCCAGATTTTGCAGCAATTAGCTAATCCGTATAAGAGGCGGCTTAGCTGTTCATTTTCGTGTTATGTTAAACGTGTCATGTGAAATCCGGTAAATCACAGTCTAATAATTATTTACTGATCTGCCTCAGCGCAAGGCTGCATTCTGCTACGCAGGGTCTCTATGTGAAAGGCTCAAATATCTTGGCAACGACTCATTGACTTACACGTCAATGTATATTATTTTGTGTATTTTGCATGCTCATGCCTGGATATTTTAGTAGCGCCTTTTTCGAAAGCTCAAGAAGGCCCTAAACTGAGGTGGCGGAATATCAACAGTCGAAATAGTTTTAGTTCATTGTGTCTAAGATCAGCTCGTAATTTTGAATGCCGCATAATAATTGTCTTAGATGTCAGACGATTCATATAATGAAAATAGATCGAATCTTTCCATTTATGTGATTTTATTGACTTAAATGTGTAAATTCACCATATTCGTGCTTCAACATAAAGGTTGTAAACTGGCATCGGTCAAAGCTTATGGAAACTTACTTATTCATGCTTTAAAAGACAACGAAGAATATTGCTTAGAATGCATTGAGTTCATTTGAAGTCGCTCTTTTTGCGAGTCAGTAAAACACAGGAGGCCGGCTGAAATTCATTTTATTTCACGTGAGTCATTATAATCGAACCCCAGGCGCAGTGGTAAAATGTCATCTGACGAACATTGGAAACAGGACCGTTTCTTATCTGGCTTCCACAAGTATTAGAGAATTACTGGATGGACCGAGTTCAAGACGGAGTCTGGCTGATCGGGGTTGCATCAGTGTATGTAAATAGCTATTCTGATGAATCACACAAGAAGTAAACACAAATCAGATGTCATACTCCAGTGCGTTATCGTACGTTACTTTGAAGCTCATTAAGAAATTAACCTCGAATTCAACGAGGACGTGTACCCCGATCGCAGAAGGTTATGATAACATGTCAGAAAATCGTTCAAAAACGTTCGTTGGCACGGAACAAATTCAAACGCCTTTTGCTTTCGTTCTCGCGTACGAATCAGGTAGAAAAATCAAAGTTTCTGTCCAAATCACATCTTCTGCAGTACAGAAATATCTAACTGAACAAATAGTCGACCAAATACTTTGTTGATAGCTACATATTCTAATTTGCACTGGCGCAAACTTGTCTAAAATATTGGGGGGCATTTGGTTATTCATTCTGCACTTGTTGCATTGGGTGTACAGTCCATCTCAATAATTGGGGGCACGTGCCCCCGCTGCCCCTCAAAGAGTCTACGCCTATGCTAATTTGTGAAACCACTAACTGAAGGAATCTACTAAACGATAACTTACCTTAAGCGGTGCTTAAAATTGAATGAGGAGATTTGATTAAGAAAATTAAATAGTTGAACTTAACACATCCATCAAGACTGAACTCGAAATTCGAATATCTAAAGTTTCTCAATACAACTTCCTGCTCCTGATACAAACTGATACTTAAACACGCGACCAATACGCTAGCATAGCAGGAAGTGTAAAGGAAAGGCGTTGTTCAATGTGAAAATAAGCAGCGCTGTAAAGCAAAGAAACATAATTATCAGTATCCTTTAAGCCCGCATAATAGACATTAGCACTCATTGCATTATTTCAACCGCAATTGTTTGTTTCAAAAATGTAAAACACAGTAGGATCCAGAAAGGGAATACTTGACTAAGGCTGAACGATCTACAACGAAGAAATAATACACTCATCTGTCAACAATATGTGACATGCGGGTAAATTTATCCAGTGCTGCGATGGTTCTACGCAGACTAGACATTTGCTTGAAGGCTACAGTTGTCAGAAACAGCAAAAGGAACTAGAAAATAATTATAAAACTAAAATCATTATTGTTTAACTTTTTTATAAATGTACAAACATTATGCGTGAAGGACCTGCTCGTTTTCTACACAGTAAAGACCAGAACCCGCATATTCACGCTGCAATGGAAGCGCTCAAACCAATCGGCTGCCGTGTCCTACAAAGTCAGTCGATAAAGTTGGTTGACACTCGGCCAAGTCGAGTTGGTCGAAAAATCTTCGACTTCGTCGACTTGCAAGTCGAGTCAATCAAATGTTTTGGCAAATCGTTCTTTCCTCGACTTAACTCGATTATGAAGTATTTTACTTATTATTTTTTCGGCTACGTCACAGTGATCCACATGATGTATTTTTGTTTCGCTGTTCTCAGCTGGTACTAATTTCTGTACCGTACTGTAGGAGATTCCCTTGCAGCCCTGCTGATCGAGTCGACGGCGACAGCGTGGATTAATAGTAGGCGTACTTACATGAATATAAAAGGGCTTAAAATCGCGTGTCTTCTGACAAAAGTTGTGCAGTTGACATTGTCCAATGTGCAACTGACTTGTCTGGAATGTGCAGTGTGTAGTATGCATTTCTGAGAGATTAACTCCAGTCAACCACGCACGATATCATTATAAATTTTCATAATTACCTGAAATTTTACTTATCAGTTCAATTGCAGTTTGACAGTTTGAGGAAGAGTGTGCAATTGGAATTCATGAGTAATTCATTTAGGTACTGAAATATGAGCAAGGGCGTCCGGAAAGGAAAGGGAGCATTTGCCCCCTGGATTTTGCGCATAATTTACAAAAGTAAAATCTTTGATTATTATGATTATTACAACAGTCCCAACACGATTTCAACACGAAAACACAGTATTTAGGTAAATTCCTTGACCATTATTTATTTTTAAAGTGTCACGTGTTGAGTGTTCATGAATAGAATAGCTATTCATGCAAGAACGTCATTTCCCCCCTCCCCCCACAAAAGTTGCCCTTACAAAACTTCCTTCGGACGTCCATGAACATAAGAATGCAACAGTCGTCAGCAATTTTGGCCAAGAGACTACAGTCCAAGTCCGCAAAACTCGACCGAGTCCATCATTTATTTGCCAAGTCGATCGAGTCGATGACAGGTCGACTAGTCGACAAAGTTGATCAAGTCGATCGTCGGCCAAGCCAAGTCGATGGTAGCACTCGACTCGATCGATCACGGAGTATAATCGATAGAACAATCATATCAACGCCTGTAATTTTAGCAACAGTTTCTTATTCATGTGTAGTTGTGTACGTAGCAACCACGAAAATCCTGGTTTAACCTTAAATGGCAAGTAGCCTTTAACTGATGCGAAATCAAAGGCTTAAGACTTGACTAGTTGGAAAAAAAGGAAATTGCGAAATTCACTCATTCTACGAGTCAAATCAGCAAGTTTGAAACTGATTATCAGTCCAGTCCATATCTGTCCTATGAATCTATATTATTATCTCAAGATCATGCGGTCATTGTTTGCCTCTGTCAATATTTAAACAAATCGTAGTCGTGAACATCAAATTTCTAAACCGTGACCCTAAGGATAAGCGAAGGGCACCTGATTATACACGAGCGCTGTGTCGTGTCAGAAGGGTTGTCCAGAGATGACGGTCAAGAGAAGATCCGAGAGGATGCAGAGCAGGTGATAACGCGAGCTTTGTTGAGGACGAGAAAGCTTTGAAGTTGGACGATTAGATCGATTAGGGTAGGAAATGTTAGAGCCAATCGATCTTCTGACTGCCCCGTGTTAAGTAGTTCCCGGCGGGACAGAGATGTGTGTCGCGTTCGAAGGGTTGCTGGCCGTAATTTGGTCTTGGAAACCGTAAATCTTCTATCTCATCAGTGTTTCGCGCCCATCACCGTTGTTTCGAGTTGGATTCTGTTCCTGTCTGAAGTGCTCCAAGGCCGGGTACAATACCTGTCGTCAATTCAATATATCAAAACAATAAATGAAAAGTTTTAATCATATTCATCCTTAAACAGCCATCACAGCTACCACATGTACATATAACAGCAAAGTAAATACACTTAGTTTTCGAACATTACTGTTTGGGAGATTACCAGAATAAGGTTCTGAAAGAATTGGCGCTAAAAATTCTTTTACACGTGTAACTTCAATATAGACATTAGCACTCATTGCCAAACTAGAAGTTTATTTGCAATAATTTTCGTTAAAAGCTCATATTTTCATTTTTATTTTTAATGTTCGTCGAGTGAGTGCATTCAGGCTTGAGGTTCTATAGGAATGTTTCCGTGTATCTCCATGCAGTTTTTTTGTATAGTTCGCCGACGATATTTCATCATAGCCTTGTTGTGGGTCACATAGTTCGCCACGGCATACAACATCAACCACGCAGAGCCATATATGCACGCTTACATCAGGCTCTAGCTCCCTACTGTGTTTGCAATTTTGTGAGACGTCCACACATTTTCCTCAGTTAGTTGTGTAAGTGAGTTCGGTGCATGATATATTGCTTAGCTTTTGTAACCAGGCAATCCCATTTACTTACAGACCTGGACGGGAGGGGGTCTGAAAGAGTAATCTTGATATAGAATAAATTGACGTTATTGAAAGTTATGCTATTTATTGACTGCCATTATATTTTCAAATATTCAGAGTAATGCACAACTGCAATACTGTGCGAAGCTGCGAGCTTTTTTGGGTGGGCTCTTCGGCATACGTGGTCGCAACGACCCTGTTATTGTAGGTCTCTGTCATTATGAGGTCGTTGGACGCGTCTTTCAGACTGTAATTTAATTCAGCGCGTCACAATATAGCCGTGCAGTCTGTTTAAAAATAATAATAGTAGTAATAATAATAGCCTACTGCTGATACTACTACTACCGCCACCGCCACCACCTCCACCACCACCACCACCACCACCACCACCACCACCACCACCACCACCACCACCACCACCACCACCACCACCACCACCACCACCACCACCCACCACCACCACCACCACCACCACCACCACCACCACCACCACCACCACCACCACCACCACCATCACCACCACCACCACCACCACCACCACCACCACCACCACTATCAATAATAATAATAATAATAATAAATTAATTATTATTATTACCATTATCATTATTATTATTATTGTTATCATTATTTTTTTATCGCCTCAGGTACGAAAATCCCTCAGGCTCTAAGAAACTATAAAACGAAGACGTATTTAAGCTAGGAGAACGCGCCGTCCTTGTCACCGGGGTGTGGTTTGAAGGTGCCTCTAAAAGCAATGGCGTTAAAACGTTGGAGGCAAATTGATAATCTCTGGAAGAGATAAACTGTCTCCTTTGGATCACCTGAAACTGCGGTTACACGGCGGTCCAACTCTGTCAAGAACTCCCGTCCTGCGCCATTGCTGGGGTCCATTGTCTCTACCGCAATCGATTACTCATGGTGTAATAGTTTGTTCTTGGGGGATTACACTTACCTCGGGTAAAAAAAACAACAACAATGATAATAATTTTTCTGTCATCTGTGGCTTCGTTTCTACCTATTATATACTGCATATGTGGACAGTTTTTCGGTCTTCGATAAGATGAAGAAATTTCTCATTAGAGGCTCAACCGAAGGTTCGAGCCTTAAAATGCCTACAATCTGATCCGTATATATATGACAACGAATGGTCACCGTCCCAGAAGTCTTTGGCTTGGTTTTGGTGTGCCATCGGTTGATCCTTTTTGCCTTAGACGCCGGCGCAATAGAAGTTACTAATTAAAATTATTCCTCTTCCGGTTCTCTGCCTCCCTAGGCGGCTTCGTACGTCTAATGTCGCCTTCCGTTGCCTTGGTTGGCCTTCTCCTGCAGCTCGCTGTAACCGTCCTTCATCATCCAATCCAATAACATCACTCGAGGTCTTCCTCTCGTCCTTTTCTTTTTCATTCTTTTTTCGAAAATCGTTCTTAGGATGGAATCTCCCGTCATTATGTTGCCCATTCCTTTTCTCTGCCGGCTGCTTATTGTTCCTATCAGGGATCTTCTTTCATCCACCATTTGTATTATATATTCATTTGTCTTACGTTCCACCCCGCCGACTCTCTCCATTCTGCGCCTTTTCCACATCTCGAAGGCCTCCAGTCTTCTTATGTCCTCCCACCTCATTGTCCACGTTTCCCATGGACAATTACAAGTAATGTTGCAAGTACCTGTGCACAGGACAGAGGATTTTCAGGCATTTTAATGAACAAAACTTCAGGTCGGCTGGTGACTTGTTTCTGCTCAGAGTTCCAACCAAGAAAGCAGAAGAAGCCTCACTGAATCCGGGTTTCGAAGACGGATATCATTCCTGAGAGCGTGCCCACATGGAGCCCACCTATGACCCATATTCCCACATGGGACTCGTATAGAGCCTATTATGAGTTCCATCTAATGCACACGGAAAAGCTGGCAGGGAAGTAATTATTCTTCTAATGGTTAAATGATGATCAAAACGCTGCATTGTTGGTCACCCATCAATGGCGGACCTTTTCAGTGCAGAATCTGATGCGTCTTTTAGGCGTCATACTTGGAATATTGAAGAGTCTTCTAACATGTGCGCTGATTATGCACTCCGAGCTGAACGATTGCGTTGCCTGGCTTGGAGGGTACACCTGCAGGCGGGCAGACAGGCAGGCAGGCAGACAGGCAGGCAGGGAGGCAGGCAGACAGGCAGACAGGCAGGCAGGCAGACAGGCAGGCAGGCAGGCAGGCAGACATGCAGGCAGGTAGGCAGGCAGGCAGGCAGGCAGGCAGGCAGGCAGACAGACAGGCCACGAAAAGGAAGGTAGCTCTGGTGTCCAT
>OY744610.1:43184433-43189887 GCA_963556255.1 Allolobophora icterica | reverse complement strand
TTATTAGACATTTATTCAGAGTAACTGTAACTATCTAATGACCAACTCTCAGAGGAGTTTCGAACCTGTAGGCCTACTCTCCGCGTTACAAGGCGAGCGCTCAACCAATCGGCATACAGATGATTTTTCCCGAGGATGGATAATTTTCAAAACTGGCGCGCAGATGTCTTGCGAGAGATATTATAAGCTAGTTGAATGTTTTCCTTAGTATTGCATCGGTGTAGGTAAGCAGACTGCTTTGTAGCGCACTATCTTGTTGTCCTGATTTGAATTAAAGTTGACAACACCATTGACAACACCATGGACCAATTACTTAATTATCAGTAGTTGGTATGTATGTCGTCAAAAACCGATGACCTCACACATAGACGTCATCGGAATCTGTGCAAAGAAGCTGAGAACTGAATTCGGTTTAACATAATAGATTTTACTACGTTTCGTTTCTAAAGGTTAATATCTAAGGTCGGCTTTTACCGTACCTAATCGGTAAAAAATCGGTCGGCAAAAGACTTTACTCGACTGGAGGCTGTCGGCGTCAAGCCCAGTATGATCGCATCGATCTGGTTCAGCTGGAGGTTCCCATAGACAACATCCATCACTGTCCTCGAGGTCTACTTCCGTCGTCGGTGGCAGGCAGACCGGACAGATCCGGCCGAGGTCCTCGAAGCAGTCCCACACAGTAGATTTCTCCACAACGCTGGAACACGCACTCCTGATAGCCATCGATGTCTCCAAGGACACACTCACAAACCAAACAGGTGTAATTCCGCCTTGACTGCCAGCCCCGACGTCAGCCAGTTTCGACATGGGACGTGGTACTAGGCACCAGTGGAGCAGACTGTCCCGTTGGAGACGCTCCCGCACCCGGCGGTTGACCCTTGCCACCTGGCGGAGCAGGCGCGGCAGGTGAGGACGCCGACACTGGATGGTTCGATAGAGGTAGATGGCTCTTTCCTTCCGTCGATCCGGGTAGAAATGACCCGTGATGCGATTTCGCGCTCGAAAGGAGTAAGCCTTGAGAAGTACCGACAGCAGAAGAATGACGTGGAAGACTAATATGCAGACAGCGCTGTGAATTGATGGAGTCCGTGCAGATGGTAGACAAGTCCCAGCGTCAGCGTACTGCGCCAACCATCTATCCGGCTCGAAGCCCTTGAGGAACAGATCGAGAAGTTCAACGATAATGCCGTGACCGGAAACGACCAGACGCACCCCGTCCGTGCCACTCCCTTCGACGGCATCTTGACTGCTGTGCTTCTGCCCCAGGGTCAGAACCCAGTAGAGGACCAGGTCGAAACCGAAGCAGGTCAGCGAAACAATGAAGAACAACACGAAAACTGCCATTCCTCTCCAGTGCAGTCTTTCCTCCGTATGACCGAGCTTCCAGCTCGACGTGTCTACCATGTACCTCAGCTCGTACTTCCGCAGCGGAAGAATGCTTCTTGCGCCAAGCGCCGTTTCCGGCAGCTTACGGTCTAAGGCCCTGAATTCCTCCGCGACGTAAACGTTGTCGAAATCGAGCGACGTGAGGAACAGTCGCAGGTAAACGTAAGTCTCGCGCAGGACGAGAATCAGCGAGACCGGAAGTGCCAGCTTAGCGAGAATTGCCACAACCAACCGGAAGTGAGCCGTGCAAGACGAGAACTCTTCAAGGACTCTTTGTCGTATGCGGAAGGTTACGGCGGAGGCGTTCTGACGGATGTTGTGATAGGGCTCTGATGTGAGGCGGAAATGCAGGGCATCGTCGAGGTCGTGCAGTGCAGTCTGGGTAGCGTTGATGGCTTCTTGGATGGCGTCTCCGGCCCACTTGGACGGCTGGCACAAGGTGTCGCTATCGTTCAGGACTCTGACAGACCAGCTGAACGTTAAGCGGTTCACAGATATTAGCGTCATCTTCCGGAAGCTTTAAGTCTTCTATATCTCTGTCGACAACAAAACACAAGGCATCATTCCCTATGCGCAAACACAGATGCTACATAATATTTAAGATTATCATCCGCTTCCTCCTCTTCCTCTTCCTCCTATTCCTCTTCCTCCTCCTCTTCCTCCTCCTCCTCTTCCTCCTCCTCCTCCTCTTCCCCCTCCTTTTCCTCCCTCCTCCTCCTCCTCCCCTTCCTCTTCCTCCTTCTCCTCCTCCTCCTCCTCCTCCTCCTCCTCTTCCTCCTCCTCCTCCTCCTCCTCCTCCTCCTCCTCCTCCTCCTTGTTACTCCTCCTCTTCCTCCTGGGATTATATAAGTGTGGCGACACTGACGACCATACATAAATACATACATATATACATACATACATACATACATACATACATACATACATACATACATACATACATACATACATACGTACATACATACATAGATACATGCATACATACACACAGACATACATACATGCATATATGCATACATACATACGTACATACACACATACATACATACATACATGCATACATACATGCATACATGAATACATGCATACATACATACGAATAGCCCAGTTACACTACTTTGCATTGTAAATACGATGGAAAATAAAGAAGAGACTAATGCGGAGCCTCAGCGAGTCTACCATCTGCTCAGTTGTTAATGATATCTAAAACGCGGTTTAGCGGATCGAATGCCTTCTGTGAATCTTCAAACTCGACGGCTTGTATCTGCCACACAGCTCAACAGCGCCTATTATATATAAACAGTGATCAGTCTGAAGGATATCATTCCGACGAATGCACTTCAGCAACAAGTCAAAGAACTGCTAACGTTCAGCTGTAAACCAAACAAAAGTTCATTTGCATTCAGTGCCGAGTAGTAATAGCTTTTCTTGTTTATACCTGTTTTCCTTCTCTCAGTGTGGAACTCTTTCTCGTCCCCTAACCACCTTTCCAATTGTTTCTATATCTGACTTCTGTCTGACTGCATTTCTGTTTAAATTCCTTTCTTTTCTTAGGTTTTTGTTTGCATACAAACGCTGAAGGTGTTTCGGTTCTGAAAAGCCCACGCGATTGCTGATTTCTGTTTTTTATATTCCACTATCTTGTCTATCTCTTACCTGTCAAGGAACTTTGAAGTCTGTTATAGTACCTGAGTTACTTGCCCCCTACCTAACTTATCTGTCTCCTACCTCCCACGAAGCTTTTGTATCTTCTTTTAAACTACTTAATTTGATCGTCCCCTACCTCATAAATAGCTCTCGTATCATCTTTACACTACCTGATTTGTCCATCTCCTTCCTCCTCTGATATCTCTCTGATGCACCATCTGGACGGGAATCTGTGTGACGAATTCTCTAGTTATATGAGGCCATACACTTCCTGCTTAATGATGATCTTGTTTTCCTAATGAACTTTAAGCATCCTTTATAAACTAGCGTAAAAAGCGCTTTATTGGTTTCTTTTGAAGAAGTGCATAACGAATTTAATGTTTAAAAATTATAATTACAATACCTGAGTTATCCGTCTGTTACCTGTCATGTAGGGTTTGTCGTTTTTGTTACCTGTCATGTAGGGTTTGTCGTTTCTGAAGCAATTGCTGTTGTTGTTTTGGAGCCCATCGATCTGGGTTGATCGTGTCGAGGATGCCCCGTGCATGATGGTAGACAGACCCAAGGGCTCCGATCACCGATAGACATTGGCTTCTCGCGTGTCGAATCCCAGACGCACACGAATTGAACGAACGTTCGACTAAATTACGACACGTCTGCGTTAAGTATAACAGAAAACAAACCAACACTAACATAAAGAAATACTCGTCACATAACATTCGTTTTGACGTACTTAGTCGTACGAGTATTTGTTTATTTGCAATTATTACATGCTCATGGTTAGTAAACATGGCTCTCATGAGGAGTTAGACAAATTTGCGCAAACAACTTGTCCAGGGTGGAAGAAAATATGTGAAATAACTCAATTTATATTCTTTCAAAGCTGCTTAAAATACTCAGAAATATCAGCTGCACACTCTGCTTCAAACTGTCAAGCTGTACGTGAACTGTCAAGTTAAATTTCAGGTATAAGAATGAAATTGGTGTAGTTGACAAGAGCCGATATCTAAAAATTCATCCTACACTACGCATTCCAGACAATCAACTCGGCAATATCAACTGCATACTTTATGTCTGAAAACACATCATTTTAGGTTCTCCAAAGTTGTATTTGTTTTAATTTTCTCAAGGGTAAATAAAACACGGGCGTTATCAGCAGATGCATCGAACTGACCTTCTCTGTTCCGAAGAGCTGTCTCCTGCCATTGTTTAAGTCCGACTCGATGTCTGCCAGTCCTTCGTCGAGGGGTCTGAGGCCGGTGACGACGCCGCGAGCCGAGTCCTGCAGTCCGGCGATCGTCCGGTTAACATGTCCCATCATCGCATCGAAGGGTTCGAGCAACATCAGTGTCTGATTGTAGCCACGCTCAACGCTGCATCCGATCGCCCTCGCAGCCTCCTCGACGTTGCTGTAGATATTGTCGCACGGTCCGGTGAGCAGGAGAGCCGAGGTGAGGATGATGAGGGAGAGGCGGCCGCGGGGTGTCGACGTCGACGGGAGGATGAGGCTTGAGACGCAACGACAGGCCCTCGACAGGAACAAGGCCAGGGCCAAGGCCAGGAAGATGAGGCCGCTGAGGACAACGGATGTGGTGAGGGCGTAGCGTAGGTAAAGGTGAGTCCAGAGGAGAGCAGTGGCTGCAATTACGAGAGCGAATGCGGTGGATAACATGATGCGAACAAAGACGTCTTCGGCCGTTGATCGTGGTGCGTAGTAGACGTGAATGGTGTTCATGGTGGAGCGATCCGTTGTTGATTGACAGCAGGTGCCTCCTGGCCTTAGGAACGACTCGTCGGCGGATGTGAGTCCAGCTCCTCCGCCTCCTTTGAAATGTGGAGCCTTAATCGTCGCATAGATGTCTCTATCGTTCATCCGCGAAGACGGATGCGCACTACCGCGACCGGAACCTGCTCTCAGCAGCAGCCCAGCACGCGTGACTGGCACCGCGGCAGCTGACGACACCGGAAGATGAAGCACCTTGGCCACCTGTCTTCTGACCGCCGCTGGGCTTCCCGGGGTCTCATGACAACAGACGGGTAACCCGTCCATCGAAGAGACACTTTCTCGTCCGGATACCTCCGCCTGTAAAGAGCATCTTGCAGACGCCAACAGTTGGCCCATTGTCTCGGAGACCCTGGAGGAAGAAGATGCCGGATCTTTTGTCTGCCAGACGTCCCTGAGCTGGAGCGAACGACTTCTCTCGTGCGGATGATAAAGTAAGCGGTCTTGGTTCGGCTTGACGACCATACGTGGCTTCCTGTTGGCTTGACCTAGGCGCACGTGCTGCTTCGGGCTAGACAATGCGCCTTCGACGAACTGATGCATTTCCTCGATCTTTGAAACATCGGCCGCAGCAACAGTAGAACACGTGCATTTCGAATGGTTTTCTTTACGTTCGTGAGTTAATCTGCTCCCGAGTT
>OY744610.1:42891933-43181933 GCA_963556255.1 Allolobophora icterica | reverse complement strand
CTGGAAAAATTTATGGACGTTGTAGTTGTTGTTTGCTTCTGCATTTGCCAGATAATCACAGCGCAAAATTGTGAAACCGGATGAAGATGAAGGCGTATATTCATTCATTCATTCATTCATTCATTCATTCATTCATTCATTCATTCATTCATTCAGTCAGTCAATCACTCATCCAGTCATTCGTTCAGCCAGTAAGCCATCAGTCATTCAGTCTTTCAGTCATTAATTCATTCAGTCAGTCATTCACTAATTAATTAATTCATTAATTCATTCATTCACTCCATTTATATAGCGCCCCTTGATGCTTTATGGCTTATGATAACGGCGTTATAGAGACCATTAGATTAGATTAGATTAGATTAGATTAGATTAGATTAGATTAGATTAGATTAGATTAGATTAGATTAGATTAGATTAGATTAGATTAGATTAGATTAGATTAGATTAGATTAGATTAGATTAGATTAGATTAGATTAGATTAGATTAGATTAGATTAGATTAGATTAGATTAGATTAGATTAGATTAGATTAGATTAGATTAGATTAGATTAGATTAGATTAGATTAGATTAGATTAGATTAGATTAGATTAGATTAGATTAGATTAGATTAGATTAGATTATATTAGATTAGATTATATTAGATTAGATTAGATTAGATTAGATTAGATTAGATTAGATTAGATTAGATTAGATTAGATTAGATTAGTACCACAGATTAGAGTATTTGTTTTATTATAGGCCCTACCAACTTTCTCTTTCATTTCGTCTCTTGTTCGCACATTTCGATCGCCAAATATTCCTTTTCCTCGATTCCCATCGTGATACCTCCTCTTCCCTATCGCCTCTCCCGCCGCTCCAGTTCTAAACGCTATCCAGAGTATAGTTCTAAACACCATCCAGAGTATAGTTCTAAACACCATCCAGAGTATAGTTCTAAACACTATCCAGAGTATAGTTCTAAACACTATCCAGAGTATAGTTCTAAACACCATCCAGAGTATAGTTCTAAACACCATCCAGAGAATAGTTCTAAACACCATCCAGAGTATAGTTCTAAACACTATCCAGAGTATAGTTCTAAACACTATCCAGAGTATAGTTCTAAACACCATCCAGAGTATAGTTCTAAACACCATCCAGAGTATAGTTCTAAACACCATCCAGAGTATAGTTCTAAACACTATCCAGAGTATAGTTCTAAACACCATCCAGAGTATAGTTCTAAACACCATCCAGAGTATAGTTCTAAACACTATCCAGAGTATAGTTCTAAACACCATCCAGAGTATAGTTCTAAACACTATCCAGAGTATAGTTCTAAACACCATCCAGAGTATAGTTCTAAACACCATCCAGAGTATAGTTCTAAACACCATCCAGAGTATAGTTCTAAACACTATCCAGAGTATAGTTCTAAACACTATCCAGAGTATAGTTCTACACACTATCCAGAGTATAGTTCTAAACACCATCCAGAGTATAGTTCTAAACACTATCCAGAGTATAGTTCTAAACACTATCCAGAGCATAGGTCTGGTGGTCTCCGGACCTTACTTTTGCATCTCGACCTGGAATTGAACCTGATCTTACCTCCCCACTGACTTTGTTTTGACGCAGCGACTCTAGCCCACGACTATAGCCCGCTACCCACGACGTAGCTTTCTTTGCGTACAGTAGAAATCTCGAGATTTTACGGTTGCGATTACTTTCACATTCGCTCGCAAATTGGCCTACTTACTCAACTGCCAATGCGGTTTCTTACTATAGACCTCCTACTTTGGTCACCTGTTATAGGCCTATTTTGGTCTCTTTCTCTAGGTTTACTTTGGTCTCTTACTATAGGCCTACTACTTTAGTCTCTTGTTATGGACCTACTATTTTGGTCTCTTGTTATAAATCTACTTTGGTCTCTTTCTCTAGGCCTACTGTTCGGTCCCTTGTTTTAGGATCCTACTTTGGTCTCTTGTTATAGGCTCACTACTTGTGTCTCTTCGTATAGGTCTACTACTTTGGTCTCTTGTCATAGGTGACAGGTCTATTTTGGTCTCTTGTTACAGGCCTACTACTTTGGTCTCTTGTTACAGGCCTACTTTGGTCTCTCTCTAGGCCAGCTTTCCAACCGGATATTCTTTTTATGCATTAGCAGAGATCAGGAGTTCAATTGTGACGAATAGTTTTCTGCGTTCGGGGAGCCCAGCGAATATTAAAAAGCAGCATAAAGTGTTGTCAAGAACAGCATCGTGAATATTAATAACGCACGTCAATTCCACTAAGAACGTGAATGCACTGTAGGTCAAAGACATCAGTGTTGTCAACGCAAGATCTGTCGGTTTGCACTTAAGCGATCTTTTTCCTGCAGTTAATCCAACAAACGTCCGAACACCGCTCAAAATATTCAGAAACAACGGAAAGAAGCCAGAACGAACGAAAATTACCGAGCAACAAATGATAACAAATGACAAGTTAGAAAACATGCAGCCATCCGGACCAGGTCAGGCCACATGCGCAGCCTCTTGTACGCATAAGTATACATTTATGTATATAATTTATGTATGTATGTATGTATGTATGTATGTATGTATGTATGTATGTATGTATGTATGTATGTATGTATGTATGTATGTATGTATGTATGTATGTATGTATGTATGTATGTATGTATGTATGTATGTATGTATGTATGTATGTATGTATGTATGTATGTATGTATGTATATGTGTATGTATGTATGTATGTATGTATGTATGTATGTATGTATGTATGTATGTATGTATGTATGTATGTATGTATATGTGTATGTATGTATGTATGTATGTATGTATGTATGTATGTATGTATGTATGTATGTATGTATGTATGTATGTATGTATGTATGTATGTATGTATGTATGTATGTATGTATGTATGTATGTATGTATGTATGTATGTATGTATGTATGTATGTATGTATGTATGTATATGTGTATGTATGTATGTATGTATGTATGTATGTATGTATGTATGTATGTATGTATGTATGTATGTCTGTATGTATGTATGTATGTATGTATGTATATGTGTATGTATGTATGTATGTATGTATGTATGTATGTATGTATGTATGTATGTATGTATGTATGTATGTATGTATGTATGTATGTATGTATGTATGTATGTATGTATGTATGTATATATGTATATGTGTATGTATGTTTGCATGAATGTATGTGTATGTATGTTTGTGTGTTTATGTATGCATGTATATATTTATGTCAGTATGTTTTCACGTGGGTTTGTAGGCCTATGTATTTGCACAGTGCAGT
Source organism: Allolobophora icterica (assembly GCA_963556255.1). Lineage (NCBI taxonomy): Eukaryota > Metazoa > Annelida > Clitellata > Crassiclitellata > Lumbricidae > Allolobophora > Allolobophora icterica. The sequence goes on along the minus strand of OY744610.1, from coordinate 43,178,629 downwards.
CTTCGGCACCATGCAAATACATTGATAGGGCTTTAGCAAAGTACATACCGAGGAAGCGGAGAAAGACAAAAGAAGACACACACTCCGACACAAACATACACACACATACATACACATGCCCACCCAGTGATATATAGGAAGAGATTCAGAGATGCAGTTTACTAAAAGACGGAACAAGATTTGACTGTTCGTTCTGTCCAGCGTGTCTAAATTCGGAGGTTAGCCAACTGCTTAAATTATGCAAAGCCTGAGATCTTGTCTATTTTTCTATGCATAGTTTGACAGTTAGTGAGCAGAATGCAAATGAACTGCTGCCTCACTCTCATTCAACGACGGCGCGCGCATTCATGCACCCAGACACAGACACTTATATATATATATATATATATATATATATATATATATATATATATATATATATATATATATATATATATATATATATATATATAGTAGTAGTAGTAGTAGTAGTAGTAGTAGTAGTAGTAGTAGTAGTAGTAGTAGTAGTAGTAGTAGTAGTAGCAGTAGCAGTAGCGGTAGCGGTAGCGGTAGCGGTAGTGGTAGCGGTAGCGGTAGCATTAGTAGTAGTAGTATAGCGACCGTATGTCTTCGACACCCTGCTCATTTTTCAATGAGTTTATCGGGTGATATCCTTCACAACTGCTGCCCGTTTGAATAGGCGCCACGCCATTTAAAGTCCCCGTGTAAGGACCGTGCTATAGCCCAAGATTCAAATCTCTGAAATAAGCCATATTAGGGAAGCGAACCCCGATCCGCATGCTCTCTTACACAGAGGAGTATGAGATATTTTTTGCCCTCTTTCCAAAGTTCAGAAGTGCGCACACGATCATACGACAGAACATCGATGCAGGGCCTACTATCCCCCCCTGTAAGCTGGAAACAATCCCCCTTACTGTAAACCCTCCCCTATCTCCCCTCCCCTTCTTCCACTACACCCCACCCTTCCCCTTTCATTCCCCCAATCCCCTTCCCCCTTCCCTTGAAGTGGGGTCCTCCCTCGGAAAATTTGTTGATTTCTACATTTCCACTCCCCTCCCATTCCCCACCCAATCCACTCCCTCTGCCTTCACCCCTCCTGTACATTCCCCTCTTCTCCCTTTGAAGTGGGGGTCCGGGGGTCCTCCCCCGGAATTTTTTTTTATTTCTACATTGCCGTAGGTGAGTTTTAGCGCATTTTTTGGAGCAAGAAAACTGGCGTTGGAAGACTATACATTTTAGTTCAACTGAACTGTTGAAATAATTTCTGCAGGGTTCCCAGTGCACTGTAAAAATTTTATGGGACAAGCTGTAATAAATATGGCAAAAAATTTCAGTGATACAATTATTTTTGTGTAGTGCAGTGAAAATTCATTCCCTGTTTGAAATATTCCTGAAAAATAATTGTCGGCTGGATAACACTGTAGTAGGCAGGCAGGAGCGTCTACACCATAGAAACCTTGGAGCAAATGCTCCATCCAAGAAATAGGGGGGGGGGAAGATTTGTCAGTGTGTGTGCCACCATTATAGGGGGAAGGAACGGGGAGGGGGGAAGAAGAGGGGGGAGAGGACGTTGCTCCAATGACTAAGGGGGGATAGACGCCCCTGTAGACAGGGATGGAGCCTTTTACCGCTGCTTTACACCAGAAATGTGCATTCATAATGCAATCTTTAAAATCCTCATATATTTGCTGAACGGTGTCCTATATTGCCCAATATTTTAACATGTGTCCCATATTTTGGAAATTTCTAAATCAACAGGATTGCGAATGCTTTTCTTCAATTTTTAAAATACTTTTTGCATCTTTCTTCAACAAAAAATAGCAGAACATAATGGCCATGCAATAGCTAAAGAAAAACAAGTAATGATGATACACTATAACACTGCTTAGACACTGTACGGTAACCTCAGCAAATATTGCATGGCCAATAATACTGATACATCACAATACAATACTTTAAGAATTATTAGTAATTAGTCACTTTATTAGTCACTAATTATTATAAATTAGTGACTGTGCCAGGGGGGGAAACTTTTCCCCCTGGCACAAATTGGAAGCAGTCTGATTACTTCCCCCCCTACGTAGTAGGCCCTGCATCGATGGCGTTGAGCAACTGTGAGTGAAGGGCTTGCTCAAGGTCCTTACACAGTGACCGCCAGAGTGGAGGCCGTACTCTCCGCGAACGGTCTAACCAATCGGCCAACGCTACGTGCCACACATGCAAGTGAAGTCCCGTCAGCCAAAAGATTTTTGCTGCGATTGTCATGCAGATATTGCGATGCGTGAATGTCGATGCTTGTATGAATAATTGGCGGCTGGTGACGATGGAGGAAGAAGAGGAGGAGGAGAAGGAAGACGGAGAAGGAAGAGATGGAGGAGGAGGAGGATGGAGAAAGGAAAATGGAGGAGTGGGGAATAAGGAGGTAGAAGAAGCCGAGGATGAGGAGGAGGAGGAGACGGAGAGGGATCGACAATGAAGAGGGGAAGGAGGAGAGGAAAAGGAAAGGAAAAGAGACGAATTGTGAACAGAAGAAAGCAAAAATAGGAGGATGAAGCAAAGACGTACGATGAGGAGGTAGAAGAAGCCGAGGAGGAGGAGGAGGAGGAGGAGGAGACGGAGAGGGAACGACAATGAAGAGGGGAAGGAGGAGAGGAAAAGGAAAGGAAAAGAGACGAATTGTGAACAGAAGGAAGCAAAAATAGGAGGATGAAGCAAAGACGTACGATGAGGAAGAGAGGAAGAGGAAGATAATGAAGCCGAAAAGTAGAAGCAGAAGGAGAGGAAGAAAGGAGAATTACGAGGATAAAGCGAAGTTAAAGAACCTGGGACGATGGAGGAAGAGGTAGACGAAGAGGAGGAAGAGGAGAAACAGAATGAGGGGATTGATGAAGAGGAAGAAGAGGCAGAAACAGGACAAGGAGAAAGATGAAGAGGAGGAGAGAAGAATGATGAGTAGAAGGACGAGGAAAATGGGAGGAGAAATAAAACGATGAGATGGACAGGAGAAGGATGAACAGGAAGAATAGGAGAAACAGGAAGAATAGGAGAAACAGGAGGAGGGAGAGGAAGAGGAGGAAAAGAGGAGAAGGATGACGAGTAGATGGATGAGGAGCATGAATAGTTGAATAAATAGGGCGAGGCGAAGGATGAAGAAGAGGGAAAGAAAAAAGAAGGAGGTGTCTTTCCTATCGATCGCGAATCAGTCTTTGTTTGCGGCGACAAACCTTTCTACAGGGATCGTGCTCGGGTCAAAGGGTCAAGTGCTTGATATTTATGCTGCGCCAGCTCGTCTTGCAACAGCTTTCTCGGTCACTTGTATTTAGGTGCATTTTGCAATACTGTATCAATCAGAGGCTTTTATGTGTACGTTGGTGAGTATGTGTGGGTTCGTATAGATTTATGTATGTATGTCATCATCGTATGGTCCATGGTTTGGTTTCTATTCTTGACTCTACATTCGGGGTACGCCATTGTCTGGCTTTAGTGTGCTGGATTGTCAGCTAAGAGGTCAACAGTTCAAATATCCACGCAGACAGAAAGATGTTTAGAGAATATTATTCCGCTTAAAAGCCTTAAGCGAACTCGGCTCTGAATGAGTACACCAACCGTACACTGTCCATGGTGAAGTTGCTAAGACTTCGTACTTATGACTGTCTTTCTGGGCTAATTTAAGCGACTATTATCTATCAATTCTATAACTTGGGCACATGAATCGGAGCGAAGCGCTAGGCCCCTACAAAGACTGTCTTTTCAATTAGGCTTGGTAAGCAGAGGCTAAGAAAATGAATTTGCTAACTAATTGTAATTGTAATAGAACATTTATAAAAAGCGCCAGTCAGCGATTCAGAGACGCTCTTGACCCAAGTCATTGCTATCAATAACAAATAAAATGGTCTTCAGGCGTTTCTGGAACAAAGGAAGAGACAGGCTGAGGAGCTGAAGCCACATTTTTAACACTTGGTAGCCGACTCGTGGCTGGAAAAGTCTTTCTTAAAGTCTGAAGAGACTATTTCTTTCTATCAGCTGGGCACGTGACTCGCTATAAAGATTGTCTTTTTCACATAGACATCGCCATCGACACAGACTCACAGTCGATCGCTGATACAGTAGCTACAGCGTATCGATTGGCTCTGGAAGTTCGTTGTGGGATTGCAATAGACGTTGGTATGTGGGAAGAACAAGCAACGGAGGCGGCTTATGAAGTATATCCATAGAGGAGGAACTACCACCGCCTCGGCCGCCGCCCGCGATGCCGCCCCTGCCGCAAAGGCTTAGTCCCCCGAACTGGATCCCAAGTCGTCGGATATGGATGGCTCTTCTTCCATGTAATCCCGGCTCTTTTCCGGTTTACGTTCTTCGCCGGATCAATTATACCAGTCTATGATATATCGCTGTGCGTTTGTCTGGTTGACTGGATGACTCTCTGTCTCTCTGTGTGTCTCTCTCCATCTTTCTCTTACTGCTTTCTCTCTTTTATTTTGTCTTTATCTCTCTCTCGCTCTCGCTCTCTCTCTTTCTTTTTTATTTGACATTTTCTCTCAGTTCCTCGCTCTGTCTTATCTATTTCCCTTGTCCCTCTTACTGCCTTCCTCTCTCAGTCCCAATTCTTTCTGTCCTCTGTCTAATCGTATGGGCTCATGCTGTTCTTACTCTTCTTATTCTCATTTGCACTCGTAAGTCTTTCGCTCCATCTTTTTCTGGCAACCTCTCAATCAGTTCTAGGCATCCATCGATACTCTTCAAACCATGAATATATAAGTTTCACAGTTCTTTTTCTCAGTTCCTCCTTTGTCCTCTTCGTATAGAAGTCAACATATATATATATTATACATATATCTGTGTGTAATATATATATATATATATATATATATATATATATAATCTCTGTTAAGGTTTGATTTATGGCTGGAGGAAGCGCGGTGATTGGGAAAACGCGTTGTGTGGGCAAATCAGGTTTCCCTCCCTTTTTTCAGCCTCCATAAGTCCTGCTAATTCGTCAAAACCACCACTAGTAACAAATAACATGTTAACTATAACTGTGACGATGCCTATGAATGATAATGATGATGATTATGGTGATGATGTTCATGATCATGATCAGCATCGTGTTAATCGCGACCTGGACAGAGGCGCCCACAGCGTGACCCACGTGCGTCCACTCATCAAATCAAATCCATACAAGGAATAGACATCGCATCGATATTTCTGTTAAACGGCAATACGGCATGTTAAAGCATTCGATGTTATCTAATTTGAATTTTGTTTGTTACGCTTGTCACTACTCACTACTCTATATATGGCAGCTATTTCAGTTTTCCTACTTATATATCTATGGCAGCAAAGCGGACAAGCAGCGGTATTATTTATTTACGAGAGGGCTGTGCGTCCAATTTTTTTAAGCCTGCGGGCGCCCCTGCGCGATCACGATTACAAAGACGCAATTTTGTAGACAACCTTTAACAAAAGACAAACTATAAATAAGTAAGCGTTACTGCAGTCCTATGGAAACGTACTCATGAACATACCAGGACAAAAACAAACTGAATTTGAACTACGCAGCAGGGTTTCTCACCGTTATACAATATTTGATTATATTTTCTTCGGAAATACTCTACATGTATGTCTGCCTACTGTGCATAAGAGTATATTAGAATAAAAGAAAATGGATTAAAATATATTAAAATTAATAAATTTGGAAGAAATAACCTGAAATTTGACTAAGGTAATATTTCCTGAAGATTTTCATATACCACCATTTTTATTCCACGTATAGTTTTGAAAGCCATTAAAGGTAATCCAAAGAAGAGAGAAGTTGAAAAGGCAGGGAGACCAGCTACGGTTTGCTGGAACAGCAAAACACGACGTGCTATTATAGGAAACAAGTGAGTCCGCACATGGGAACAAGGAGGAGCATTTGCTCCCCTGGATTTTGCGTATATTTGACATCAATAAATTTTTTCAATGATTTGCTCCCCTGATTTGCATTTGCTCCCCTGGATTTTGCACATATTTTACATCAATAAATTTTTTCAATGATTATGATTATTACAGCAGTCCGAACACTATTTTCAATGCGAAAAAACACTTAATTATTTAGGTAAAGTCCTTGACCACTATTTATTTTTAAAGTTGTCACGTGTTCCGTGTTCATGAATAGCTCTATTCTATGCGATTTTGGTTCCAGGCTGTTAAGGACTTCATTTATAGACTATAGCACTTCATTTTTAAGCTGAAGTTTTGGCGCCGATAAATTTCGGAGACTGACATTTACATTTACATATTTACATTTACACTTACATAATTACAGTTACAGTTACATATTTACATTTACATACATACATTTGCATTTTCTTGCACGTAAATTATGTCTAGCAGAGTGTGTCAGTCCTTACCGCGAATTTCTTGTTGTAAGATGTTTTCACAGAGACTGAAGACAGCAAGATCCGACTCGGACGATGACCTCTCAATCAACAAAGACTTCTAACACATTCCTTCCTTAATACTGCGGCACATTACAAGTCCATTCTTTCGGTTTTATTGCAGCAAATCTGCTATCCAATCCGAGCAATTTGCTCAAATTGCGCAAGACCAGCAATTAGTCAATGTCTAATTAAGTTTCACAGAAGAGAACTTAATTGTCTTTCGATCCAGTTCGTCTATTTTCACCCAATTCATCACCATTTCTCAAATCAATTCCTTCCTGTCAAATGGCTACATCCGTCTCAGACAGCGATTGACTTCTGGTAGCTGGCATCCAACGATATTAAGTACAGTCCGCCGGACTTTTCAACCAGAATCGGTCGGTCAGCCGAACGAATTGGCGAGAGAGTCGGCATTTGCCACCCTTACGGTCCGATGCATATTGCCAAAGTGTATAGTGCATTGAAGACCAAATGCCACGGGCTCTCTCCTACTCATAATCCTCCCCTTCCTTTGCCTGTCCTCTTCGTCTTCCGTCCCTCTGCCTGACTGTCTACACAACGCGTCTTGTGTATCCAGAGCAAAAGGTTTTGGCTTCGCTCACTGTTGAAACGATCTACATGTATCGCAGCAATTGTGCAAAGCTAATCCGTTGCCTGCTCAGCCGATGAGCGTCGGCGGTTGGGCAGAAAGCCGCTGAGGCGGCAGACGTCGCTCGCCGAGGAGTAGAAAAAGGAAATCAGACAAATTATAAGTGAGGATAGAAAGTAAGAGGAGGAAAAGAAGAAGTATCTTTACGAGATACTTAGTTGGCACTGTATTAAGTGTCTTGACACATACGCACAATCGTCGCACATGAATACATACATATATGCAAACATGCATACAAACAAACATACAAGCATACATACGATCAAACATACATTGTTGCATACATACACTGTTACATACGCTCATACATGCATGAATTATTGCATACATTATAACACTGTTACTGGATCTTTTTAGGTCTAGATATTTAGCCAACAAACTTACGTATATACACGCATACATATATGAACGTATACATGACAAGCATCGCAAATGGCGCTAGATAAATGTACTTGACGGACCTGCTCGAAGTTCCTGTACATCAGGCCATTTTCCATCTTAGAGGAGATTCGAACCAAAGCGCTCAAATGGACCACCACTTAACCAAACGACAGGAGCGTCGTATGATATAAATGAATTGATATTTATGGGCCATAAATTAACCAAATGTAAAATTCCATTACACATGAGCATTCACAAACACTAGGATTTCTCCTATTGACGTATGCATCGATTTCTACTGACAATGCATCTATCATCCCAAAGCAACTGGAAGCCATAGACAACAGTTTCCAAACGCCTAAAATAAATCAGCGCAATATTTCAGAGACTTGGCACCTCTCTAGGATTTCCATTCATTAACCACAATTCTAATCAATACCATATCCGTTTTTATATAGTAAATTGACTGTAAGCGTAAACTCCAAATCTCTAAAGCTAAGCGCAGGGCATGCACCAGCTTATTCACGAGCTCTGCGTCGTATACAGTGTTTAATTTATAGACGCCTTTGGAGGGAGGGGAATGCCCCCCGGGATTGATGTTCCCCCAGAGGCCAGCAATATTACAATGTAGAGACCTTTAGGGGAGGAAAATCCCCCCAGGATACATGTGGATACATGTCCGGCCCCCCCCAGAGAGATGAATTCCTAAAAATGGCCATCAACCTTTTTTGAGAGAGTAATCGCTGTACAAACAGTTTACAAAATCGGGCGAAGGACTAAAAAAAGGTCATCAACTTTTTTTGAAGATGAAATACGAAAAGATGGATGAAATGACAGAAACAAATCTTGTGTAAATTCGTTGGTTCCCCCAGAAACCTTGTTTCCCCTTTCAGAAGAGGGGACTAGATTAAACACTGGTCGTATCAGAGACTGAAGATTATTTTAGGTGTTTGGAAACTGTTGTCTTTGGCTTCCAGTTGCTTTGGAATGATAGATGATATTAATAAGGCTTGTTATTTGGTTTATTATTATTACTAATATTATTAATATGAAGTATTAAAGGGTTTACTACTACTAATATTATTACTATTAAATGTGAGTGGATCAACGTCAGAGCGTGTCATCAACTGAGCTAAGTTATTTGTCTCCTTTCGATCTGGCTTTTATCGCTCGGTTGCAGCAACAGAGAGGACCAGACGCCGTGAGATGCAAATGGCCATTTGTCTCCGCATCAACTGGCAACGGTCGGTCAAGCCAATTGCTTCATCGACGTAAATTTCTTTCCCTCTGACAGTTCGATATGCGCAGCTAATCAGAAGAAACGGCGCTATATAAGTTGTTTGGTCGATGCTTGGGCTTTGGGAGGCTTCGACGCGTTGTGAGAACAAATCAACGCCATCCTCTGAACGGTTGGCTCCTGCCTTCTCCGATCAATCCCTCGCCCGATTGTTGTCATATTGGTGGTGAGACGGTGCCTAGGCTCACTTGCTTGGTTAGAATCACTCAGTGTAACGGGTTTTCACTTGTTTGGGTCATGTGCTTACATTCACGCTCTCTGTTATTCACTCGCTCGCTCACTCACTCACTCTCTCACTCACTCATTCATTCATTGACTCACTCACTCACTCGCTCGCTCAATCGCTCAATCGCTCACTCATTCATTTCCTCACTTACTCATTCATTTTCCCACTCACTCATTCATTTCCTCAGTCACTAGCGTGCTCGCTCAATCGCTCAGTTGCTCACTCACTCATTTCCTCACTCACTCATTTCCTCACTCACTCATTTCCTCACTCACTCTCTCATTTTCTCACTCACTCACTCACTCACTCACTCACTCACTCACTCACTCACTCACTCACTCACTCACTCACTCACTCACTCACTCACTCACTCACTCACTCACTCACTCACTCACTCACTCACTCACTCACTCACTCACTCACTCACTCACTCACTCACTCACTCACTCTCTCACTCACTCACTCATTCACTCACTCACTCATACACTCAAACCTGAGCTCATTCAGTTTCTTAGTCTTTTGCTGAGTAGCAACCGGGCAAGTGGTGCTGTAGACGATATAATCAAGAGTGCCACTCATTGTTATAGAGTATAGACGACATGGCAGAGAAATAGTGATTGTACAGACGGTCACCTGTTATATTGAGAGAGTGATCTATGGTTGAGGAAAAAGACCCTGTGTAATGAATGGGGAAACTGCACCGTAAATCGGGTATGATCACAGCCAGCGGGGAATATATTTCCCATAAAAATTACCCTCTCGTTTTCGATGGATATCCACTGTGGTACAGGGCAATATCTACAATTCAAAGATCGGCCAGGGACTCTAAGTGTCAGGGAAATTTATGTTTATCATAAACGTGTTTAATAAATATGTATTTATTTATTTTCATACGTAATAAACACAAAGAAGAAGAGAAGTCCCTTAAGCTTGCCCGAAAGACAGCTATGAAGTGTTAGCGACTTCATTTTCTTAGCCTCGGCATATGAGGACTGTGGTCAGTTTCTCTGCCTCGCGGTCTCATCTTCTCATCGTCAGTGTATACGGTCAGAGTACTCATTATAGCTGAGTTGGCTAGGGGGCGCAGGTGGATCAGAAACCTCGAAACATAGTTCTGCTCTGGAGGGCATTTGTAATAAAAATTATATGTGGATAAAAACTGGTTTTTAATGTGCATTATCCATTATGTGTTATAAAGCACGTGTTTGGTAAATAATAGCTTACGAAAATAGGTTTAGTAAGGTTTTTCAAACAAGAGTTTGTTCAAATAAAGATTTATTCAAAAGTGTTATATAAATACGTTTTTGTTGAATATGTTTCTAAAAGAGGTGTTAGATGTTTATGCTGTAAGCCTATAGGTTTTACGCTTTAGGTTTCAGTGTGAAAGATGCTGGAGAAAGACCTCTACAGAGCAGTTGTTAAATTCAGCCGAATCACAACGGGTCTGAGATCCGGAACCTTTGGTTTGAGACCCGCCACCTGAACTAGGAGATCCGCCACCTAAAAGTGGAGACCCAACAGAGGCGCGTTTACAGAAAACGGGGTCCTATAGGCGCAAACATTTTGGGAGGCCCTTCTGAACTTGTAGACTGGAAGTCTGAGGTTGAACTTGAAGCCGTTTTTGTGACACTGGCACTGTAATTATGATTAGTTATAGAAGCTATTTTCAAGGAATGTGAAGTTATTTGATTTAATGCATTATGTTTAGTAAAAAAAACTGACATCGGCCGGGTGTTGAATCAGCAATCATCGCGAAATACGTGGCCATTTTTACTTCTTGAATAAATTGAGCTCTTAAATTGTCTCTATTATTGTGATAAATTCATCACAAATTGCATTGGATATCATAATTCTATAATTGGAAAAAAATATTTCCCATCGTTTGGGGGCCCTCCGAGATTTGGGGGCCCTAAGCGCGCCTAGTGCGCCTATGTGTAAACGCGCCTCTGAGACCCATCACCTAAAAGTCGAGACCCGTCACATAAATATATCTTTGGTTGCAGTTATCTATAATACGCATCATAATTAATTCATGCATTTTTAAGTTTATCAGAATATTGAAGAGGGAATATCAGTTATAGATTAACCAGAAAGACTTATGTTTTGTGCTTGCCACAGACGCGTTGATTGATGTCTGCCTAGTATAGTTGAGTGATTTCCTAAGGAACCAATTGACTCGTACAATAGGGACTGAAAATCAACCTTCATCCGTATACGCCACCGTTTAACTGCTGCGCACATCCGCTGGAGTAATCTCACTGACAGAGCTATTTGTATCCTAACTCTCCCACTCTATCTGTCTCCATGTCTTCTTCTCTAGCTCTGTCTGTCTCTGTCTCTCACTCCATTTCTCTATGCTTGCCATATCGTTCATCTGATACTCCAGTTCGTGCATGGCTCTCTGTTACAGCTGTTTTCACGTTTTCTTGTCTCTGTCTGTCTGTCTGACTGTCTGTCTGTCTGTTTCTTGCTCATTCTTTCTCCCACTTCCCAGAGGAACAACCATTCTATTCATAACTCTTCTATTTGTGCCATCTATTAAGCTAAATGTGCATTGGATTATTCGATGCTGCGTGCGCTTCTGTTCGTCTCCTGGGTTACGTTTCTACATCCGCGTTCCTGCCTAACCGTCTCTTCCTGTCTCTGCCCCTGTCTGTCTCTGTCTCTCGCCCCTACAGACACAGCCATTCTGGACAAAGCACAACGGGCGGCGATAAAACAATTTAACCGGTACCAACTCGTGCCTTAAGCGTTGGGCGCAAGGCCGTACAGCCCCCGATGACCCCCGTCTCGCTTGGCCATGCTTCGATCGACATTCACGGTCTGTTCTGGTGCCTCTGCCTCTAAAGCCATCCGCGGTTTGCACTTGGTCCTGTGAGGAAAGGGCAACCGGAAGAAGTGCCAACAGCAGCATCCCGACTTATATTCTAGCAAGTATAATGTATGGCTACATCGTATATTAATGTGGCGATGATACTTACAGTCTACATGCATACATTCTTATGTCTAGAAGCAATAGAAACTAATGCATGCGCTGTTAAAGTTAGTTCTAGAAATACCGCGCAGTTCTATAGCCAAAAAGATGCTTGTTAATTATTATCGAGATCTCGCCTATGGCCAGGTAGCAGTTTGGTCTTTATATAGTAACGGAAAAAATGTCTGGAAGCAGGCGACATTTCACGTTCTGTTATACCAAAGATTGTGCTACTTTTGTGAATGTAGTTTCCGCTAATACAGTGCAACCAATGAAGCCCAGAGAAACACACTTTTCTAATAACATTAGTAATAGCAGCGCAGATTGATTATAATAATTAGCCATGGTGAATGTGCTTCATTCTGACCATTATAGCCACGTTCGCATAGGCGTTGACTCTGGGGGAGGGGGCAGCCGAGGCACGTGTCCTCAATAATTGAGATGGACTCTACATCCAATGCAACAAGTGTAGAACGAATAATCAAATCCGCCCCAATATTTTGGACAAGTTTACGCCAGTGCACGTTCGTGTCTATCGAAAAGAATTACTTACGAGACACAGTTTGTCTGGTGAGGGAGCAAAATACCGTGATAAGGATACTGCAAAATACACGCACACTCTATGTGCTATTGAGAGATACTAAGAGGCGCCACTTGAGTCTAGATAATGTAAGCATAGGGCCTACGTACAAACATTCATACGTACATACATACAATACAAATATATATATATATATACATATATTAATGCATACATACATAGTTAACATACAATACATAGATACACACATGCATTAATATACATACATATATGTGCTTATTTATGATCGCAGTGTAGCAACATCAGTCTCTGGTGTTGCTAGACATGAGTCGTATGCAGAGTATACTGACCGGTGGTCGGACGAGGTCCCGGGCCCCCGTATGTACGGATTGGTGATAATATGATCAATGCTTCGATCGAGCGTCGCTTAACCTCGTTGTCGTGGAGGAACCAATCAGATGAGGCGTTGATGTCGAAGAACTGTAATTCTATACGTCCAGCCGATGCAGGCTCCCTCTGGTGCTGGTGGTCAATCAGTGGTCACTATAGGTGTCCACTGTCCAGTCGGCGGTTGTCCGCGGAGAATGCGAAACAAAACCGAGACCCGAACGAAATGCGATTTAGACCGTGTCGAATTTCCTGTATCGAAGGCATTATGTGCGATTCCCGTTGGCTTTGGCGTGTTTGCTCAGCGCGTCAACGGCCATTGGGGAATGAGGCAAATGCATAGACCCAGGTCTAGACCTATCTTTAGGTCTAAACCTAAAGATAGAGCTAGTCTTAAAGATAGGCCTAGACCTATCTTTAGGTCTAAGTCTATCTCTAGGCATCTGCACAGTGCCGCCTTTAATTCGCTGCATTTAGGACTTTGGGTGCCTGTTAGAAAGGAGTGGTTCGGGGACTTGGGTGAACTGCAGGTCTGGAGCTGGTCGTCTTAGAACTTCTCTCTTTATTTAGCGCTACTCTCTGCGATGTCTTCGGTTATGTAGACTGTTTGTGGGTGTGTCTGTGTATCTATGTGACGAGAACATGGAGTCAGATATTGATGGATATTATACGTACGTGTGTATGTATGTGTGCATGCATGCGTGCATGTATGTATGTTTGCATGTATGCATGTATGTATGCATGCATGAATGCATGTGTGTATGACATGTATGTATGTATGTATGCATGTATGTATATATGTATGTGTGTATGCATGTGTATGTGTGTGAATGTATAATAATAAATTAATATGAGACTTACATGCCATACGATAATATTTGAGTGGGAGGCAATGCATGTATGTAGGTCCATGTCTGTATGTATGACTGTATGCATTGTGCATGTATGTGTATATGTTTGTATGTATGTGTATCTATGTATGTACGCATGCATTTATGTACGTATACATGTATGTATGTATGTATGTATGTATGTATTTATCAATCAATCAATCAATCCACGGAATTTATATAGCGCCCCTTCACAGGGGCGCAACCAGAAAATTTTCCTGGGGGGTGCTCATATTGCAAGCGCCTTCGGCGCGAAGCCGCGAGTGCTGGAGGCACGAAGCCTACAACGACTAGGGGGTCTGGGGGAGCGTCGTAAGCTCCCCCAGCGGGGTCTGGGGCGGAGCCCCAGAAGCCAACGCATTTTCAAGCAGTTGATATCAAATGGAGCACGTTTTAGGTCCTTGTTTGCAAGCTGTTTCTGAACGATAATGTCGTGAAAACTTCAAGAAGAAATTGAATTTTCCAGAATCCCAGACTAAAAGCATAACAAATTCAAAGTTTTATTTTAAAAGAAACAGGTTTAATATTTACCTTTCGGCTCTTTCATAAGTGTCTAGTTAATTTTTTAGTCAAAATCCATTTCAGAAAATAATTTTTCTTTCTGTTTTTGTAAATTGGTTAAGCATTTTGTCCAGTGGTATAGCCGATGCTGCTACCTTGTTAGCAGATATTCTCAGCAGGCTTTGCAGTCGTGTGGCAGACATAGTTGTCCTCAGGTGACTTTTTATTAGACGAAGCCTCGAAAATGCTCGTTCTGCAGAACAGGATGTCACTGGTAGGGAAAGGGCAACGTCCAGCATATAATGCAGCGCTGGCTGAATTTTTGTATGACGAAACAATTCACTTAGTTCTAATTGGCAATCTTCAGAGGATCGATCAGAACGCAACCCTGTAACTGTGAAGTCTAGCTGTCTCTCAACAGTTTCTGGGTCTTGCTGGTGAAGTTCGCAAAACTGACGAAGTTCTACAGTCATTTCTCCATTTTGAAGAGCCGAAAGAGCGCTTAAGGCTGGATTGTTGAAACGACTTGCCAGCTGTTCTTTAACCAAGTCAAGAATTTCAAAGTATTCGCGCAGTTGAAGAATTGGATTATGACGTTCACTAGTAGACCAAATGGGCATCACATGCATAATTACAGACTCGTTTAAATCAGTTGGCAGACAGCGTTTGCGCTTTGGTCTTGATGAAATTTCAGTATCGTCAGTGCCACCAGCGCCTGAAACTGCAGGCAATGAAGACAAAGTATTTGTGTTGGCCAGCAATTTCTTGTATTCGTCTTCCGAGCGAAGTTTATTCAACTGGGATGTCAACAGATTCAACTGTATCTGTGCATCCACAAGATTGAGATCTGGACTCTGAAGTGCCTGGCTCAGTTCTGAAATTGGGCAGAGAATGGCATACAAAACTGATACTGTTGATTGAAACTTGTCATCTAAGCTTTTAGCAACAGAATCTAAGTTCATTTCTGTAAGCGCTGATCGAATTGCTGGGAGTTTTTTATGAAAAATTCGCAAGTTTCTTGTTCTGGCTATGAAACGAGTGCCGCTGATAGACAGAAGACGTCGGTAGCGAGATTCCTTTTCAGCCAGCTTAGCCTTCTCCGTTATAGTTGCATTTGACTCAGTTTCGAATTCTGATTGAAAAGCAAGGTCGCTACTCCTGTCTTCATCTTCTTCAACTCGACTTTCATCTACAGGAAGCTCGTTTTTTAATAAATAACGTTCCATTATTCCAGTTCGTTGAGACGAAGATGAAACACAACTGTAAACCTCTTTGATTTTGTTGAAACAATCAACTGCAGCAGAACTACCTTCAGCTGCATGACTCATCACAAGCTGTAGATTGTACGACCAACACCAGGTATACAATGCTTTTGGGCATCTTGCTCTGATTCGACCTTGCACGCCCTGAATATCCCCTCTCATATTTGAACCACCGTCATATCCTTGACCGACCAGATTGTTTAGATCCAAACCCAATTGCTGCAGTACATCCAGAAGTATATCCGAGAGTGCTTCTCCAGTTGATGACTGTGATTCTATCATAGCAATTATTAGATTCTCTTCCGGAATTCCATTCTTGTCATTTGTGTATCTAATACTGATTGCAACCTGCATTTTTGTGCTGGAATCTGTCGTTTCATCCATTATTACACTAAACGGTTTGTTCTTCCGGATTATGGGTTGGAGTATTTCGTCAATGACTAGTTGATCAATCATTTGTATGAATTCATTTTGAATTTTCCAAGTCATGTATGTTGCATTTTTTGGACATGCCGACATAAATTTGTCAAGATCTGGCATAAACTCTCTAAAGGTGTGCAAAAAACTTTGAAAATTTCCATTAGCTTCTGTGTGTCCACGAAACGATATATTCTGTGTTGCAAACCATCGAACAACGGAAAACATTGTTTTTATACCTTTTCTGTTCCGTTCTTTTTCTGCATCACTGCATTTCACTAGTTTTTCTTTCACTGTGTCTTCGCATTTTTCACTAGCAGCAATTATGTTGTTGGCATCATTGTAGCAGCGTATGTGGTCTGCTGACACATCGTGTTTTTTTGCTTTTTCTAAGAATTTATGCCAGCTACTAACTTTTCCAAGTTTGAATTCATCGTTCTTGCCAACAGACGACTTTAGCAGCTTGCAGAAAAAACACTGAGCCCCATCATTTTCTTCATTGTAATCCAGCCACTTAAATCTGTCATACCAAGAATTCTGAAACGATCGATTGTCAGCATTTTTGGGAAATGGTCCTTGAAATTTCCTTGGTCCACTGCGTAAGATTTCCGCTTTACCATCGAGCGAACAAGACGAAAAATTTGCCATGAAGACGGAATCAATTCAAGACACGAAAATTATGTATTAAAACTATTATCAACGTTAAGAAAGTTGCTGTCTCCCTCTCTCTTCGACTCTGATTCCCAAACGTCTGTCTCAGTTCGTGAGCAGTCCGCTTCTGTGTCACGTGGTGCCAAGTCTGCATCTGTGTGCATCTCGCATTCTGTGTCTTTCGGCATAGCTTACCCCCCTCTCCGATAATGCAAGCCAGCAAGTGTCTCGCGCTCTTTCTCCATGTTGTCAGTCTGTCTGTATGTCTTCGAAACCCACATACCTGTCATTCTATATCAGGGCCCTGTCTTTTAGATACGTTCACCTCTGCCTGAATGTACGCCTTCTCCTTTACGCCCCTTCCAACCTCGTCTTCTCGCCCCCTTCCTTGAGCCAAATGCGCAACAGATGACCCTCTGATTGAAATCTAGATAAACCATATCATCGACCGTGGGTAAACAGACCCCATGCGCAAATGACCGCACATTAGGCTATTCACAACCAGACAGGCGATAGACCACGATATAACGAACTACCCTGCCCGCTCGACCGTCCTGCCAAACGCACCATAAATTAAACAGCTGCGCCGGGGTCTCGAGGGTTGGTTGCAGCGGCTGTTGGAGTCTCATCTTTCGCGAAATCTGGCTAAAGTAGGACTTGGCATGGAGACCTAACAGGTTTGGCCGCTGTATACGGTTTGTAGTAATTCTTGCATCCCCTACCCCCCCCCACAACAGAAAAAAAACTCATCGGATTTGAAAAAATTGTGTGGGTCACCTTTTTAACCCTAGGGGGTGCTCAAGCACCCCCCAGCACCCCCCTAGTTGCGCCACTGCCCCTTCAAGGCAACTACTCAGAGGCGCTCCCGACCCAAGCCCGGTCAAAAAGAAAAGTCTTGAGGTTCTTATAGAAGGTACTAGACATGTCCCGTGGGAGAGAACGCAGGTCAGAGGGTAGGCCATTCCACAGAGAGGGACCTACGACCGAGAAAGCCCTATGCTGTCTAGTGGAAGTGCGTGCACGAGGGACCACAAAGTCGCCTCTGGAAGCCGAGCGCAGAGATCGGCGACCAGAGCAGGCCGAGGTCATGGTAAAGAGCTCCAGAAGGTAAGCTGGTGCCATGCTGAGAAGACAGTGCCACACTATGCAGGAGACTCTATAGTGAATGCGCTGCTGGATCGGAAGCCAGTGGAGGGCATCCCGCATGTACGCAGAGATGTGACCATACTTGGGGACACCGCCCACCAAGCGAGCAGCAGCCCGCAAGACCCCCTCCAAGGGATGCAATCGGACCTGTGGAAGCCCAAAGTAGAGAGAGGAACAGTAGTCTAGGCGATTAACGACGAAGGCATGGACCAAGGTCGAAGCAGAAGAAGGAGAGAGAGAGCGGGACACCACCCGTAGTTGGCGCAGGCAGTAGTAGCAAGAACGAGTCAGGGCCGCGATATGCGGTACAAAAGTCAATTCTTGGTCCAGGACCACCCCCAAGTTCCGAACGGAGGTGGAGAAGACGAAGGTGGGAAATTCAGAGGAAAGAGACCCCAGGTCCAGCTTATCCAACTGCTGGCGGGTACCAAGCCATGTATGTATGCATGTATGTATGTATGTATGTATGTATGTATGTATGTATGTATGTATGCATGCATGTATGTATGTATGTATGTATGTATGTATGTATGTATGTATGTATGTATGTATGTATGTATGTATGTATGTATGTATGTATGTATGTATGTATGTATGTATGTATGTATGTATGTATGTATGTATGTATGTATGTTTGCATGCATTTATGTACGTACAGTATACATGTATGTATGTATGTATGTATGTATGTATGCATGTATGTATGTATGTATTAGTGTGCTGATGATATACGCATGCAGCCATGCGTTAATGCATGTGCGCGTGTATGCATAGTGCATGTCAATTGCCTTTCAAAAGCGCTGGGAACATGGTTGTCCAAGGGATCTAAAACGGTCCGTGTGTGTTTTGTTGAACTGAAACAAATCGGAAAACTGTCATAGACAATCAATTGTGAAGGCGTGGGCCTCCCATCCATCACAGCCTCAAGTAAAGCTAAATATAGAGACTAAGGTAGAGGTAAAGGTAAAGGTAAAGGTACAAGTAAAAGTACAGGTAAAGGTGTAGGTAGAGATAGAGGTAAAGGTAAAGCTGTAAAGGTAGAGATAAAGGCAAAGGTAAAAGTTAAGGTAGAGGTAAAGGTATACGGTAAAGGTAGGCCTAAAGGTAGAACGCTATGTAGAGATAAAGATTAATATAGAAGTAAAGGTAAAGGTAGAGGTAAAGGTAAAGGCAAAGGTAAAGGTTTAGCACCCTTTGATTATAGTACGTCCTCAGAATTGTAGCCTTTGGTTATGTATCTGGTCATTTATATAGCGCTGCACCCTTTGTTCATCTGACGACTACTTTGATATCATTTGTATTCATTAATTTTTATATGAATAGCAAATTGATAATTAATAATTAACCACTTAATCTAGTTGGCCTTCAGCTGATGGTGGCTTTCTGATGGTCATAAGCTGATCAGATGCATGCAATGCATATACCGAGTGCTTGATGCTTTGGTGATCGATATACAGAGCAAAGGTTGAAGTTGAATTTCTTGCGTTATGAATGAGAACCAGGAATAATGCAAGTGTATCGTGTGGAGACTAGTGTTATCGCCAGAGGCGCCACAGGCAACGCTATCTCACTGACCCAACGTCAATGCTATTAGGCTATTATAAGGTCTATTGTTAGTAATATTATTACTGTTTAGTATTGTAAGGTATGTTATTACTAATATGATTACTAATATTATTACTAATTTGATACCTACCTACAATGCCTTAAATGTCCAAACGTTGAGCTGGACATATTTTCGTTACGAAAACCATGACGTGTGAAAGCTCTAATCATAGGTAACAGGTAAGACATCAATGCCATCAGATAACTGCGTGAGCCAACAACTCTTACAAAAGGACCAAAGAGCTTCGTTATGAGTTGATTCAGAATTATATAGGCCTACAGGCTATATTGTAATTTCTAGTTTTCAATAATTATTATGGCATACGTGTTTTAATCACAGCATCGTCATTTTGTCATGTGTTCCTGTCGGAAATATCGTGCTGTTATCGGGCAACACATTTGCTCAGATCGTATATCAAAGCAACATTATTAAATAAAAACTTGCACTTCGCATTACAGGGCAGACGCTCGAACCCATCGGCTGTTGGCTAAAGTCGAGTTGATGAAATATCATGGACTCAACACAACTGGCGAAAACTAGCAACGCAGTCGATAATGAAGACATCAAAAGTCATGAATTCATATTTACTCGTTCAGAACAGTTAACATGCACATGCATATTGTTTACTCTGGAGAACTTAGTATATAGCATGGAGGAAATTATTCAAAACTAAACAAACTAAATTATGCATACTCATTGAAAGTGAGGAAATCACCAATAAATACTTGAAAAACAAATGGTAGGCCTAAATTGTCAGCAACTATAGAAAGTGTACATAAAATGTAGAATGTTAAACAATTCATATACGATGCGATAATTGTTGATAATAAAAGATGTTCTAAAGTAGACAGTGAAAATCAGACCACATTGTGAGTTGACATAGATATTTTAACATATGATATATATACATATATATATATAGATATATATATATACATATATATATTATAGAAGACAATTTGTATCATAAGAATAACCACCAGGATTTCTCATCAGGCTGCCTCAAACGCCGACACTGTTCTGACAGAAGTGGCTTTTCGTTACGAAATAGCATGAGGCTATTCCTCTGGCAATAATAGTTTCGGCCATTACACTGGTATTTGGATGGCAAGGCGGTGTAGACCTTGAAGTTGAAAAAGATATTGCAAGTGTTTATTGGGCTTTTCTCCTGTATTACGCCTTCCATCACTGCGCAAATTTAACAGATTTTAGACAACTGATAAAGACTCACTTACATCCTTTATCTTGACATTTCCCAAAAAACAAAGTTAGTAGAAACTGCACCTGGTCTTTAATACGATCAAGCGCTGTGATTATTTCCGATCTTTACGAAGTGTCTGCAGGAGAAACCGCCGAATAATGTATTCAAACGGACGATAGATCTTCACGGCTGCAAATTCATCCATTTCTTGTGTACATGGACGATTACGGTCGATACAGCATCTGAGTTTCAAATACTTTGCAAGAAACTGTCTTCCAATGGAATAGTGGCATTTAATGGAGTCAGGAAAAGAAAAACAGTATAACACTGGCTTCATACTGCAGTAGACTTGTAGAGCAAAAAAGTTAGCAAATCTCATCTCGGCAGTTGTCCCAAATTTAGGCATATCGTCAATCAGAGGTGAAAAATTGTAGAAGAGCGAATGAAATCCAAGCAAAGATTGCACGTCTCCATCAAGAAAGAAGTGAAGCGGTGGCACTACCAAGACATTTGTAAGTGTTAGATCCGTCAAATCGCTCTGAAGATCAGACTCTTTCAGAATTCGCTCACATAAATGCAAAGCTTCATCGTATTCACGACACTTGTAAAGAAACAAAGCACGATAGCAGTCAATTGTGTTGCACTGGATGCCAAACTCTCTGCGAATATCATTATAAAATGATGTCAAATATTCTAAAGCATATTCCATTAGAAGAGCAATTAATGTTTCTTTAATTATCGAAGGAGCATATTCCATTTGAACAACAATTACTGTTTCTTTAATTACCAAAGGATTCACATTCTTTGCATCGGTTTGCATGAATGAATCTGTTCTGTGAGAAACACAGTGTGTGGCAGCGTTGAAACGAGTACCTGAATTCGTCGAAACAATACAGTTCGGCTTATTTTGAGCACCAGTCACTTTTTCTATATCTGTCAAATGATTTACACTTAAAGTCGCATTTGCTGCAAGTGATTCTGTTCTATGATATACACATTCTCTGCCGTGTTTAAGGCAGGTGCTTGACTTCATGAAAGTACTGAACTTTCGCTTAGTTAAAGCCAGCAGAAATAGGTCCAACAGAAATGCTGGAGTTGGCAAACATTCTAACTTTTTGGAAAATTTCCCGACGAATTTCACTGACAAATAGTAGGCAAGCACTTTTGGGGTTAGACGAAGATCGAGATATATCTGCCTCCTACTAAATTGCTTGTCTTCGCTAAATCTCTCGCAGATCAGACAAAATCCAACGATTCTAGCAACGTCGTCAATATAGAACAAACAACCTCCATTCAATTTTTCATTTTCCACGTAGGTTGTTTGATTCATCAAAACTGCTGTGCAGAGATCTATTGCTATTCTGGTTTCTGATGTTACAAAATGAAGAGCAGCCAGATAGACCAAAGCTGCATGAACAATGCCGTTGTATTGAGAATCGTCACGTGCTAAAGCCTTTATAAGGAACCCTTTTGATAGGAGAGACAATATTTGAAGTTCTGAATGGCTATTTAATCCTGTTAAATTTTCCATCAAATCCTGTGCTCGCCAAAATTCAAACTGACTTCCTTCTGCTGCGAAGGGTATAGGTAATCTATGGAACTGACACTTTACGGATTTCGCTTTCCAGCAAAATCCTTTGATATAGTCAACAAATAGTTTGCTATCCCATGCCATTTTTCCACACTCTAAACCATATGCAGCATTCAAGCTACACAAGGCTGTATCAAATAATGTGAAACAGCAAACGTTCTCCGGTGATGGTAGCACTTCCATTAAGCTGAATCCTACCAATTCAAATTTTCTTGTTAAGCAAGTATAGCTTAAACAGGATTTCGGTCCTAAATTTCTTTCAAATTTGATTAAGTAACGAATATAGTTATTACAGTTTATAATTCCGCGAGAAAACAAGTAATCCAATGATTTTGACTTCAAAGTTTGCTGAAATTCAAAGAAAGGTTGTATGTTATCTACAAAATTGTGCGTTAGATTCCTTGCATTTCCAACTTCGATATGTCTCCAGGTGATTGGCAGTATGTAATTTTCCACAAACCAGTGACACAGAATGCCGCACTTGCAAAATTCCTTTAATTGTCTTTCAGTCTTTTCAAGCCTTGTGGAGCTCACTGGAAGATAAAATAAATTTGCTTCAGGGATGAAGTAGTTCGGACAGTTTCTCCTCTTTAGCCATTCTGAAAGCTTCTGTAACAACTTACAGCAGATTGCGATAACAGAAGAGGAATTCCACCATTCCGGTGACATCTCTTCACAAGTCCATAGCATCAACGTCTTTAAATGATACGGACAGAGAACCTCATCCTCCTTTGGACAATACTTTTGTATTAATTTTCTTTTTGCAAAGAATCTCAGTAAATGGTAGACAATCTGCTGAACTTGAGTCCAACTCTGAAGTAAAATTACTTCTGCGACTGAAAATGAAATTCTCCACTGTTGTTTATCGTCTCTGCAAGCACGATGCTGAACGTATACAACATGGCAGCCATATTCTAAAACTCCGGAGATTGTATCAGTCGTCGGCCACCCGTAATTCCTGTGGCGTCTGGACCAATCTTGGGCATCTCTAGGCCATTGGGGGCACCATGTGCTTTCGACGTTATCTACTGTACAAATGTTTGCTGAGTCATACTGAATCGTAATTGCTGGACCTCTCACAACAGGAGACAGCGCATCATAGCGTTCTTTAACCAGGTCCAATGCAGTAGCCCAAGAAACAATATCAAACACACGGTATGTATTTAGGAAAGTTGTATGGCCAAATTCATACTTTTTGTATTTCCAATTATACTTCATTGTGCCTATAATTTGAAGTCGAACAAAACCTGGGTATCTAAGGTATGGCTCAATCTTGTAGCATTTAATCGTATCGCGTAAGCAACTCACATCGTGAGGCAACACTGCAAAGTCTCCTTCGAAGGCCAATTCATCTGCGTTGAAGGTCAATGCATCAATGTCAGTGATGCAATGAGCCAGTGGTCTTATATAGAACTCCATAACACTGCCGCAATGTACGGCATACGCCATTGGGTTAAGCATACAATCAGAAATAGAATCGTACGATTTTGGGAGCAACTGGCATGTGCCAACAAAGAATTCAGATGCCGTTTCTTCGATCAATTTGTCCAGATATTCCGTCATCCTAAATGACAATTATAATAATTTCTTTCTGAGTCTCAACATCCACGTTTATCAATTCCATCACCAACAGCGTCATAGCATCATCAGCAGTGCCGGTATCACAATATAAAGTCTTCCCCCAAACAGAGTCTACTACCTCTGGCTCAAATAATGTCTCCCCCGGAGCCTGTATCGGAACAAAGTCTCCCCATTGAAGTAGAATCTCCCCATCTACGATAAAAAAGTCTCCCCGTACTAAAATCGCCCCCTCTATTTCGGTTGCTTTTCTATATAGGCCTAATTTTAAATAGGATTTAATATGTAAATTTTTTAAATAAATGACTTTTGTGTTAATTAGTTGAATTGGACATAAAAATAAATATAAAATGACATAAGAAAATTATAAAATAAATGGTTTATAGTAGTATTGTGTAGTAGCCTATGTAATAACAGTTCTATAGGACGTCGAGCACTCCTATGTCATTAAAACGCAGTGGAGAGATTACACACTTTGTTACATAATTAAGAAAATGGCTCTGACTAGAAGTAGACATTTTACTGGTGCTAGTTAGAACTGGTTTCTGAATCGATTCTGTTGCCAGTAGTGCCGTTTCCATTCACTAATTGATGTTGTATTCCTTATGCCAGCTAGCGCTAACTAGCTTCACGCTGATTGTTTGAGTGTTAAACCTACGTTACCACTGAAATTGTGTTGGATATTGGTCGTTTAATATGATCATTAGCGTCAAGCGTATCAGGCATGCAGTATTAGCTATATACGGAGTCCAACACAGTGCAATGGAATAACTATAACTGTAGTGTACTGGCTTCCTTATACGAACTAGCCCTGGTTCCTATTGATGCGATTCTCGATGCGGTTTAGGCCTACTCTTCAACTGGTATCAACTGATATGAGCTTGCACTTGATTTCCTCTGATTCTTTTGATGCGGATTTGGCCTACCATTCATCCATTCATCTGGCATATTAGTTGCTTATTGTTGTTAGCTGGTGTCACGTTATTACCTAGAATAATGAAGTCATAAACAATGATTGCAAATAAAATACTGGCTGCCTGATATGAGCTTGCTTTTCAGGCATTCATTGATGAAGATCGGGCATACCATTCACAGAATTATGGGCAATAATTACCCATTAAAATTAATATTTTTAGTATTAGCTATATACGGAGTCCAACACAGTGCAATGGAATAACTATAACTGTAGTGTACTGGCTTCCTTATACGAACTAGCCCTGGTTCCTATTGATGCGATTCTCGATGCGGTTTAGGCCTACTCTTCAACTGGTATCAACTGATATGAGCTTGCACTTGATTTCCTCTGATTCTTTTGATGCGGATTTGGCCTACCATTCATCCATTCATCTGGCATATTAGTTGCTTATTGTTGTTAGCTGGTGTCACGTTATTACCTAGAATAATGAAGTCATAAACAATGATTGCAAATAAAATACTGGCTGCCTGATATGAGCTTGCTTTTCAGGCATTCATTGATGAAGATCGGGCATACCATTCACAGAATTATGGGCAATAATTACCCATTAAAATTAAATAATCGCAGTTAAAGCAAACCTATTGAGTATCGATAGGCCATTATCAAATAAAATAAAATAAAGCATTGTAGTCCATGAAGCCAGTACAGTCTTTAGGTAAAGACTACTGAAGCATTTGTTGGACTACTGAATCATTCGGCTTAGAATGGAATTTGCACACGGAGTTGATAAGAGATAGAACAAAGTTAATTGGTTGACTATAAAGTGCAGACCACCAAAAATTATGCGTAGCTCAAGTGTATTTCTGCATAGGCTTAGACGATAAGTTGCATTAATAAATATTACTTTGTCAAACAGTTCAAAATTAGTTTCATAGATAAGGCTGAATATGAAGCGGTGTTTAATAACATTACCAAAAAAGAGTTATTGTAGAGAATGAAGAGAAGAAACAGCTAAATTATTGGAACAGGTGGAGGTCATTTTGGTCAAAATGCAACAATACACAAGATCAGCGATCGGTGTTGGTGGCCGGAAATTGCAAATGCTGTTAGAGAGTTCACGTTGTCAGAAGGCGAATCCTTCAAACAAGTCACCGACAGCAATATTGCATCCCATCAAGGTATCACACATCTTGCTTCGCGGGAGCTCGATTTCGTCGGGCCTCTGAAAGAAACTAATTGCGGCAGAAAGTACATAGTAGTTGCGACAGAATTTGTGACCAAATGGGCTGAAGTAAAAACTGAATCTCATGTTGAAATAAAGCCTTCCGGGGGAGAGTTTATTTCAACGGGGGAATGAAGTATTCTCTTCCCCCGGAGACTTTGTTTCAGAATATAGTCTCCGGGGGGGGGGGAATTTATTCTGAAACAGATCCGCCAGAGGGAGAATCTGTTTCGAAATAGAGTCTCCGGGGGAGACTTTTAGGGGAGACTCTTTAGGGGCCCCGCAACTTGGGGGGGGGGCCTGAAAATGTCACAGAAAATTAGGCCTAACATGAACAAGACACCCTAATAATAATATTTATGGTTTCGATTAAATCTTCTCTTTTGTCAATAAAATAAAGGTCAACTTCCTCTATATCCCAGAATCTTCGTGTATAGTTAAATTTTACTTGTTGTACTTGCTAACAATTTACTAAATAAACTGATTAGCCATGAAACACAATTTGACGCGTCATAGGGGGGGGGTGGCTGTGCAGTATACTCTGCACAGGGCCCGAAATATCCTAAGGCCGGCACTGCCATCAGCATTATCTTTGTTGTACTTATATATTGTCTTCGTCGAGATCAACAAAGCATCACATCCTCTAATGGACTGCTTGGCTACACGGAGTAAGGTGGACAACATGCGCTTCTTGTGCGCGAAACTGCCTGTAGTTCGCATACACTGTGCCCTACAGCGATCGAAGCTATAATTCAGATATTTAATTTCGTGCTAACCGGGCCTAACTCTGTCCGAACACGTTAATTATAATTGTCGTGGCATCAATTCATAGTGTGGAAACTTGTCTATCAAGCGTTCGCGCAAGAAAACCGAGCAAATTATGTCCTTAGCATTAGGCTATATATACGTCGTAGATACAAATCTTAAATGCCGTAACCAATACTATTTGTACAATCAATAAAAACTTACCTGACAGGAGGCTGAATTTTCCAGAGGAATGTCGACGAACGATTCAAGCAACTGAACTCCCTGCACCGTTAAGTCTTAACACACACACAAAAACAACATAACTGTAGTTTTCACAGTTGCATTTCTGACTTTTATTAGTCGCATATAATCATTGTGTCTAGTAATTAATAATTGATTATAAAAATTAAAAATTAAACGGGAAACATGAGGTACCTATCAGCATGCCATAAGCCCTCTATACCCTGAAAGTGAGCTAGAAAAGAAAACCCCTATAAATATTGAAAATTAACAGTGACCTGAAGCAGGAAACACAAGGCAGTGTTATTTTAGTAGTCCATTTGTTCCAACTGCAATTAGTTCTGATAATTCAAAACACACTTGGAACAAAAAGATATGGTCCAATAAGGGCACATGTGACTGAGGCTGAGCGATGGACCAGGAAGAAATAATGCTCGACTATCTACAAATTACTAGGCAGAAAATTACTATCATATTGCCTAGGCCCTATGCAATACTGCCTGTCAGTTAAACGTCGACCTCATTATGTCTCCAACTTTGTATGGTGTCCTGTAACTAGATCGAAAGCAACAACCACATCCAAGTGACATCCAATAAGTCTTATTTATGTGTGGATTAGGCCTAGATTTTCAGCTTATTTCTTATAATGCAAAAAGCATAATTTTCCAGGAATTGTCATGATTAGACAAAATCACATCTCTGGTTTCATAAGTGCTGACTCTTGTAGTTATGTAGTTATTGGATCACTTTTCACTTGCTAATGAACTTGTTGTCTTTAATAACTTTGACAACATTTAAGGATAGCATAGATAGAAAGCTGCGCTTTATGACGTTGTAAGGTGTCTAAATAGGTATTTCGTTAAATAATTAGCCAGATTTCGCAGCAATTAGCTAATCTGAGTAAGAGCAAAAAAATTAGCAAACTGCATCTCGGCATTTGTCCCATAAGCCCATTTAGGCATATCGTCAATCAGACGTGAAAAGTAGTAGAAGAGCGAATGAAATCCAAGCAAAGATTGTACGTCTCCATCAAAAAAGAAGTGAAGCGGTGGCACTACCAAGACATTTATAAGTGCTAGATCCGTCAAATCGCGGCTTAACTGTTCATTTTCGCGTTATATTAAATGTGTCGAGTCTAAAAATTGCCCCAGCGCAAGGCTGCATCCTGCTTCGCAGGGTCTCCATGTGAAAGGCTCAAATATCGTGGAAACGCCTCATTGACTTACATGTGCACGTATATTATTTTGTGTAATTTGCATGCGTGTGCCTGGATTTTTAGTAGAGCCGTTTTTGGAAAGCTCAAGAAGGCACTAAACGAAGGTGGCTGAATATCAACGGTAGAAAAACAGTTCTAGTTCATTGTGTCTAAGATCAGCTCCTAATTTTGAATGCCTCATAGGCTAATAATTGTCTTAGAAGTCAAACGATGCATATATTGAAAATAGATCTAGTCTTTCCATTTAAGTGATTTTATTGACTTAAATGTGTGAATTCACAATATTCGTGCTTCAACATAAAGCTTGTAAACTGGCATCGGTCGAAGCTTGTGGAAACGTACTTATTCATACTTTAAAAGACAGTGAAGAACATTGTTTACAATGCATTGAGTTTATTCGAAGTCGCTCTCATTACGAGTCCGTTAAACACAGGAGTCCGGCTGAAATTCATTTTAATTTCACGCGACGCAATAATAATCGAACCCCATCGAAAATGTCATCTGACGAACATTGGAAACAGGACCGTTTCTTATCTGGCTTCCACAAGTATTAGAGAATTTCTGGATGGACCGAGTTCAAGACAGAGTCTGGCTGATCGGGGTCGCATCAGTGTATGTAAATAGCTATTCTGAAGAATTACACAAGAAGTAAACACAAATCAGATGTGATAGTCAGATGCGTAATCGTACGTTACTTTGAAGCTCATTCAGAAAAGATCCTCAAATGCAACAAGGACGTGTATCCCGATCGCAGAAGGTTATGATAATATGTCAGAAAATCGTTCAAAACCGTTCTTTCGCGTTGGCACGGAACAAATTCAAACGCGCGGGGACCTTTTACTTTCGTTCTCGCGTACGAATAACCCAGCAGGTAGAAAAATCAAAGTGTCTGTCCAAATCACATCTTCTGCAGTACAGAAATATCTAATTGAACAAATAGTCGACCAAATACTTTATTGATAGCTACATATTCTAATTTGCACTGGCGCAAACTTGTCCAAAATATTGGAGGCATTTGGTTATTCATTCTACACTTGTTGCATTGGGTGTACAGTCCATCTCAATTATTGGGGGCACGTGCCCCGGCTGCTCCCATAGAGTCTACACCTATGCTAATTTGTAAAACCACTAAATGAAGAAATCTACTAAACGACAACTCACCTTAAGCGGTGCTTAAAATTTAATGAGGAGTTTTGATAAAGATAATTAAACAGTTGAACTTAACACATTCATCAAGACTGAACTTGATTAAATCGAATATCTAAAGTTTCTCAATTCAACTTCCTGCTCCTGATAAAAACTGATACTTAAACACGCGACCAATAGGCCCTACGCTAGCATAGCAGGAAGTGAGCTAAAGGAAAGGCGTTGTTCAATATGAAAATAAACAGTGCTGTACAGCAGAGAAACATAATTATCAGTATCCTTTTAGCCCGCATATTTCAACCGCAATTGTTTGTTTCAAAAATGTAAAACACAGTAGGATCAGCGAAATGATATCCAGAAAGGGAATGCTTGACTAAGGCTGAACGATCTACCACGAAGAAATAATACACTTATAATCTGTCACCAATATGTGACATGCGGGTAAATTTATCAAGGGCTGCGGTGGTTCTACGCAGACCAGACATTTGCTTGAAGGCTACAGTTGTCAGAAACAGCAAAAGGAACTAGAAAATAATTATAAAACTAAAGTCATTATTGTTTAACTTTCTTTATAAATTTACAAACATTAGCCTATGCGTGAAGAACCTGCTCGTTTTCTACACAGTAAAGGAAGACCAGAACCCGCATATTCACGCTGCAATGGAAGTGCTGAAACCAATCGGTTACCGTGTCCTACAAAGTCAGTCGATACAGTTGGTTGACACTCAGCCAAGTCGAATTGGTCGAAAAATCTTCGACTTCGTCGACTTGCAAGTCGAGTCAATCAGATGTTTTGGCAAGTCGTGTTGATCGTTCTTTCCTCGACTTAACTCGACTATGAAATA
Organism: Allolobophora icterica; assembly: GCA_963556255.1. Lineage (NCBI taxonomy): Eukaryota > Metazoa > Annelida > Clitellata > Crassiclitellata > Lumbricidae > Allolobophora > Allolobophora icterica. Next base: position 43,148,577 of record OY744610.1, on the reverse strand, counting down.
TTTTACTTACTATTTTTTCGGCTACGTCACAGTGATCCACATGGTGCAGTTTTATTTCGCTGTTCTCAGCTGGTACTAATTTCTGTACCGTACTGTAGGAGATTCCCTTGCAGCCTTGCTGATCGAGTCGACGGCGACAGCGTGGCTTAGTAGTTCTTACATGAATATAAAAGGGCTTAAAATCGCGTATCTTCTGACACAAGGTGTGCAGTTGACATTGTCCAATGTGCAGCTGACTTGTCTGGAATGTGCAGTGTGTAGTATGCATTTCTGTGAGATTAATTCAAGTCAACCACACAAGATATCATTATAATACCTGAAATTTTACTTATCAGTTCAATTGCAGTTTGACAGTTTGAGGAAGAGTGTGCAATTGGAATTCAAGAGTAGGCCTAATTCATTTAGGTACTGAAATATAAGCATGGGCGTCCGGAGGGGGAAAGGGAGCATTTGCTCCCCTGGATTTTGCGCATAATTTACAAAAGTAAAATCTTTGATTATTATGATTATTACAACAGTCCCAACACGATTTCAATACGAAAACACAATTATTTAGATAAATTCCTTGACCATTATTTATTTGTAAAGTGTCACGTGTTATATGTTCATGAATAGAATAGCTATTCCATGCAAGAACGTCATTTTGCCCCCCTCCTCCCACAAAAATGTTGCCCCCTACAAAACATCCTTCGGACGTCCATGAATATAAGAATGCAACAGTCGTCAGCAATTTTGGCCTAAAGACTGCAGTCCAAGTCCGCAAAAGTCGACCGAGTCCATCATTTATTTGCCAAGTCGATCGAGTCGATGAGAGGTCGACTAGTCGACAAAGTTGATCAAGTCGATCGTCGGCCGAGCCAAGTCGATGGTAGCACTCGACTCGATCGATCACGGAGTATAATCGATAGAACAACGATTTCAACGCCTGTAATTTTAGCAACAGTTTCTAATTCATGTGTACGTAGCAACAACGAAAATCCTGTTTTAACCTGAAATGGCAAGTAGCCTTTAACTGATGCGAAATCAAAGGCTTAAGACTTGACTAGTTGGCAAGGAAGGAAATTGCGAAATTCACTCATTCTACGAGTCATATCAACAAGTTTGAAACTGATTATCAGGCCAGTCCATATCTGTCCTATGAATCTATATTATTATCTCAAGATCATGCGGTCATTGTTTGCCTCTTGTCAATATTTAATCAGTCGTATAGGGCCTACTCAAATTTCTAAGGGGCGACCCTATCAGGATAAGCGAAGGGCACCAGATTATACACGACGCTGCGTCGTGTCAGAAGGGTTGTCAAGAGAAGATCCGAGTTCGGTTACTATAGAGACCAGAGACAGGAGGCAGAGCAGGTGCCAGGGCGGGTTTATTTGAGGACGAGAAAGCTTCGAAGGTGGGCGATTAGAAGGATAGGGTAGGAAATGTTCTAGCCAATCGATCTTCTGACTGCCCAGTGTTAAGTAGTTCTCGGCGGGACCGAGATGTATGTCTCGTTCGTCAGTCGAAAGGCTGCTGGCCGTTTTTGGTCTTGGAATGCAGCTCTTCTATCTCATGAGTGTTTCGCGCCCTTCACCGTTGTTTCGAGTTGGATTCTGTTCCTGTCTCAAGTGCTCCAAGGCCGGATACAACACCTGTCGTCAATTCAATACACACAAAAATACATGAAGAGTTTTAATCGTATTCACCTTTAAACAGCCATCACAGCTCTACCACACGTATAACAGCAAGTATAAAAACAATTAGTTTTCGAACATTACTGTTAACTCTTTGGGCAGATGACCCAGGATAAGACTCGGAAGGTATTGACGCTAAAAAATTCTTTTACACGTAGGCCTATAACTCAATATAGACATTAGCACTCATTGCCAAACTGGAAGTTTATTACAATAATTTTCGTTAGAGAATCATATATTTGATTTTTATTCATTGTTTGTCAAATAAATCGTTCCTTTGAGTGCATTCAGGCATGAGGTTTCATTAGGAATGTTTCCATGTATCTACATGCAGTTCTTTTATTTTGTATAGTTCGCCGACGATATTTCATCAAAGCCTTGTAATGGGTCACACAGTTCGACATAGGCATACAATATCAACCACGCAGACCCATATATGTACGCTTACATCAGGCTCTACATGCTGTGTTTGCAATTTTGTGAGACGTCCACACATTTTCCTCAGTTAGTTGTGTAAGTGAGTTCGGTGCATGATATATTGCTTAGCTTTTGTAACCAGGCAATCCCATTTACTTACAGACCTGGACGGGAGGGGGTCTGAAATAGTAATCTTGATATAGAATAAATTGACGTTATTGAAAGTTATGCTATTTATTGACTGCCATTATATTTTCAAATATTCCGAGTAATGCACAACTGCAATACTGTGCGAAACGGCAAGCTTTTTTGGGTGGGCTCTTCGGCATACGTGGTCGCAGCGACCCTGTTATTGTAAGCCTCTATCATTATGAGGTCGTTGGACGCGCCTTTCAGACTGTAATTTAATTCAGCGAGTCACAATATATAGCCGTGCAGTCTGTTTAAAAATAATAATAATAATAATGATAATAATAGCCTACTACTACTACTACTACTACTACTACTACTACTACTACTACTACTACTACTACTACTACTACTACTACTACTACTACTACTACTACTACTACTACTACTACTACTACTACTACTACTACTACTACTACTACTACTACTATTAATAATAATAATTATCATTATCATCATCATTATTATTATTATTATTATTATTGTTGTTGTTGTTATTATTATTATTATTATTATTATTATTATTATTATTATTATTATTATTATTATTATTATTATTATTATTGCACCTATTACGATTATTATCATTATTATTTTTTATTTTTATTATTATTTTACCCGTGACAACTCATGGTGTAACATGGTGTTTGTTCTTGATTTTACCTCGGGTAAAAAACAACAACAATGATAATAATTTTTCTGTCATCTGCGGCTTCGTTTCTACCTACTGCATATGTGGACAGTTTTTCGGTCTTCGATAAGATGAAGAAATTTCTCATTAGAGGCTCAACCGAAGATCCGAGCCTTAAAATGCCTAGTCTGATCCGTATATGACAACGAATGGTTGGTCCGTCCCAGAAGTCTTTGTCTTGGGTTTGGTGTGCCATCGGTTGATGCTTTTTGCCTTAGACAGCGGCGCAATAGAAGTTACTAATTAAAATTATTCCTCTTCCGGTTCTCTGCCTCCCTAGGCAGCTTCGTACGTTTAATGTCGCCTTCCGTTGCATTGGTTAGCCTTCTCCTGCAGCTCGCTGTAACCGTCCTGCATCACCCAATCCAGTAACATCACTCGAAGTCTTCCCTCCTCCTTTTTCCTTTCATTCTTCCTTCGAATATCTTTCTTGGGATGGAACCTTCCGTCATTATGTGGCCCATTCCTTTTCTCTGCCGGTGTCCCGAGATATTCTTTCCCCCCTAAAGCGTATCCCCCCGGATGGAATAAACCGGTTTAGAGTATCCGGTGGGATGAACCATTCTATCCCCCCTCGTCATACGCATCACGATAGCCTCGACGAAATTCCAGTCAAAATCACCAAAAACAAAGTAAATTGATTTCAGGTCGACGTACAAACTAAAGATACGCAATTCAAAAATTTTATGTGTGCAATAAATCCAAACAGTACGACTGAATACACTTAGAAACCGCCAAAAATGCAAACTAAACCGAAAACTCCATTTCGCTAAGGGGATACGCATGTATGGGGGATACTCTATTTCGTGACACCGGCTACTTATTGTTCCTATAAGGGATCTTCATTCATCCATCATTTGTATTATATCTTCATATGTTTACGTTCCACCCAGCCGACTCTCTCCGTTCTGCACCTTTTTCACATCTCGATGGCCTCCAGTCTTCTTATGTCCTCTCACCTCATTGTCCATGTTTTCCATGGACAATTACAAGTAATGTTCCAAGTACCTGTGCACTGGACAGAACATTTCCAGGCATTTTAATGAACAAAACTTCAGGTCGGCTGGTGACTTCTTTCTGCTCAGAGTTCCAGCCAAGAAATCAGAAGACGCCTCACTGAATCGACGTTTCGAAATGATATGCAAGACGGATATCATTCCTGAGAGCGTGCCCACATGGAGCCCACTTATGACCCGTATTCCCACATGGGACTCGTATAGAGCCTATTATGAGTTCCATCTAATGCACACGGAAAAGCTGCCAGGGAAGTAATTATTCTTCTAATGGTTAAATGATGATCAAAACGCTGCATTGTTGGTCAGCCATCAATGGCAGACCAATCCAGTGCAGAATCTGATGCGTCTTTTAGGCGTCATACTTGGAATATTGAAGAGTCTTCTTACATGTCCGCTGATTAACACTCCGAGCTGAACGACTGCGTTGCCTGGCTTGGAAGGTACACCTGCAAGCGGGCAGGCAGACAGGCAGACAGGCAGACAGGCAGGCAGGCAGGCAGACAGACTGGCAGGCTGGCAGCCAGACATGCAGGCAGGCAGGCAGACAGACAGACAGGCAGGCAGGCAGACATGTAGGCAGGCAGCCAGACATGCAGGCAGACAGACAGACAGACAGGCAGGCAGACATGCAGGCAGGCAGGCAGGCAGGCAGACATGCAGGCAGGCAGGCAGGCAGGCAGGCTGGCAGGCAGGCCGGCCGGCCACGAAAAGGAAGGTAGCTCTGGTGTCCATTTATTATGCGGTCTTTGAGGGTAGAGGCAGCTGTGGGCGAGAAGAGGAAGCAAAGTCAATAAATTTAATGGAGCCATTAGAATAGCCATCACCGCTGAGGAGCGCTGCAATCTGCGCATGCACAATTGATGATGAAGGTAGGCTATATATAGTCCTGCACCCTGCAGCTTCTTGAACACTGCTCTCTGTCTCTCTGTCTCTCTGTCTCTCTGTCTCTCTGTCTCTCTCTGTCTCTCTCTGTCTCTCTCTGTCTCTCTCTGTCTCTGTCTCTGTCTCTGTCTCTGTCTCTGTCTCTGTCTCTGTCTCTGTCTCTGTCTCTGTCTCTCTCTCTCTCTCTCTCTCTCTCTCTCTCTCTCTCTCTCTCTCTCTCTCTCTCTCTCTCTCTCTCTCTCTCTCTCTCTCTCTCTTTGCCTAGGGCCCTAGGTTGTCATTGCCACGTTAGAGCAGAGAGGCACTTAATGGTTGCAGGCGATGATTAAAATGGAATTCCAGACCAAGGTTTAAATGGAGATCAGTAGCAAATCCTGAGGCATAAGGATGTACGCACCCACTAATTACAGGCCTACTTCGTAATTGTAATCGTGTAGTCGAAAATTCATATTGCGCCTCACCGAAGAGAAACTCCTCAATCAAATGAATTTTACAGAACTGCTGATGATTTTTTTTCCAAATATTATTAATGACCGTTTCTTAGTTAATCGCAATCTTGAGATTTCTACCAAAAAGAGATGCTCATTTAAAACGAAACGCAGACTGACCTTGGCTGCAATGAACAGGTTGATATCGACGATGTATCTGGCTCTATTTTCAATGTCTTCGCTGATGTCTTGCCACCGATCCCTTTCCTTCCGCTCCGCCTCCATCTTTTCCAAAACAGACGAGTACAGTGCAAATCGGTTACGACAAAAGACAGGGTACCAGAGTAAAAAATTTCGTCTTAACCGAATTTCGTATTAACCGTTAGACAACAGTAAACGCCAGTCAGAAAGCATCACGGCTGCTTGACTTTTACCAGCAGCAAATGATTCCTATACGCATGTAGACCTAAGTGCAGTTGTAGTGTGATTATGGTAGGCTGCTAACTGGAGTTAATACAGTATATACCGTGCAACCTTTCCAAAACCTTTTTTAACACTTTGACGACGAGAGTGTATTAAAAGGGACTGCATGGGAACCCATGCAGCTCGTCATTAAAGCGTCATTTATACGCTGGCCTCCAATAGCCGCAGGGAGGGGATAAACGATTTGCATAAACAAACGTTTGTATCTAGTAAACGCTGCAGCTGGGTTTCGTCTACAGACGCCGTCATGGTGAAGATATGCGGTAGGTGAAGGTATAAGGTAGGTGAAGATATGAGATATAGGTGAAGAAAAATGGTAGTTGAAGGCATAGGGTATTTAAAGATATGGGGTAGGTGAAGATTTGGGGCAGTTGAAAGTATATGATAGGTGAAGGTATAGGGTAGGTGAAGATATGGGGTAGGTGAAGATATAGGCTAGATGAAAATATGAGGTAGGTGAAGATATGGGGTAGGTGAAGACATAGGGGAGGTGAAGAACTGAAGATATAGAATACCACCGTCTATGCTGTAGTTACGTCACACGAACATGGCAGATGAAACTACAGACGAGGAACAGTGTGTTATCGGTGCATTTAGAATGAAAAAAAGAGACACATATGCAGTGTTACACCAGAAGAAACTACGATTTGCGTAAATACACGCGGGGACGTTTATAAGACGTTTGACGGTATACAGAAGATGCGTATACGTATGGCATGGTTGCCTGCTGATATGAGCGCGTGCTTTGCAACACGGAGGGTATAGGTTCGAACCTCGCTTGAGACAGTTACTGTGTATAGTGACACTGAGCACGTCATACACGCAGAGTTGTTGAGAAACATCGATTGTCATTTGCCATTGGATAGCTTCTGGTAATGAGAGATCGTCAGGTATAACCGAAAGAGCTAAACACATTTTTATTACACTTTCTTGGCTCTGCAGAGCAACATTCCATGCTACATGTATGTGCTCAGAAGCGATTCTGTTGCCTGAAGAATTATATATATATATATATATATATATATGTGTGTGTGTGTGTGTGTGTGTGTGTGTGTGTGTGTGTGTGTGTGTGTGTGTGTGTGTGTGTGTGTGTGTGTGTGTGTGTGTGTGTGTGTGTGTGTGTGTGTGTGTGTGTGTGTGTGTGTGTGTGTGTGTGTGTGTGTGTGTGTGTGTGTGTGTGTGTGTGTGTGTGTGTGTGTGTGTGTGTGTGTGTGTGTGTGTGTGTGTGTGTGTGTGTGTGTGTGTGTGTGTGTGTGTGTGTGCAGATGATATGAGTGAAACAGAATAAAAGAATGAACGAAAGAACCTTGTGTGGCGGTGGTAGACCACGTGTTCTCCGGAAGTCAACCTCCTCCTCCTCCTCCTCGTCCTCTTCTTCCTCCGTATTTGCATCTTCCTTGAAAGCGATTTTCCTCGGTGCCAACACATGTGCAGAGGGAGCAGGAACAGATCCATGAGCCTCCGACGACCAATCGATTTTCTTCAGCAATAATCAACCAGCTTAGTCAGCTACTCCAACAAAAAGATATTAATGTGCACTGCATGCACATGTATATATAATATATATGGTAGGCTTTATATATATGTACACATAATTACATATGGTAGGATATATATATATATATATATATATATATATATATATATATATATATATATATATATATATATATATATATATATATGGTAGGATTTCTTAACACCATAGACACGCACCCTTATAATTATAGGCTTAAACACAGATTAACACATATTATCGACTCTGTATAATTTTAGCTGATCTTGCACATCAACGCAGACAAATAAAATGGTATTACAATAAAATACAAATGTAATTTGACATTATTGAATGCAGAGAAGATCGGCATTATCAGAACTACACTGCGTTTGATCAAACTGAAGCTAGAATTTGCACAATTTTGAGAGCGTCTGCATGCTATATATTTTAAATAATTTCGATTAAGATTCAGAATTTTTCATCTGAAAACTTCTACGTTACTTTCCTGAACAATTCGTGGTTGTATGAATTTTTTACAAACTGCAGTTCTTTCTGCTAACAGAGCGAACAAAGTAACATTTTTCATTACGCTGTGATATATATTAAAACAGAAATTTCTCAAAACTATTCCTAAAATTCTCTAGTGTGAACCTATCTTTACTTACACGGACAGCTGTTCAGCCATCAATATCAATTTAGAATTTCCACCGTGGAAAAGGAATCGGAAAAACGTATTACAGAAGCACAAAACTGCGGCTAATTTTAAATCATATTGAATTCTACAAGCGCTTTGTCCACGTATTCTCAATAGTCTCAAGAAACTGTCACGCGATTTTTCACCCATCTAACCGTATTTCCTCAATATTCTGCTCGCTTTACATCCACTCGGGCCACACACACAATGTATAATATGCCTATAATATATACATACATACATATAATTATATAAGCCCTACATTCATATATAAAAACAAACATGTATATATATTTTGTAGTTGCGTGCGTATGTATGTATATATATGTTTGTATATATGTATGTACATGTATATATAAATCAATATGTATGTATATTTATGTATGTATATATACTGAAGCCGATTTTCTCCAGGACCTCTCTCATTTGCAGCTGGTCCTTTTCACTGTTCAGTGTTCAATGCTTTTGGTTGCCGTGATTCGGTCAAGAAAATTCCTGCGCTGCTCCCGTCATCTGACACGCCATCCAAGTCGAGTGCAACGCTCCTTCCACCACAAGCAGCACTACAATGGCTGCTATATATGCGCTCAGAAAAAGGCTTCATATATCTGTCTTCCGCTTGCTTGTTTGCTCTCTCTCTGTCTCTCTGTCTCTCTGTCTCTCTCTGTCTCTCTCTCTCTCTCTGTCTCTCTCTCTTTTCTTTCTCTCACTCACTCTCTCTCTCCTCTTTCTCTCACTTACTCTCACTCTTCTCTCTCTCTCTCTCTCTCTCTCTCTCTCTCTCTCTCTCTCTCTCTCTCTCTCTCACTCTCTTTCTTATCTCTCTTTCTTTCTCTGTCTGTCTGTATGTCTGTATGTCTCTGTGTCTCTGGTTCTCGTGGAGCCAACAGTGAACGAGATTTCTTTCGCTTAAGGCTGACGAAAATATCTTCTCTAAACGACCTCATGCATCCTTACGTTCCGCAGTTAGCGTATATATATATATATAAACGACCTTGAGTATATGTATAATTATATATATATATTTATGTCTGTATTTGAGTATATATATATATACACACAGACATTGGACATAAACCGATTCGTAACAGTAATGTTATTTATTTATGTCATCATCATCACTAATAATTATTCATGTCAAGTTACATAATACATATATACATATATATATACATGCATACATACCTAGATGCATAGATAGGCTACATATATACATGCATACAATCATGCATGCATACATACATACATACATACATACATACATACATACATACATACATACATACATACATACATACATACATACATACATACATACATAATAATAATAATAATAATAATAATAATAATTATTATTCTTTAATTAAGCGCCTGCAAACGCACTGTGCTGTACATGTACATGTTATGCGATAAATCTTAACTACTAACAGAACAGACAGCCTGCAATACACGGCGCAAATTGCAGCCTACAAAGCATGTCCGCCTATGGGACTCGATCTCTGTACCTCTCGCACTCTACGCCAGATGTTATCCAATGCGCTATATCGGGCCCCATACATACATACATACATACATACATACATACATACATACATACATACATACATACATACATACATACATACATACATACACACATGCATACATACATACGCACACATGCATACATACATACATACATACATACATACATACATACATACACACACACACATACATACAGGCATAAATACATGAAGGTTACAGAATTGATTTGTTATTGGCGCACATGGCTAAGCGTATGTGTAATTGCGTAGGCAAGAGGAAGGTAAGCTGGAAGATGATGGAAGATAATAGACATCGCAATTAGAAAAAGATTAGAAGGTAGCCTTAACTACAGCGGAGACTATCTTCATGAAAACGTATATAACGAAGGAAAAATCGAGTGAGAGACCAACAAAAAGAGAGAGAGTTGGAGAGAGACAGAGACAGAGTGACAGAGAGTTAGAGAAAGAGAGACACACACTGAGAGACAGAAAAAGGGACAGACAAAGACAGAGATAAAGGCAGACAGAGACAGAGAGTTAGAGACAGAGAGAAAGAGACAGACAAAGACAGAGATAAAGGCACACAAAGACAGAGAGAGACACACATAGAGAGAGATACAGACAGACAGACAGAGATAGAGACAGAGACAGAGGCAGAGACAGAGGCAGTAGAGAGAGACAGAAAAAGACAGAGACAGAGACAGAGACAGACAGAAATAAGACAGAGTTACAACGTGAGACTGACAATGCAGGAAGCCTACCTTCTGCACAAAACATAATTATTTCACACTAATTGACGATAAACATTATTCTAATATATAGCATGATACCGAAATTAAGTTTGGCTGCATGCTGTCTTATTTTAATCTCGGTCTGCAATCTACCTGTGGGTCTCCACTGCCCGAAGCGATTACCAAGAAGCCGCTATAATGAGACGCGCTCGCAACGCGTACTACTCGTATACCCACCCCCAGGTGCCCTTTCTCGTCGTGCGGCTCCAGTTGAACCTCCGACTCGGCGACCAATTTCCTTTCATTTACGCTTATAGTGAGCGTCGTTGCTATGGAAACCGGTTGTGCTTCTGCGTCACGTGCTTCTGGTCTTGTTCCTGTTCTTTCCGGCTGGCCTTCTGACGGATTTCCTGTCGCTGGCTTCACGTGGGAAGAAAACGAAAAGCTTTCAAATAATATGCAGCCAACTTAGAAATGAGTTACAGATAGCTAGCTACAGGTGGAGCTGATTCATGTCGAACGTTCAGTTTGAAAGGATGAGATGAAAATACTTCCGAAGCAGTTTTGGAATTCGAAGCTCTAGTCCGTTGGACATGGTAGCCGATTGGTTAGAGCGTACACCTTGTAACGCGGAGAGTAAGGATTCGAATCTCTCCTGAGACGGTTACTGTGTATGGACCTTGAGCAGCTCACAATGGCTTTATATAGCTCCATTAATTGATGCTTGGAAATAGATAGCACATTTAATAAACGGGTGATAATAAAATAAAAATGATAAATGAATGTGGTTAAACTTGACATCGTAGAATCGGCTTGTAGCCTACATGCAAATTGTTCACAGGCGATGGTCTATTATTTATATCAACGTTTCACTGGATTACATTATGAAATACTTTCGGAAATAGCATAAAAGTATAAGACGCATGGCTGTTTTCTGACAGCGAATGTTCTTATTATCCTTTTTAAAAGTTCAAATATCAATTTTAATAGTTAAAACTGTCAGCAGACGTTGATTACGAATGCAGACTGGAAATAACTCACGTATTGAAGCACGATGGCTCAAATACATAGTTTCTTCTTCAAAACAATGTTTACAAACTGCAGAACGAATGTATGCCGAACACCCAGTGGCGTCACTAGGGCTGGTGTCACCCGGTGTCACTTTTTTTGGGAATTCGTCTCCCCAAAAACTTTTTTTTAAGGATTTCATCTCCCAAAAAAGTTGATGACCTTTTTTTTTTTTTTTTTTTTAGTCATCCGCCTGATTTTTACTTCTTACATCCTTCTTTTTTCCCGTCTCCTACTCTTTTTCCGGTCTCCTACCATAATGCCATTACCTCTTTACTCTTTACCTTTGACCTGATCTTAAAAAAAAATAAATTTTCTCATCTTGGGTGTCACCCCCCTCCTAGGGTGTCACCCGGTGCGGTCCGCACCCCCCGCACCCCCCTAGTGACGCCACTGCGAACACCTTGTACTCTTTTAATCATGATCATGATCATGATCATGATCATCATCACCTCCTCCTCCTCCTCTTCCTCCTCCTCCTCCTCCTCCTCTTCCTCCTCCTCCTCCTCCTCCTCCTCCTCCTCCTCATCATCATCATCATAGGCATCACCATCATCATCATCACCATCATTATCATCATCATCATCACCATTACCAGCGCTACTATAACAGTCATCATCATCATCATCATCATCATCATCATCATCATCATCATCATCATCATCATCATCTTCATTATCAGCATCATCATCATCACCATCACTACCATCATCACCATCGTCATCACCATCATCATCATCATCATCATCATCATCATCATCATCATCATCATCATCATCATCATCATCATCATCATCACCATCATCACCATCATCACTATCAACATCATTATCACCATCACCATCACCATGATCATCACTACCATCTCCATTGTCATCATAACTGCCACCATCACAATCATCATCATCGTAACCATCATCATCATCATCATCATCATCATCATCATCATCATCATCATCATCATCATCATCATCATCATCATCATCATCATCATCATCATCATCATCATCATCATCATCATCACCATTACCATCATCATCATCATCACTATCACCATCATCACCATCATCATCATCATCATCATCATCACCACCACCACAACCCCCACCACAACGATCATTGTCATCATCATCATTACTATTACCATCATAATCATGACCATCATCGTCGTCATCATCACCATCTTCATCATCATCACCACCATTATTATCATCATCATCACCATCATTATCATCATAATCATCATCATCACCATCATCACCATCATCATCATCATCATCATCATTATCATAATCATCATAATCATCATCATCACTATCATCGTCATCATCATCATTATCATCAGCTAAAATGAGTTGACAATTATATATATATATATATATATGTATACAACTATACATATATATATATATAATATATATATTATATAAATGTATCCAGCAAGCGTATTCTGCTTTTGTGTCGTTTGCGTGTGTTCGTTTCCGGCGTCAGAAACGAGATTTGACTGCGTTTTGTATATGACATCATTACGGTCGATTTCGCTGCAATAACGCTTCATAAATATTGTCTGCTGAAGGAAGAAACGAAAGTATGTGTGTATGCATATAAGTATGTATGCACGTGCATATGTATGTATCCACGTATGTATATATGCATGCATGTACGTACTTACGTATGCCAACGTTTGTGTCTATGTATGCATGCATGTATGTGCGTACGTACGTATGTACGTATGTGTGTATGCATGCATGCATGCATGAATGCATGTATACGTATTTACTTAACACGTAGGCCCTATGTAGGCCTATATAATTATGTATGTACATAAATTATGTTTGTATCAAGACACTCTAATATAGCGCATTTGATACCTCACAAAAACGAACTCTGCATGTATGTATGCATATTATTTATCTGCCTATTTGTATAGCGCCTTTTAAGAATCTCACAGTCTTACCGGTTTCTGTGATAACTGCGATTGAGACTTGCACGATGCACACCACTTGTTACCCATGGCTGTCCGTCCGGACGGTCTGTTCGTCGCTGGAGGCGCCTGCGACTCAGCTGCCTCGAGTGACTGGTGTTATTTAAGGACGCCGTGTGTCATGCAGCTGAAGAACCGCTGATGCTCCACGGCTTCTGGACGAACTGCTGACTGACGGCTACGTCTCGCTAGATTTAACCCCCTATCTCGGATCGCCAGTCCATACAACGCACACACCTATCAAAGCCATTCGCAAAGCCAATAGCCATGTCTAACGGGTATAGATTATGTATATATATATATGACATTATATTTACAGTTAAAGTTTGAATTAACCGCACGTACGCGTGACGAAGTATCTAGGCCCTCTATAGTTAAGTCTATAGGCCTACGTATACTTAAAAATGCTCGGTAGGCACGTATTTCGGTAGGGCAGGTCTTAGAGTTAATAGGCTAGGTAAGCTATATAAGCTCTCAGTGCTTTAATCGTTCCAGCCAACTATCTAGTTTCTGTTTGAAAGTGTTCAGGCTTGGTGCTGAGACTATTTTCTGTGGAAGCCCGCTCCAGTCGTTCACAAACTGTGGCTAAAAAGAATTTTCTAATGACAAATCGCACACAGGCCTATATACAATGTATTTTCAATTTATATCTGGAATATGAATACAATTTAAAGGAGTATTTTATAAAAGAGCAATATTATACTTTGTGCATGGCTCCACCTAATAAGTAGGCCCATATAGCCTATGTTAGGCTATACGCTCAATGAAAACGTTTTGATGTTAAAAATAAAAAATGTTAGTATGCTTATAAAGGTCATCCTTCGCATATTTAGGTTAGTCTTAATAATGTCACATCTGACATAGGCATAATAATAGCAATAGCTGTTTATTCATTCATGCAATCATTTAAAAAATTTACTAGGCCTATAGCGCCTCCTCAAGTTACCTATTCAGAAGCGCTCCCAGCCCAGCTGCGGCAATATCAACTGGACTTAAGTAGCCGTTATAGGCCGTTGACTTTGAACCGACTGATGTGAAGGAATTGTTCGCTGAAAGTGATTATAGCTAGTAACATGTCCGATTATCTTATGGCTGCCAGGCAGAGGCGGCGCTACAACAGGGCGCGCCAGGGCAAATGCCCTGGTAAAAAAGCCTTTGCCCTGGTCGATGCCCTGTAAGAATTTTTGCCCTGTCCAGAATTTGTTCGGGCATATTTGTTATATCCTGATGTATAACTTCACTTAATTCACTTAAATGTTAAAATTTGCTTCACAAAATATGTCAAAAAGCATCCAGCTTCAGGGGGGGGGGGGCTTCGCTCATCTGACCTGCTGACTATAGACAAACATAATAATGCTGGGGGCGATTTATGGCAACCGCGGTAGCGCGATCATATAATGGTCGCCATTTAAGCTCGCGCTACCGCGCTCTCCATAAATCGCCCTCTGCACTGGTTAGGCTATTTGTGTGACCGCCCTGGTTGTGCCCTTGTAACGAAAATTGTCTGGCGCCGCCACTGCATCTGGCGTACCACTAGTGGTGCGTGTGCCACCGGTTGAAAACCGCTGGTCTATTGTACTAATTTTATGACTGAATTCGCTAGGGGACGCTAGTGAAACTAAACTTTTCAAATGGCCCTATCTTTCTGTGTGGCAGGGATTTGAAGCCACAGCGTCCGCGTTGAATGTCCAACATGCTAACCACTAGACAACCGCGCAAACCTTTTATATCTGGCAACAAAAGCTTCAAATGACACCGTGCATATGGCAATCTGCGGGAAAGCTGGCAACAATTCTGATGTATGCAGTGAGTATGATGATTATGTTGCGAGGCAACGGGAGAGATACAGACAAACAACCACAGGTACGAACTAAAGAGACAGACATACAGATAGACAGACAGACAGATAAATCTAAGTTAGTACACATCATCATCGTTGGGTCTCCTTACAAAAGACCTGTTATTAACTTGGCGTCCAAGCAGAGTCCTTCTCTCTTGTTGTCTCTCTTTTTGTCTCTCTTTCTGTCTCTGTCTCTGGCTCTCTCTCACACACAAACACACAAACACACACACACACACACACACACACACACACACACACACACACACACACACACACACACACACACACACACACACACACACACACACACACACACACACACACACACACACACACACACACACACACACACACACACACACACACACACACACACAAACACACACACACAAACACACACACACACAGATTGATACTACAGCAATTGATGCGGCGGCTGCAGCAATACGAATATGACAGCCAGACAGACAGACACACACACACACACGCACACACTCACACACACAGACACACAGGCAAACATACAGTCGACTGCTCTTTTACAAGCAGACGAACGGGTCAAGGGATCATTCTTTACTTAGTCGTATATCTAAAGCAGAGCGCCTGCAAAGCCATCGTCGTCGGCTGAGTATTCGCAAAATTATATTAGCTTATAAAAGCTTTCTATATTTCATCTACTAGGTTGACATACTCAGAGGCGTCTATCCCCCCCCCTCCCCGAAGTCATTGGAAGAACTTCCCCTCCCGTCCCTCCTCTGCCGTCTTCCCCTCCCTCCCGCCAGTAATGATGGCACATACACTGACAGATATCCCCCCCCCCGTTTTTTGGATGGAGCATTTGCTCCAAGGTTTCTGTGGCGTATACTATAGACGCCCCTGGACATACTAGGACCCGTTCATCGTCTGCTCCAAGCATCTGCTGGAGTCTACACAGTCGGGATGTTATACTAATGCGGGTACATAGGGCCTACATAGGTCTACACACATAGGTCTACACTATTTTGGCATAAAACACCCCACACCCTCTCGTCACAGAAGCAACACAAATATCGAGCATGAAAGCTTATAATAGGCGTAATGATTGTGGTCACATAGCCTCACACAAGTCTAACCCCTCCCCATCGCGACGTGGCGTCATTTATGGACGGCCCCACACCCATTTGTGACAATAATTATGCACAACACAAATGCAATATGATACAACAGGCCTAGCTTACAACACAATGTAATATTATGCAATACAATGAAATGCAATGTAATACAGCTGTTATTTTACAATGCTCTCTTACAGCGTTCAGAAGTGCATAATGCGTATAGAGTTTAGGCCTACTATTTTCTGACACAAATCCGTTGGTATGCATCATTAATTAGGCCAATTAATTAATATAGACGCCTGTGCATTTCTATACGGAAGTTTATACATTGGTTAGCCTATATAGGCCCTATACTTGTAGCCTAAAAAGCGTCTTTGCTAAAGGTTATTCGATCGTGCTGCGTTCGATAAAAAAAATGTGGGGGCATTTGGCCCGATCTTTCCCAAGTAAGCTTAGACCGATTCCCTTCCCTAGCTCCATGCTGAAGCTTCAGCAAAATCAAGTGTCTAGGGACTAACCACAAACGATTTTTAGCGATTCATGGCTGTATAACGAACTCACTACACTGACTACAGTGAGATTCGATAGATGACGCAACGTTTATAAACAGGATTGCATTCGATCATAGCTTCCTAGACAAGTACGTTCATTGGGCCCATAACGGACTCGCATTGAGCCACTGGTGGCAACCCGGCAGCTAGGCCTATGTACGTGATCCCAACAAATTGGCTCTTGGGGTTTAGGCCTACAGCATGCATGCTTATTATGAACTGTTTAATCAAGACCTATAGGCCTACTTTAAAATACCTTTAGAAATGTTCCTGTATAGCCTACGTCTTACAGTAGGCCTAGGCCTAAATGCCCAGCCAGCCAGCAAGCACACACACACACACAGTAGGCCTAAGTAGCAAAATGTTTGAAATGGTGAAACGAATTCTACCAATTAATGTTTGTATGCTGCAGGGTTGGAAGTTATAGCAATTAGGCCTAACTTTATTTTTTCGTTCAGTTGATGCACTTGTAACGCGCGCCAAGTCAGAAACTCTGAGTTATTCTGTAGTGCAGATTCTCCTAACAGCAGTAGGCCCCTATACTAAGTAAGTTAGTAGGCCTACATACGTGTACTTTGTGCATGATCTCTCGATGAATTTAACGCGTATAGGTGACTAGGTCTACCGTCTAAGTAAAACTTCTGTTCAATTGCGCACTCTTGCGAAGGTATATGCTTCCGAAAACGGCGTTATAAGGCCTACCTGCAACGTAGGCCTATCTAGGAGTAAAAAATAAATTTATGTAAACAATTTACATTGCTGGACCGCCGTGTAAGGTAAATTCGACGTCAACAGATCTAACATCAACAATTAGGACTTATGTCGTTGAACACTGAATTGTATAATATTAAATAAGCCTGTTAGAATAGGCCTAGCTCAAGTAGAGTTGTAAAGTGTAGACAATGTATATAGACTCGGTATAGGCTACGGTGGCGTATACGTCAGTCTCAGTGTCAGTCGCAGAAAAGGATAGAGTACTCCCACGCCCACTACAGTAGGCCTAGGCCTACAATTAGCAAATAGCACGTACGTTTTAGGAACGTAAGAAATTCCGGTCGGGACACCCGGACATGTAAGAATTTTTCAACCCCCACCCTCCAGTTCAAATTTGACAATTCAAACCCTGGCCTAACCCACCCACTCCCATATGATTATGTAACCTTGAAAAATCCGTCTTTATCAAATTGCTCTTATAGAAATGTAAATGTAGGCCCTACGTATTTTCTATATATAATCGACACCATGGCCTCGAACTTTTGCCGTGCTAGCCCGAGAGTATATTATATCTCTCTGAGTCTGAAATGACCACCATCGGTAGGCTACGCTAACCATCGACGTATAATATATTGGTATACATCGATGATGCTAACCGACATCCGAAAGCACAGAGTTGAGGAATCTATAGGGCCTATTTAAAAAGTCCTTGAGTTGAATGAAACCATGCCAATCATTTTTAGATGCCAATGGTCTTGCCAATGTTAGCTAACCGGGCTAGCCTGATTCATTTGACGTTGCTTGACTGCTTCGAATAATATTTAGTGTAGGCCTAGTTTACATTTGGTTACCTATGTTTACACTGTCTGTATAGTCCTGAAGAACTGGAGGTCAGACTTCAGCGACAGCGCAATACAATTCGGCCCTACTCAATGACTGTGCTTTTAGACGAAATGATCAGTACTTACTTATTTTTGTTCGTGTTCAAGACTTACACGTTGCTCTGGACAAGGATAATGTTATCAGCAGTAGAGTGAATGAATGAGCGATCCCTTTGGCGGTTGGCGTTAAGGATTGGCGTCGCTGGCAATGTAAACAAAAATGTCAGGCGGTGATTTGATCGAGAGAAGGTGAATAATAATGAATCTGTATATTACATATAATATAAAACTTCATAAAATTCGGCTTAGAATGAACTATGGGGTGCGTATAGATAAAATTATGTATGAAATAAAGTCTGACTGGTGTGACACGGTGTGGTGGCCGATTAGAGTGCTTGCTTGCCTTGCTACGTGAAATATGTACTTTCGAATCTACCCGGAGACAGTCCTTAACTCCTAATTGTTTAGATCCATCGTTTAGTGCTATCGTCAGTGGAGTCATGTTAGCAAAGGAAAATAAAGTATACAATACTAGCTGTGGCCACGGCTGGTGTCATGTAATAGGCCATGATAAATTTTTCAACTGAACAACACGTGTCCAACGCAACCATTGGCATCAAACAGTACATTGTATATAATGTGATGTTAGGTAACTGAGCATTTCATAGTACCTTCCGGTATAATTTATATATAGGTATGCATGCATGTATGCGTGTGATGAGTGTGTGTGTGTGTGTGTGCGTGCGTGCGTGCGTGTGTATGGTGAAGTGATGTATGTAAGGTGTTTGCTTATTTATTGTTTTGACAGTCAGTGGTGAACGACACTTGACAGTAAATGCTCTCATTGTCGTATTGCTTCTGTTATCTTGTTTAAATAGCTGTCAAGTAGCGTGTAAGAGTTCTTACAAATTAGTGTTTTATATTAACCCATGAGAGTTTCTGCCTCTCACATGCTTACATGTCCTGGGATCGTATCGTGTTTGGTTTTGGCAGAGAGCCTAACACATTAACACGTGCATATCTGTATTACTAAAAAGCTTTCTTCGTAGGGTACTTTATTAGGCTCTACTGCATTAGATTTTTGATTTGTTGCATGCAAACGGACATATTACTGGGTGCATCTTACTGAAGCATTTGACTGAGGTGCACTGATGTCTGAGTACTGCTGTAAGTTTAAAGTCTTTGTTAAAAGTTTTTTAAACAGACCATTATGAAATCTTTACTTTTAAATTGATTGAGTCACTATCTCATGCCATTTAAGATCGCCAAATGTTACTTAATTATGTAAGAGTGGAAAGTTAGAGTGTGAAAAATTTAGCCAACATTTTATCATTTTTAGAACGAAGGCCATAAAGTTATGCTAAATTGCTAAGAGATGGTAAGTTTTTTGGATGTTTAAGATGATAAAAAGTCATGGGGCACCCATGGGCGCCCGCAGGAATTTTTGCAAGGGGGGCACAACCATGGAGTAAAAAATTTTGTTGAAGGGAGCAAAAATCTTGTTGGCATGCCCATATTTCCATGTGGGACCCACGAGGGCCCATATGGAACTATGGACGAACGTTAATGGGCATACTTTGTAAGAAGTCTTAATGGTAAACTCCAAATTTCTATAGCTATATATAGAGAGCTTAAATTGTAAAGCTAAAAGAAAGGAACCAGCTTATTCATGAGTGCTGAGAGAACGGATTGGCGCAGACAGTAGATTTATCCATTTCCAATTAGGCTGTATTTTGATCTCGGCCATTGCAATTAAGTTATGGACATTCTACCGATATTAATTTAATCAATTGTCTGGAAATTTGAATTCTTTCTTCGAATTTCTGACACAAATTCGTCAAACAAACAAAGAGCTATGAAACGTAAGAATAAATCTAAACAAAATTTACTCGAGTTTTTTTAAACTAAATTTCAGTGGTGAATAGAGGATGTGCATTATTCAAAATTGTAACTCACCATTAAAAACGTTGCTGTTGCCGGTAGCCTAAATGTACTGGTAATATCACAAAGCATGGTGCCCACAAATTGTCTATGAACCCTACAGTGTTCGGGTGTTGAGACTTCCAGCAAAGATTAATGACTTTCGCGGTTACAGAATACTTTTACAGTAAATGTAGCAAGTCAACGGTATGGTGAATATAGTGTATCGCCTACATTCAACTGTCCTTCCAATAGCACGTCACTACAGGCACGCTAAGTGCCATGGTTCTGTGTTCACCTTGTAATTGGCCCAGTGTAGTCACTTGGAAAGAACGGAGAACAAAGAAAGGAGCCACCACACTGTCTCCCTCCCCACTTGTCCTATCTTATCAGCATATTAATGCCAAGTCTGTTGAAGTGTCCAAATATTCAACTGGATTTCAACCCCAAATGTGTATGTCATTGATGTACCATATATACATGTATACACATGTGCAAATATTCTCCTTCCCAACAGCTTAAACACGCATACCCTTATGCTCTCAGTCACTCCTGGTAACCTATGGACCCCTGATATTAGGACCAGATGTCGAGTTGGCTTTCCCCGCTATATGGTCAGCCTTTATGCCTCGGTTTCTCGGGTCAGCAGTGTCAAACCACGGCCTTCTAAATAGAGCCATCTAGAAGGCCCTGGTAAAGCGGCCGTCACTACACATAGTCTAGGAGCTAGCTCATGTTTCGTGTGCACTTCAATGTACCCTCAGTTTGACCTCACAGGGTTATTATAGGTCATGAAAGTGTGTCAAAAAAATTGGTCACATGACCCGCTTATTGATCGCTTAGCCGCCATATTGGATTCAAGATGGCGGAAAACGCACTTTTTAAATCACTTGTATCTCGGCCATTTCTTATCCGATTTCGATGTGTTCTTTGTTAAATTGTAGGTCTTGATAAGAGCTATCTTTTTGGTCTCTATGACTTTTTTTACTAATTATAGCCGTTTTTGAGTAATTTAGCAAAAACAATTTTTTAAACAAGAAATTTTCTGTATTTTTTACTTTTTGCCACTTAAGGAGTTGAAAATGTGAAAATATTACTCTGACAAAATATAATCAGCATTTAATAAGCTTTCAAATGGTACTATTGAAAGTAATATTATCTTATGCCATTTTCTTCTAGGATTCAAAATTGAAATCCAGTGCAGTGCCATTCGAGTAACCAAGCGTACCTTTCATGTGCCTGTTCCACAGCTGTTTTCCATTCGATTTTGACGTTTTTTTCTTTGAATTGTATGTCTCAATTAGAGCTATCTTTTTGGTCCTGGCATATGTTTTGCTAATTATAGCCGTTTTTCAGAAATTAAACAAAAACAATATTTTAAACAAATTTTCTGTAGTATTACACCAATTTTTCAATCTGTTTCGTTTTTTATGTTAAGGTTCAGGGGCCCAAATGGAGAGGGTACATTTAAACAATGTTATGAAGAAGAAACATGACACCTCATGTGTTATCTGCCAAAATAAGGGGCGACAAGCTTCCCGCTTACAGTGAAAATAATGGCAGGAAGAAAATTCAAGAAGCATCTGTTGTTCTCCGGGATGATATCCTGTCAGAAGTCGAAGAAGATGGTATGGACTGTTAGTAAACGTCCAACCTTAAACGAGCTGATCTGAGCCACACTTCCCCCCCCCCCAAAGCGTTGTAGCAGCAGTAATTCTGAGCAATCGAAAGATTCTTCATCTTGGTGCGTGATGTGTATGAATAGCGTGATTTATGGACAAAATAAACTATTTTGTATATGCGAAAAAATGCGCTCTAGATTCATAAATGCTACTTGATACTATCAAGATGATGTTTTGAGAAAACTTCCACCCTTCAAGATGATAAGTCCGTTTTTGCTGGTGACATTATGTCTCAGAAGAGGTGCATGAACAGGTATATACTGAATTTCAAAAGAGATAATGAACTGAAGACAAAGAGCCCTGATGACTGTATTAAAAACGGATTTAAAGATGTAATCGCCATATTGCAACTTGACACAGCAGATTACAGTATAATCTTCCTCAAGAGAGAAGTTGAATAAAGTATCTTTCTGGAGATTTATGTATGTTTCAAATCGTCCGATGAAGACAATGTTGATTGAACAATTTGGTTCATCAATATGTTTCACTTACACAAGAAACAAGACACTTTTCTGGCAGCTTCAAGCAATCTTGAAGAATTATGCTACCCAATCATGAGAAATTAATCTTATCAAATCCAAGGAACATTGGTACTGATCTTTCAACAGAACTGGCGTGAAGCTCCTAGTTTCCATCTCTAAGAGATCATGTGAGGTCTCGGAGTATTGGAATAAAGGCAATGATGAAGTGATACCAAAACTTAAATAGAAAACTTTTGTTAGCACCTTCTGCAACATGTTCAGCCATCTGACTCTGAAGAACGTGAAGATCTTCATTGACAGCGCTGGTGTAATGATGTGTTTCCTATGGATCCTTTGATGTAACAGCTTCCTGTAGAGAAACCAGAGTCCACTAATTCTTGCTCCAGTAGGATTTCATTACACTCCATGAATGCTTTCCACAGTAGCCTTTCCATTGCCTCAGCTAACATAAACTGACTTCTAAAGGAACGTGCATAGCTCCCAGCAAGAGTGCTCTGAACTATTACAGGACCAGACACCAGGTTCTGTTATAATACTGTCAGCACCACTGTCTGATAGATATGCACCAATGCAGGCACATACTTCTTTAACAGAATGGAAACCTTCGAGACCAACAAAAACGTTGGTCAATTCTTGTGGCAGAAGCAGTTGCAGCTCTTTTGCCACAACTTCATCACACCAGAGAGCACCAGATCGTTGTCTCACTTGCAATAAGCAATCCTGGAAGTTCTTCATCCACGTATATATTGTGTCATAAGCAGTTGCAGGGTGTGGTATTATAGGAGTGGATGCTGTGATTGTGAGTGGTAAACTTTGACTTGAATGCACTGCATGATGGGGCGATTTGCTTGTGAGTCTCTTTCTTGGAAGGAAAGTTTTTGCTGTGAAAGAATCTAGCAAGAAACCGTATTTTATCCATGATTTCTTGTGCCTCTCTTGTTGCATTAAGATCCTCTGTCCTCTCTGCTGGAACAAAGCCTATTGGAATTTTACCACGCATGCAAGGTTTACGATAGTGGAGTAGTTCCTGGCAAGGCAATAGTCCCTGGAGAGACTCATTTTTGGAAGTCTACCAAAGTAGCTAGATTGTGCTGATGACTTAGGTGACCAACACCATCAGTTTGTTGTGAAAAATTACAAGCACTGTATCATGACTGTTACCTGTTACCCTTTCCTGATAGAACATGCTCATTGTAGTCGAAATTGTCCAATGCACCTGAAATGGGCACATTTCTCTGCATTTCAGGTGGAAGTAGTGTAAATGAGTAGTTTGATTACTGTACTGTTTGAGTCTGAAGTAGATTATCATTCTGTCGTTCCACCTGATCACAGCGAACACCAAAGTCAAGTTTCTTCATAATCTGTAGTAATGTCTTTGATCGTGTCATTTTGTGTATACTTTGTGATATCATTATCAATAAGAAGGCTTTCCTTTATCCATGATGTATTGGAATACTAAATCACATTTTTGTTGTACAGAATGTGATGCAGAATATGATGGTAAAAGTTTCCCAAAACTGTGGTGTCTAAACTCATCAAGTGATTTTCTTAGATCATAGGCATTGCCAACTGTTCCTTTTAATTGGAAATCGTACTGAAGACATTCTTGCTGTAACTGCTTTGCACATTCCTCAACAACTGGAGTATCTCTCAGCCTTTCCACCAGAGTAACTGCAGTGACCTTCGTGGCTAGCACCATTTGGGATTCTGTCTTCTTGCTTATGTGAGTGAAACATATTGATGAACAAAACTGAAGGGTGGAAGTTCTCTCAAAAACATCACCTTGACAGTATTGAAACTGTAGCATTTAACTGTAGCATATAAAAAATCTAGAGCGCATTTTTTTCGCATATACAAAATAGTTTATTTTGTCCATAAATCACGCTATTCATACACATCACGCACCAAGATGAAGAATATTATCTTTCGATTGTTCGGAATTACTGCTGCTACAACACTTGGAGTGGGGGTGGGTGGCTCAGATCAGCTCGTTTCAGGTTGGACTTTTACTAACAGTCCATACCATCTTATGGGACTTCTGACAAGATATCATCCCGGAGAACAACAGATGCTTCTTGAATTTTCTTCCTGCCATTATTCTCACTGTAAGCGGGAAACTTGTCGCCCCCCCCCTTATTTTGGCAGATAACACATGAGGTGTCATGTTTCTTCTTCATAACATTGTTTAAATGTACCCTCTCCATTTGAACCCCTGAACCTTAACGTAAAAAACGAAACAGATTGAAAAATTGGTGTAATACTACAGAAAATTTGTTTAAAATATTGTTTTTGTTTAATTTCTGAAAAACGGCTATAATTAGCAAAACATATGCCAGGACCAAAAAGATAGCTCTAATTGAGACATACAATTCAAAGAAAAAAACGTCAAAATCGAATGGAAAACAGCTGTGGAACAGGCACATGAAAGGTACGCTTGGTTACTCGAATGGCACTGCACTGGATTTCAATTTTGAATCCTAGAAGAAAATGGCATAAGATAATATTACTTTCAATAGTACCATTTGAAAGCTTATTAAATGCTGATTATATTTTGTCAGAGTAATATTTTCACATTTTCAACTCCTTAAGTGGCAAAAAGTAAAAAATACAGAAAATTTCTTGTTTAAAAAATTGTTTTTGCTAAATTACTCAAAAACGGCTATAATTAGTAAAAAAGTCATAGAGACCAAAAAGATAGCTCTTATCACGACCTACAATTTAACAAAGAACACATCGAAATCGGATAAGAAATGGCCGAGATACAAGTGATTTAAAAAGTGCGTTTTCCGCCATCTTGAATCCAATATGGCGGCTAAGCGATCAATAAGCGGGTCATGTGACCAATTTTTTTGACACACTTTCATGACCTATAATAACCCTGTGAAGTCAAACTGAGGGTACATTGAAGTGCACACGAAACATGAGCTAGCTCCATGACTAACACCGCAATTAATCAATGTCATGTTGTTTAACTTATGATCCGATGTCTTTACTTCAATATACAAGAGCACCTTTGTATAAGTCACCAAGCAAGCAAAGAAAATGTCAGAATAACTATATTTATTTATTTAAAATTAATAATATTCTTAATTTTACATATTTTGATTCAAAATCCAGGGGGGGAAGTGCCCCCCCTTGCCCCAACGTGCGGGCGCCCATGGGGCACTTGATGACAGTGCATGCCATTTTATTTGTTTATACCATATGACATAATCACCTTTTTATTTTAAATTGAAAACTGTATATCACATATATACCATCTGCATTGCAAAAAATCCTTTGAGATGTGAGCTAACACAAAATAAAAAATCTGTATTACAGTAAGGCCTGTCTGAAATAGGAAATCTTAATAGTTTTACCTATGCATAGAAAACATGCAGATAAAAATTAGAATGTTTTTTTGTGTAAATATTACGATGTGCCTTAAACTGATTCAGGTCAGTATGTTGTATAAATTTATCTTTGAGCTGCACTGGCTCTGCATGTTCATCTGTCCAGGACTTGAGTCCTGTGCAAAAATCTTTGGACAAACATGTTTCAATCGTTAATAAAGATTGACTGAACTGTCAAACTGTTCGATACCTGAGCTGCAACGGGTTGCTCTGCTGGAAACTCGTTTAAGAAATTTATGTCTCTCAAGTATGGTTATTGACCCTGGACTACTTAAAGACGCCTCGTTTTATTTGAGTGGTTATCAAACGCATCAAGTGCATTTGTTATGCAAGAAGACCACTTGTAATTACATACTTAACCCTTTAATGATGAGAGTGATTATTTTTTCATACATTTTATGTCTCTGAAGTATGGTTATTGACCCTGGACTACTTAAAAAGTCTCATTATGAGTGGTTATCAATCGCGTCAAGTGCATTTTTTACGCAACAAGAGCACTTTTGTAATTACATACTTAACCCTTTAATGATGAGAGAGATTAGTTTTTCCATGAATTTTAGTACATGCTTGTCGTTAAAGGATTAGGCAGTTGGGACTTGGGAGTTGTCAGATCATCTGTGGCATGCTCCTTTTTGAAACATTGTTGTATCTATGACAGCTGTATCCCTGGACTGTTTGTATTGTATCCCATGTAGCCAGCTGGCTTGTCCCTCAAGGCCGGGTTAGACCCAAAGTTCAGTGGACTAAGGATTACTCATTGGTGAAGAGAATCCCTAGCCACTTGGCAGGAAGTGTGGGGTAGGTGACTGGCCGTTTTGTAATGATCTAACGTGCCCGTGTGGCATGTCACCCTGCTGGATGTTTCTGTTTGGGTTGTGTCCCATAACCCTCCTTCTCTCATTCTTCAGTCTTAGTTTTCCATTCTCAGTCTATAAAATACTTGAAAGTCCTGAGTATGTTGTCTACTCTGGACAAGAAGCTTGAAACCTGCAAGTAATATCTTTCAAACCTTTTGAGCAATATATGCATGCTGATGAGCTTATTGCCTTAAGTGATCTGCTATACATTTTTTAGCTAACAAGGATCACCTTTGAGAGGTTCCTAGAGGGTTGCATACATACATACATGACATATGACATGTATGTATATATTGCATACATATACATCTTGCATACATATATACATCAAATTAGAACTTGACTAAACTCATTTATTGACTGCAGTGTCACACTATTTCAACAGCAAGGGTAAACAATGAAATTGAGGTGAAAACTGAAATTGATTAGCTGTCTCATTATTAATGCATATTGCCATGCCACTGCAAATTAACACATATATAGCTTTGGTTTATCTGTTTGCTAATTCATTGTCCTCACATTTGAAGGCCCTTCCACAGCTGAAATTGATCAATCGCTGCTATTATGACACAGTCTCAACCAAATACATGTATGCAAATATCCTTTACCTAAGTATCTATGATAACTCGTATCATGCAGTTTTGAGTGCAAAATTAAAACTCTCTTCAGTTTTATCACTTATCTATGGGCTTGTGTACCAGTCTGTAATTATATTATGGAGGCTTAAACTAGGTTATCCTAAGATGAATGGTTACGACTGTTAATGCCAGAAACCGCGCTCGTGAGTAGGCTGGTTCCCTGCACTTGGCCTTCAAGTGACGTGTTAGTAGTTTGGGATTACGATTACGATATCGAAACATGGAGGACAATTTTGATGAGTGAATGCCTAGAATTTGTTTACCTCATGTTTTCAGTGCACAATAATTGAACTTCGTAATTGAAATTTCGAAATTTCTACAGAGCTCAAAAAAGCGAAGTCATGGGAACCAGCTTATTCACAGGCGCTTAGTCAAAACATAAGTGATAGGTGGGGAGGTTATATCAGTTCCAGGTCAAGATCCAAAGGGGTCAGGCAGGCCGCAGCTTCATATATTTTGGTTTGGCATTGTTATTTATGCAGAGTGTTCACAAAGCCATTGTAGTTCTTATGCGTGTTTGGATTTGCTTTATTCAACGTCGTTACCTTAGTTTGCACAGTCGAGTTTTAGTTTTTAGATGGACTTAGACACTGATTTCCATTAGAAGGTTTATAGAAACTCATTATTTACTTCTATAGACAAAATTTGATGCATTATTTAATCAGAATACATGATAGACCTGGATAATGATGACAGGGCTGCAACTATCAATTGATGCCTTTTGCATAAGCCTACTTCTGCATTGTTAGGGTTGCTATATAGGCTATACCTTTCACCAATACTTAAAAACTATTATCTTTCTGCTGGGGATTGGCTGAGAGCACCGCACTTTGGTAGTTTCGAGGGGCACTATATAAGTGTTTGGAATGAATGAATGAATGATTGAATTAATGATGATAAATTGATAATGGCATGGTATAGAAGTTATATTAGATTAGACAAGATTACATTAGGGGAATAAATGTTCTTACACTTGCAGCTGCTGGTATGTATTTAACTTAAATTAGTTATACAATTATAAATTTACCTGATGAGTGTGTCGTGTTGCGCTGAGAAGTGCACTCCCCCTGGTGATCTTGCATCTTCTCATCGACAGAGAACAAAAGAGTTAGTGTCCTGCAGGTTGCATTGGTTGTAGTGACTGTTTTGTTAATCTAGCCTTACAAGACGATATATAGAACTGGACTGTAGCATGTAGCAACCTGGGTTTATGATAAACATTTGCTGTGGCAACTGCCATTAAAACTGGGAGGATATTGACTTTTCAGAGTCTGTAATAAACATGTAAGCAGCTTTAAGCATTCAGACTGTATCAGGTGGTATTCATTATCCTGCTAACACGATTAAAAGGCTTTTGTTTGGCGAGGTCTCTCCTCTGCTTTGTGATACCATGCCTTGACATGCTCTGTGCTGTGCATTGCCTGGCTGGTTGCTTAACCACATTGGGCAAGCACTATTCGATTACCTGCTTGCAAGCAAGGGCTCAACAAAGGTTGCCGCTATTGTTCTTGGCATGTAAATTTTTTTTCATTTCCATATTTCCATGTGTTGTCAACGTTGCCTAGGGCTTTCCTCTCGTTAGCCCTGTTATTGGATTCCCGTAGTATTACTCCAATATTGCATGTAACGGCTTGCACACGTAGAAACCGCGGTGTGGCCTTGCCGCGCATGTGGTATAGATTAAATGCGGAGTCCAGGTTGTTGCTACATGTGTGATCGTCTTGCTGCTTGGTGTTACGTTTCTAGCATTTATTCGCCAGTGATAAAACTAGCCGAGAACTGTTTGTTTAGCGTATCGGCCATTTCAGCATTTAATAGATGTGCCAAGGTGAAAGAAATGGATTATGAGTTCCAGCAGTTTGCTTCATTGCATTTGTCAAATTCTTATGGATCTGAGTTCTGCATCTGCAGACATTTCTGTGAAGCAGTTGTGGAAATTTGCAGCTGTTGAAGATTTTTTCGTTAAGGAATATTATTCAACCTCTGATTTGGATAGGCAATAATAATTATTCTAAAGATGAATTGCAGTGAGCAGTTACATACTGTACGTTGAGAGCATAGTTAGTATGTCCGGAGGTTAAGTCATGAATTTCAGTTTTATTCTTTCCCATAGAGACATATGAAAAGAAAGTTCATGGTGTAGAGTATTTCATATTTAATTACCTCGGTAAATATTCAGACTCTTTTAGAGCAACGTAGCTTGGATTTTCTGTCGAGCACTGAAACTACTACATTTCAGTGCTCCAGAATGTGCCACACAAATGTGAGATCTGTGATACATTGCAAGCTGTGACAGTTCAATGTTAGGCACATTTGCAAATGATCTGAATAGGAAGTTCTATATAACAAGTGTTCTGACCAGCAAGTAAAGGCATCATTCGGCAATGTCAAAAAACCCTTATGCTAGATTTGAAGCCAGGTAAGAAGTTTTTCTTATTCTGCTGTGTGATTATGACATAAATTATGTTTTCATTCTTCACGTTTAAATGAGTAGATTTTAATACCACTTTAAAAATTGGTTTTAAAGAAATCATGTTTAATACCACTTCAACAGGTATTGATCATGAATTGCTGTAGTGCCTTCCCACTGCATGTAGTTTACACTTGGAATTTGTATGTAGCAAACCTCCAGTATTTTTGCTTTGAACACGGACTCATTCAGGCTTGTAATTTGATTCCAGAGCACACACAGCATTTTTGATGTACTGCTTACTAATATAGTTACTAGCACATAACATTGTCAAAAGCCAGTAGCCGACATGGTAGCTGATTATAGGACTTGGTAGCCGATTGTGGGACATGGTAGCAGATTGGTTGGAGCGCTTTGGTTGTTACGTGGGGTACGGGTTCGAGCCTCCCCGAGACAGTTAGTGTGTTGGAACTGTGAGACGGTCCTTCACTCACAGTGGCTCAGCACCATCGATTAGTGCTTGGTCATTAGTTAGTGGAGCTTAATAGATAATAATAAGAATAATAAAAATAATAATAATAATAATAATTAATAATAATAATAATAATAAAATCCAGTGCAAATAAGTATTTCTTAAGCATCTGTGTAGACACGCTAATTTATTTTGTCTGTCTTCTCCTTTGTTGGCATGCTTCTTCTTACATAGTTAGTGTGCTAGGCTGCTATTGAATTCCAACTTTAGAATTGGTTGCTACAGAGCTTGGAATTTTACTAGTAAGAAAGATAAAACAATGCACACATAACATTTAAAATCTATCTTCTGCTATTTTCCTGATGCTTTCTGTTTCTTTATTAGTAGCAGACTAATAGTTTTTTTGAATTTATGAATGCAGTCATTTAAAAAAATCTGCTAAAACTAATTAAAAGTGTTAACAAGAATATAATTTCATTTAAGTAGGAGTAGATTAATTAACTAATTGATTCATTTTTGATTACAGAGAATTTCCAGCTAGATACAATGCTTTGCCAAGAATAGCTGGTCCGACCAACCCTCACAACCAGATGGTGACTCCACGGGACGTGGCGTTACGTGCCTCGGTACCACTCGACTATAATCCGGGCATAGAGCGCTCTGAGGCAGAAGATCGTTTTCGCCAGACGGAGACACGAGTTGCCCTTGCTGAGCGCACCAACCAGGGATTACTGGAAGAAGTTGCACGGACTAAAAACGAGCTCAGAGCACAGATTCGACGAGCAGAGGAGGCTGTGCAAAATGAGCAGGCTGCTCGACAGATGCTCGAGAACTCTTTACAGGGGAGCAGAGATGTGATTCTTCAGCTGGCAGGGAGGTTACAGCGAGCAGAAGAGAAAAGGCAGGAAGACCGTGGAGTCATCACGAGTCTTGCGACACAGCTACGAGGTGTCGAACAGCAGTCGTCTCTTGCTCAGAAGGATTCTTTCACAAGGCGGGAACTTCAAGCAGCTCGGTAAGCGGAGTTTTCTTTATGTGTAAACACCGCTATTGTACTGTTGGTTACATCTCATCCAATAACCATAGCAGATGTGCATTTAATCCTATCACTCAGAATCACTAATGTATTTGTAACATGTTGCAGTTTGTCAATGTGAGTCGATAATAAATGAATAATAATAATAAAAATAGTTTTAATGCATTTGTATGGCATGTATGCATTATAATTTATAATGGGATATGTGGGATATCTTGCAGATCTTTATCAGAAGCAACCATTGATTGGTTTGTTATGCATTGCTATAGTAGTACTTGAAGTTTCAAAAGTAGATTACACCATGCTGCTCAGTTTTTTTATATAAATATGCCTGATACCTGAACCATAGCATCTGCGTTTACTCATAGGCTCTAGCAGGGCATATTTTAACTGTATAACTAGTGGGACAAATGTCCCAGTAGTTTTAGGATTTGTCCCAGTAATTTTACGATTTGTCCCAGGCAATATATGTTTACAGTATAACTAGTGGGACGAATGTTGCAGGAGTTTTAAGATTTGTCGCAGTAGTAAATCAGTAAGAAGAAAATTTTTGGGGGTGAATTCCTAAAAAGGTCATCAACTTTTTTGGGAGATGATTTCCTAAAAAAAGGTCGTCAATTTTTTTTAGGTGAATTCCTAAGAAAAGGTCATCAACTAAGGTCATCAACTTTTTTGGGAGATCAATTCAGTTTTAAGATTTGTCCCAGTAGTGTAAATCTCTTAAAATATGCACTGGGCTCTAGTGCATTTGTATGCAATAGAAAAATATGTGGCATATCTTGCGGATCCGTATCAGAAGCAATCATCAATTGGTGCCTTGTGCATCGCTATAATAGTGCTAGATGTTTTAAAAGTAGATTACACCAAGTGGCTAAGTTGTTTATATTAATATGCCTGATACCTGGACATGATTTTTGCAGAATGGAAGAAATGTTAACGCAACTGAATGATACTGTAAGGAGTAAGGACCAACTGGAGCGGAGAGTCTACGAGATGACGAGCGAACTGCAACAGATTCGTGCCAAAGTAGATGGCCAGTCAATGGACTTGGTCATGACGACAAGAGAGTTGAAGAACAAGTCGATCAAACTCGAAGAGGAAAATAAATTTGCAGTAGGTCGCTTGAGTTTTGCTGGATGTTTTGTCTTTAGTTTAGGATTATTTAACAGAGTTGAATTTCAGCCTCATTGGCCACTGCACAAAACTTGTTATCTCTTAGTTCATTCACACCACAGTATGTGCACGTATCCAGTGGTGAGAACAAAAGGACAGCAAGTTCCACTGAATCACACCTAATTTTATGCAGCGTCACGAATGGTGAAAACTGTTCAAAATAATTTCTGCTGACGTATGTGGATCCAGCTGGCCAAGAGATGGATGGATGGGCATCATATACAACCAATGAAGTTCCTATTGCTTTAGTGTTATAGTGTATCGTGGATACTATCCCTATTATCACTACACACACTACTGACACAACTTGGTCCAGAAACTCTTAATATAATGTCACCAGTCACCTTTGAATAGAAATCCTTTGGTTGTGCTCCATGTGTGGTTATGAACCTGCCACTTGTAAATCTTTTAGTTTCGTGTGCATTGTTTTGCTAACTGATGAAATTTCTGTTCTTAATTACATTTAGAATAATAGAGAGTGCCTCTGATTAGTGTTTCTGAAGGGGCATTAAGTTAATTAATAATTACACTTACAAAAATTTGCACGACTCTTTTGCAAGCATTTTGTCCTTTAATGAGCTCTGTTACTGTGACTGTGTTTTGATTATTTAAAAAAATACATCTAAAGGTCACACACCTATGCATATTGGATGTGGAGTGATTCAATCAGGTTTTGAGTGCATATCTGGATTTACTTGTTCAGAAATCGATCTGAAGTTGATTGAATAATGTTGAATGCAGTCGGGGATAATGCTGATAATTCAGACCTGACCCTATGTCGGGATCTAAGAAGACAGGCTTGCATGTATACTCAACTTTATTGGATAATGTGTGAAATATCTCTGGCAATGTAGTTAGTTAAAGCGCAAAAGATGCTACACAAAAAAATGTTAATAAAATATCGTGCTTTATTACTTTAACGACGAGCTGCATTGATTTTTCAGTCGCTTTTAGTACACGCGCGTCGTTGAAGTGTTGATAAGTACTTTTTGCAGTGTTATTATTTTGAAAAGAATAATTATAGTTTTTAATGAATTTGGTAAACTGGACCTTGGATTGTATTTGTAGGTTGAAAACATTAGAAAAACTAGTGAAACACAGTCCTATGCAGAGCAATCAGCCTCGCATCTAAAATCTCTGATTGAACAGAGGTTTGTTCTGATTTGCACAATTTATTTTCTGTATTTGTTTAGTAGAGCATGGATATATATGATTTCATTTTAACATGAGTTGGGTTCAGGTCACATACTGGTACCACCTAGAGCTGCCTTCCTTCAATGTTACTCTGGCCATTGCGTTCAGCAGCCAATGGAGACCTGTTGATCCCACACTTCTAAACGGCAATCTGAAGACTCCTCTTTTTAGAACTGTTAAATTGCCATGTTAAACAGCATTCTGGATTTCTTAAAAGGTGATTTATAAATAGCCAAATAGATATGTGATGGGGATAGTAAGAAGGAAGGTGCATGCCATATGTAACGGTTTATTCAAAGGATTGTCACACTGATTGTTTGAAATGAAATATTCAAAATTGTATTACTTGAGATATAACAGGAACATGTCAGTTTGAACATTAATGGTTACAGTGATTTTTGGGTAGTGTATAACACTTAGTTTGTATAGCAACTACGTAGTTATTTTATGAACCTCTTTTAAATGAAAACTCACCTCTTGATGCAACATGACATAACAAAATTTAATACAATGTGAACAATGTTATGACATGTTATATGAAGATTTAATGTGAAACATTTTATGAAGTGTCATATGAAGAAGTTCCAGTGAAAGTTTTAATTATGTTACATTGAATTGAATTCTATGTCCTAGTGACTTTTAAGTGAGTAAATAACACACAAAGAGAGTGCTGTGCTTCATTAGAATGGTAAATTCAATATATCAGGAGATCCCTTCAGCCACAGCAGAGCAGTGATCAACTCTGATGACCACAGTCTGCCTTGTGCGACCATACCCTGTGGCAAAGATTAGCTAGGCTAGGTAATGTTTAATATGAGTTGAATAAAATAGCTAGTTACTGCTTTTTCCCAATTGGCCTGGGTCAAGAGCGCCTCTGAATAGAGACCTAGAAGGATGCTATATAAATTTTGATTGATTGATTGATTGATTGGTATTGTTGCATTGTCAGGTTGATAGAAGCGAGAGATGCGATTCTTGACCTTCGAAGCAAACAGGACATCCAGCAGAAGGAGCAGAGATCAGCTGAACAACGATTTGCATCAAGGTACCAGAATTCAGTTACTGAAGGTCTATCAAAGTTATTTGATCATTTACATGGAGCTCTGACAAAGTCGTTCGAGATATGTCTCTTGGTGTTTGGCATGCTTGCAATAGATGCATTGACCTTTAACCTTATGCACTGACCTTTGACCTCTCTCCAGAAATCCAGATTTTCTTTTGGTAGATATTTGTTATGTGCTGGTCTCTTTTTTTCTTTTTTCTTTTTTTCTTTTGGTAGATATTTGTTATATGCTGAAAGAATAATGAGAATGGCGGAAATGGAAGGGGCAAAAGAGGGAGTAAAAATTGCGGGAAGGACATTGAACAATCTTAGATATGTGGATGATACAACACTAATTGCAAAAAGAAAAGATGAGCTGATAGAATTAATAAGAAGGGTAAGGAGAGAAAGTGAAAAAGCTGGCTTATACTTCAACATAAAGAAGACAAAAGTCATGACAACAGCAGAATGGGATACTTTTGAGATTGACGGAGAAGAAATAGAGGTGGTAGAAAGCTTCACTTTCCTGGGATCATTGGTCGAAAAAGAAGGAAAATGTGATACAGAAATAAAACGAAGGATTGCGATTGGGAAAGCTGCAATGATTGGACTGGAAAAGATATGGAAGGACAAGCATGTGAGCATAGATACAAAAAAAGGCTCGTGAGAGCCCTAGTCTTTCCAACGGTTCTGTATGGGTGTGAGTCGTGGACAATGACAAAGAACATGGAGAAAAAGGTCAACGCATGTGAAATGTGGATATGGAGAAAGATGTTGAGAATATCATGGACAGAGAAAAGGACGAACGAATCAATACGAGTGGAGATTGGTGTCGAGAATGAAGAGTCATTAAAACAAAAAGCGACAAGATTGAAGCTTGGATTCTTTGGTCATGTTATGCGATCTGATGGGCTAGAAAAGGAAATGATGTTGGCTTGTGGTGAGGGGAAAAAAAGACGGGGTCGACCAAGGAAGAAATGGATGGATGAGATTCACAATGCAACTGGCATGAATCTGGAAGCACTAAGGGACCTGACTTCGAATAGGAAGCAATGGAGAATGTGTGTCATGGCGATCGCTAGAGCTCCAGGAGTTGACAGCACAAGGTGACAAGGTGCTGGTCTCTACGTGATATCCAGGAACTGTGTGAGCAACAAAGAACCTCAGACAGCCGTACTCATTAGGCCCAGAGAGGGCCCACATCATGCCAGCAGTGCAAATTGACATCAAGCTAGGGGCCCATTGTGAGTCCAACAAATTTGGCTGTCAGCAAAGGTCACAAACGGTCAGCGAAGTGGACATGACCGGCAAAGACCAGTGTATCAAAAGCTTAGAGAAAGAAATGAGTTGATTGAACGATGCGTATCAAACTAAGTATTGAAGGAAAAACGCCTGGTTAGAATTCATGACATAAGAATGGTTGATTTATTATAGAGCCATGCTTGTGTATGGTTACCACCTGAGGAAGTACTATCAAAAATGAAGTCATCAGCAATCAGCACTATTACACTATACAATGAAGTCATGTAACAAATATTCTTGATTTTGTTGAAATTTGTGTGCAATTAATACCAGCAACTTCCTTTTCCCTAACTTACAGCAACGGGAAAACAGCCAACTGACAAGCTTCAGTTGCTGGCTTTAGAGCCAACAACTTGAGTAGATTTCCACTTACATCAGATGGGTCTGCTCTTATCGATTAATTTCTACAGCACCAATATTGTATTGTAGACAGCATAAACCCATGGTTACTTCGAGTGAAACTATAGTGAAATGATAGCCTTGGAGAAGTCTATTGACAATCCAATAGTGGACCTACTGGATCTTGTGTTTGTGTTGCCCTGGACATTTTTCCAAAGGTCAATCCATGAACAGTTGTTTGCTCTGTGCGTGCTCATTTTACTCTGCTCACATTATTTCTACTCAATAACTACATGAGACACTGCATGTTTTTATTATTGTATTTTATGTGATACTAAGCAATTATTCACTTGTCACAACTTGAGCGAGTATGGAAAGTAAGTTATATTTATTAGTGTAAGCCCATTGCCCAAACTTACCTTTAATGATGACAGTCTGCTAAAAGCAACTGGGAAACCAATGCAGTTCGCCATTAAAGTGTTAAAACAGCATGCATACAATAGCGTAAATGTAGCACAATGTCAGTAAAAAATGATGCAATGTTGTAAGCAGTTGTAACATATATGACATATCACAGTCATAGCCTTGTGATGTATTTTGTTTATGGTCAGCGACTAGAGTCTTTACCATTGTGTTTGGTGTCAATTCCTAGTCAGGATATCTTTTATACCAGCGGTTCTCAACCTGTGGTCCGCGGACCACTGGTGGTCCGCGGCCATCTGTCTGGTGGTCCGCGAGCAAGACCTACAATTTATATTTTTACAATTTAAAACATGCAAACAGAATTTTTTTTTAATTTTGTAAATTTTTGTTTTATTTCAATCGCCAGAATCGGATAGATAGCAGCAGGAAACTAATAATATACGGATTTATGGCAAAAAATTTCTTTTGTATTAATTTATTTTTGGCACAATTTTTAGTGGTGGTCCGCGACCGAGACACAAAATTTGTAAGTGGTCCTTGAATCTCAAAAGGTTGAGAACCGCTGTTTTATACCATCCCACTGTGTACTGGTGCCCCTCTTCCTACATTTCTGTGGCCATTAGATGTGACCCATATGTGTTCTCTACGTTTCCCATATGGGTATAGTGATTCTCTGTGGCACTGACATCAACATGTTGGTTGCTACTGCAGGCTTTCAGAGTTGCAGCTGCACATGGGAGAGCAGAATCGGAAGCGTGACGAGGCGATGCTTGCGATGGAGTTGGCCCAGCGAGACAGAGAGCACGCCGTGGATCTGGAGATGGGCAGACTCCAGTCGCGCATGACGGAGATAACGGAAGATCTGAACAACAGATTGACTCAGAAGGATATGAAGATTCGTGAAGAGACACAAATGAGATATGCGCAACTTGAAATGGTGAGAGACCCCTCATACCAATCGCAGTACTTTTTGCACCCTTGTTGCTTCTTGTTTTTCTTCTTCTTTGCTTCTTCTTCCTTTTGCACCCTTGTTGCTTCTTAAATAACTCTACCACCACAACTGATTTTTCAGTGATACAATGTAATATATTATTCATGATTAATGACACAGATTTTCCATCACAGTGTTTTAAGTTCAGGTTGCAATATTGGAAATTCAGAATGGTTTGCTGATACCTGCAACCCTTAGAAAGATCTTTTATCTGAAACTGTTGGATTCCTGGTGGATGTCTGGGCTTCAGTCAAAGGATTCTTCGATCCCATGGTCGCTTATCTATGAGGGATTGTTTTGATCTTACCTGACCTTGCACTACCTTATCTAACGAGAGCAAATGACTGCCTTTGTGAGGTCACCTATTTCTCATTATATAGCACCATTGTGTGATTCTTTGAAGGCTGTATATAAATGTCCAGATACATGCATGCATTCAGCTCATAGTAACAAAAGGCAGTCGGGCTTAAACAACCTTCCCGAGGTAGTTACCATGAAAACCACGTTCAATGGGCCTATGTTGGGCCTGCATCTTCTCACCATTTGCCCCCAGTGACACAGTTTTACCCTGCTATGGGCCGATTAAATGGGGCTGTGGCTGTCTGAATGCCCAGCAGGTGAACCACTGATTCATGTATACAACTGTATTTGATATTTCCCTCCTTCCAAAGTTCAGAAATGCACACAGCCATAAGACAGAACATCGATGGCAGAGAGCAGTTGTGAGTGAAGGACCTGCTCAAGGTGCCTACACAGCAGGAAAGTGCTCATGCTTCCTGTTGAATCACAGCTTTTGAACAGAACAATATTTTACTTCAGTTACTGTTACTTTACTGTTGTGGTTTTAAACTGAATTATGTTTCATATTCTGACATATCCATACATTTGAATTACCCTACTTCCATATGCTGCTCTATGAAATAATCTTTAGTTGCTCACTATATAAATATTCAGATAGTTGAATGTTTCTCCAATATAAATGCCATTAGTTTTCTCTCAAACTGTGCATGAAGTGGGATATTTATGGTTCTAGGTTTCTCTGGCACTATACCGGTATATAAAGTTAGAATTTTAAGCTATTAAACTATGTTGCATCATTTTTAGTGACACTCAACTTTCTTTTATTACTATTATTTGCATGCCTTGGCTTTTGTGAAGTTTGAGCATTTGTCTCACCGTAATAAAGATTCCTTACTTACCTATTTACTTGTTATCTGTAGTTTACTGAACTATTCTTCTTGCCGTCTTGTTACTGAAGGCACTCGCTCTTGAAATAGAGACGAGAGAGAGATCTACTCGAGTTCTCAAGGATGAAGTTGAATCGCATTTGGAGCTGCTCAGGAAGGCAATGAGTGAAGAAATTGAGCATATGAAGGATGTTCATGCGGTAAGAGAGACCAGCATTCATCAAGTGCTGAATTCTTCTATAAAGTGAACATTTTGACTTAAGTACCATAACAGTATAATTCCAGCATGTAGATTGCTCCAGAGAGCGTTAATTACTAACTACTGAAGGATTTTTTTTTATTAAAGGACACATTTTATGTAGGTATTTCTATTTGTGTGTATTAATTAATGTATGCAACATTTAGTTTACAGTGTTTAACTACATCTTATGGCTGCCATGGAAATCAACCAAACATTACCTTACATTTTTGCATTAACTATATCCCATTATAATATATGTGAGTAGATTTTTATATATGTACATGTGCATTATTATCTCTGCATTTATTAAGCACCACTATCTAATGACTAAGCATCAGTCGATGGCACTGACCAATTGCGAGTAAAGGACTTGCTCAAGGTCCCTATAGGGTAACCGCCTCGGGTGAGGCTCGAAACCAACACCCTCTGCGTCACAAGCCGAGCGCTCTAACCAATCCACTGTGTAAATATGTATGTATGTACATTGTACATGTGTGTACCCTTTGGAGTATGGAGGTGTATAAGTGAGCTGTTGTTTAACACCTTCTGAGAGTCTCACTCTGAAATGTGATACCTAATCTCGCTGTCCTGTAATATTCATTCGCTATCGAGTGACTCTTTGATAGGCCATGTCATTGAGTATACATACACACAGTCCAGTGCAGTCCTGATTAAATCCTCTTAATGGCTGACAGTTGACGCTGCTCTCAGAGACCTGTGCAAATAATATTTTCATGCACCGAGACCAGCATTGTTGAAAAAATATCGAATTCTCTACTGTTAGTTTTCGACAATGGGAACTTTGTTTAATATAGCTTTGAAAACTGGTGTTTAGACGTCCTGTATTCTTATTACATCATAGTAACTTCACTTGTCAGTATTTTCTGGTAAATATCAGTTGTTTTCATCGCTCTTATCACAATTATTATTTAGTGTCTTTGTTGTGTGTTTATGTGTTGTGGTTAATTATTTGATATATAATTTTCTTTCTGGTCTATATGTAGTTCATGTTCTAGCACTATTTTGAAGTGTAGCAAAATCAGATAATTTTGTTTATTGCGTTCTGCGGGATATTTTATGTGTATTTTTATGGATTTTGATGTCTTTTGTTCCAAAAATATACAGTTTTGAAAATATGTCATTGACCCATTATGTTTTTGGATTGTCATAAAAACTACCTCTAAACTGGGTTGCCGAGATCAATGCAGTTCTTGATTGCTGATTGCTAGTACAGTTTCAAATAAAGTATTTATAGTTGAAAGTTGAAATATATTTTCTGTTTTGTTTGCATTTGCAGAATGAAAAGAGGAAGATGAATGAAACGCTACACAAGTTGAATGACGCTCTGACTCTTGTAGAGCAACAGCTGGAGGAGTCTAAAAGGCAGCAGGACAGACTGTTTGCAGCTGAAATCCAGTCGAGGTTTCATCTCCGCTTCTGTCTTTTTCTCATGAATATGCCTGCTTGCTGTTTCTGTTCATCTCTTCTGTTCCTATAATGATGAGATTTTGGTATAAATTTTCCTAAATTTCTTCTTAAAAGCCACAGAAGTGTCCCTTGAGTGTACTAT
The DNA here is from genome assembly GCA_963556255.1 of Allolobophora icterica. NCBI lineage: Eukaryota > Metazoa > Annelida > Clitellata > Crassiclitellata > Lumbricidae > Allolobophora > Allolobophora icterica. The sequence goes on along the minus strand of OY744610.1, from coordinate 43,107,860 downwards.
ATTGAATGTCATTCTTATGAAATGAAGAACGGTTGATAATGACTGGGTCGTCTGTCTCTCCAAGGTGGTTAGCCCACAAGTCTCAAGTAGTCTCAATTTGCCTTTATTTTTATTATTGTTATTTTTATTATTATTATTTTTATGTTATTATTATTTTTTATGTTATTATTATTATTATTATTATTATTATTATTATTATTTTACTAACATTCTGAATGCTTGCAAAGTCTTACAGAAATGTGAATCTGAGGTGTGGTTAGTTAGTTGCCAGATGAAGAGCAGCTAGATACCCAGATTTTGAAAGCCAATATTTGTTGCTAATTCAACAAACCGTTGCCTATAAATATACCCATACAGAATAAGCAGTGTTCTCATGCTGATTTCATGACTACAAGGGACCAGAACATCTCCACAGGCTGCTTTATTCAGCTGCCTGTGGAGATGTTCTGGTCCCTTGCTGCATGAAAACACTGCTTACTCTTGCACTTTGGACCTTCTCTTTGGAACAGTCTTCCTCTTAGCTCTGCCAAAGGTAGTTTTCATGTTTGTCTTGTGTTAAGATGCACCTGCGTAGATCGCTTAGATAGGAGAGATTCTTAAAATGCACTTTACAAAAGTGCAGATGCATGTATACATGTATACATGCATGCATACACACACACATGCATTTATATCGCTAAAATCTTCTGCTTTGTCTGCTTATTTCAGAGTGACACTTGAATGAAACTTTACTTTATGTTGCATAACATTTGTGTCTGTCACTGTCTCTGCTTATAGGAAGTTAATGGAAAGCACATTGATGTCTAAGATCATTGACTTAGAAGAGAAGCTACTTACAACAGTGAAGATCTTGCAGGACAACATGGCAGGGGTTGCTAATCAAACTCAGGTACCACGAATCATTGATACTTATCACCCACATGTTATCTACTCTGAATTAAAGTACAATCTCTTCAAGAATTCCTACTCTAGTCCATCTGATTTCTGCCTTCCAAGTTTTCTCGTCATCAACGAAACCTGCTTTGGCCGCTCCTCTGTCTGGTCTCTCTGGCAGCCGTACTTGCATCTTTACCTGTCATCTCTGGACAGCCCCAAGGCTGTAGTCGAGGGTATATGCAGGTAAACGGCATGTACTCACCTCTAGAGACCATATACTCGCCTCACAAAATATTTCCACTCACCTCTAATTTGTTTAGGAAAACTAACCGGTAGTGTGTACTCACCTCTAATTTTACCACTACAGCCCTGGACACAATGCAGTGCTCATAAATACTCTGGTGCTCCACGCTTAGCTGTAGAGTAGCACGTTAGAAATTTGAAGTTTACGATTACTGTAAGAATTTTCAATTTTACTGAACCCTCTAAGGTTGTTCAAGTTGCCTTATTACAGTCAGGGAGCGTTGCTGCTTAAGTTGCAATAAACATCATCCCTGTGTGTATGTATGTATGACTTGGTTGGAAGCCGTCATACATGATCTGAGATCTTTGGAGATGCCATGGAACTAGGCACGAAGAATAGTGATAGACATAGAAAAATGGAGATGGTTCATTGCCCAATGTGCAGACCTAAGTACTAAGTAAGTAAGTATGTATGTATGTATGTACACTCATATTTACTCATCAATATGCATTTGAATTTGTGTACGATGTATGTTTGTATGTGCACATATATGGGTATATGTCCATATGTATTTAATGTACAAAGAATTACGGTGCATGTATATTTGTTTGTTTGTCTGTACAGTGTACGTGTGTGGGCTGTTGCCACTTTCAGAACCTTGCTCATTTTCTAGCAGTGATGCTATGTATATAATTAACTGCCAGATTATGAGAAATGACACTGTTCGAATTTCAGACGAAGGAAGACTTATTGGAGGAGTTGACACGCAAGCAGGAATCGCAGTTGAGAATGATTGCTGAGCTAGACAAAAGACTAAGTTTGTTACTGGTAAGGAATGTTACGCTGCAGCCTACTGTTGTGTGGTATGGTGTCTTTCATATGGCTTCGTATAAAGTATAAAGTGGCTGAATGGTTGAACAGTTGCCTTTTAGTGAGAAGTGTGCAACTTGGTATGGAGCTTTGAGTGAGCCATTAACGCAAACTTGTTGCTATTATCATGAGAGAGTGACGCTGTTTGTAATTTCATATATTAATATAAGAACTGAATAATTCAAACATAATATGATTTAATTTTAGAATAATAAAAGTACTAGCCACTTGGTGGCTATATACATGCATATATGTGTATGTGCATGAATGTATATATATGTATGTGAATACTGGAATTGTGATTGTAATTTAATACGACGGTTTATATAGCATTGTCAGTAGACAAGCTACTTCTACGATGCTTTACACTGTCAGCTCTCAGTGTGCTAATCATTTACTTAGGAAGTACTGTTTAAACGTAATGGCCTTTGGCCTTCTGATTCGGTGTTCCAAGCATGTGGGCCAGCGACTCGAAAGGCCTGAAATCTGTGTGTGTGTGTGTGTGTGTGTATGCGTGCGTGCATGCGTGCGTGTGTGAGTGTGCGTGTGTGTGTGTATGCATGCCTATATGTATGTATGCATAATTGCATATTATGCATTTGTATATAAAAGTGCTGTTGCTGAAGAAGAAGGTGGTTCATTTGTTTGATTAATTTTTCCAGCCACCTGAGGAAGATCCTCGTAACCAGTACATCGAAGAATTACGAACCCAGATGGCTGAGGAAGCGAGGCACAGGTGATTAGAGTAATTAGATCTGATTAAAGAAATTCCTGCGTTAGAGAGATTGATGGATTAGAAAAATTGCATCTTATTGATTTATTTCTCGTTGCGACAGAGATGTTGTTTTGACTATGCCAGGCTATCTGGCCTGAGTTGGTGCTTCCGTGTAGTGTCACACGATGGGTGGCAGAAAGTGAGTAATCGAATCCTGTTAATATCATTTTATCATTTCAGGTATTTGTATTTTGTATTAGAACAGTCAACAGATGAGGAGTTACAAGTTATTATTCTTATTATTTATTATTATAGTATTATTAATAATATTTGTTATTATTTTTTTACCCGAGGTATATGATCCCTTAGGTGTAAGATACTAATTAATGATGTTGATTTTGGAATGGAGTATTATTATTATTATTATTATTATTGTTATTATTACTGTTATTATTATTGTTGGTGTTATTATTCTTGCACTTTACTTCTTCTTTAAGCCAACAAACTCATAAACAGACAAATTAAATTCGTTTAACTGTACCAGGTGTACCTATAACCTTCATTTAATCTGGGGTTGCCATATGTCACCTAATTGTTCCTAATTATTATTAATCACCACTATCTTATGACCAAGCATGAATCGGTGGTACCAAGCAATTGTGAGTGAAGGAATTGCTCAAAGTCTCTACACAGTTACCGTTTCAGGGAGACTTGAACCTGTGCTGTTGTGTTACAAGTTCAATGCTCTAACCTGTTGGTTACCATGTACCAATATTGTGTAGCACCCTTTCATGTGGGCAGCAGTGGAGAAATATCTTCAAAGCATGAGCAGTGAGTGCTGTATGGTCACTTGAAGATTGACACTAACACAGTACCAACCTTCTATGGCTGTTCTACTTTTAAGAAATAATTTATAATTTAGTGTTGTGTATTTTCTGTTATAAGTAGGTGATTGATTAATTAATTGGTTGATTTTTTGACTAGCCATTAATTAATAATTACGAGCCAAAAATTTATCATGCTTGAATATGAGTGATTAATCATTTTATTAATTAATTTATTTATTTATTTAATATGAACATTTTTTAAATGCTCAAAGTCTCACAGAAATGTGAATCTGAGGTGCCAGTTTTTCACTGGCTTACTTAAGTAACTTTTTTGAATTTTTTTTATAGAGATGAAGAAGTAAGCGATCTTCGAGAACAAATCTCAAGTACAAGTTTAGCGGAAAGTCAGAAGTATGCGAGGAAATTGAGCGAGGTATGACTTAAGGCGAGATTAATGTTGGAACCCCATGACACTAATTCTACCATGACAATAACTCTACTGTGACAGTTTTATCATGACAGTAAGTTTATCATTACAGTAATTCTACCATGACTAAATCTACCATGACAGTAATTCTACTATGACAATAAGTTTACCATGACAATAATTCTACCATGACAATAATTCTGCCATGACAGTTTTACCAGTACAGTAATTTTATCATGACTGTAAATCTAACGGGACAGTAATTCTACCATGCCAATAGTGTTAAAGTGACAGTAATTTTATCATTACAGTACTTCTACCATGACAGTAATCTTACCGTGACAGTAATTTTACTATGACAATAACTCTGCCATGACAATAATTCTACCATTATAGTAAGTCTACAATGACAATAATTTTACCATGACTTCCTTGTCTGAATGGCAATAAATCACTTTTCAGCTCATGCGAATACTGTACTTTGAATAGTAAAATTTGGAACTAAAATACAGCAATGAATATAATTTATATTGGTCAGTTTATTCTGTGGAAGCTGTGAATAATTTGTTGTTGCAATTTCTTGTTCTTTATTTAGCTTCAACTTGAAATCAATAAGTTAGCGGAAGCTATGGAGTCTATTAAGGCAGAGATGGGTGATAAGATTGAGGAGGAGGAGGAAAAAGTGAGTATTTCTATCATTTTCTATACTTCACAATATGACAGAAATTTGAAAATGCCCCTCACAAAGTTCCTAAGTATGTAAGTAACTTACTTGAATATCCTAATCCTCCAGCCTTTCAAACAGATTAATAGTAGTTTAAATAGTGGGTGCCAATCGTCACCATCATTATTGTCATCATTAGTTCCTGATGCCAACCATTTGGCAGCGATGGATACACGTAAATGATCTCCATTGTTCTCGATAGGGTGTGACAATACTTATTGTTTAATGATTGCTCTGAAAGAGTTAAAAAGCTTGTTTGATTCTGATATGATGAGTTAAAGGAGCATAGATTTTGGCAGAAATTCTTTAAAATTCAGTTATGTATGTCTTGACATGGGCGTCCAGAGGATGAGGGGCAAGGCCCCCTGGATTTTGCAAATATTTTAGAAAAAGTAAATCTTGAATATTATGATTGTTACAACAGTTCCAACACGATTTTCAATGCACAGAAACTCTTAATTATTTAGGTAAAGTCCTTGACCATTATTTATTTTTAAGTAGTCACGTGTTCTGTGTTCATGAATAGTTTATGCAAAACCGTCATTTTGCTTGCCTGTACCAAAATTTTGGCCACCTACAAATATTTTGCCCCCACCCCTCTAGAAAAATTTCTGCGGACGCCCATGGTTTTTGATGCATGCATAGACATGTAGATACATACATACATACATGCATACGTATATACTTGCATATACATACATACAAAGCCCAATTTGACTTTTATTGGCACTGAAGAAAATCTATAGATTACAGTTGCTATAATTAGTAAACTGAATTTCGTAACAGGTGCAAGAGACTTCAAACTATATTTTGATGACAGTGGTACATGCACTTTTAGGTTTCAGTGTCATATGTTATTGACATAATTATGGCTTGGTTTTGGTGCGCCATTAGTTGATGCCTTGTGCATTAGACACCGGCACGATAGAAGTTACTAATTAATAATAATGATTATAAACGAAAATGATGCAGTGACAGGTGGAAACATTTTGCATCACCTGATTTTTTTCCAGCTGGATGAGTTGCAAGAGGAAGTTGATAACCTAAGGAACCCTTTGGGCAAGAAGGTGCCAGATATTGATGAGGAAGAGGAAGAGGGTAAGGAAGAGAAGAACGAAGAGGAAGAGGAAGACGAAGGTGAAGAAAGAGACAAGGAAGCTAAGGACGAAGATGAAGAGGAGGAAAATAAAGAGGACAAAAGGCCAAAGCATAAGGATGAGGATGAAGAGGAGGAGGAAGAGGATGATAAGGACAAAAAGGGAAAGGATGAGGATGATGAAGAGGAGGAGGATGATAAGGACAAAAAGCAAAAGCATAAGAATGAGGATGACGAAGAGGAGGAGGAAGAGGAAGATAAGGACAAAAAGCGAAAGCATAAGAATGAGGATGATGAAGATGAGGAGGAGGAAGATGATAAGGACATAAAGCCAAAACATAAGAACGAGGATGATGAAGAGGAGGAGGAGGAAGATGATAAGGACAGAAAGCCAAAACATAAGAAGGAGGAGGATGAAGAGGAGGAGGAAGAGGATGATAAGGACAAAAAGCAAAAGCATAAGAATGAGGATGACGAAGAGGAGGAGGAGGAAGATGATAAGGACAAAAAGCGAAAGCATAAGAAGGATGATGAGGAAGAGGAGGAGGAAGATGATAAGGACAGAAAGCCAAAACATAAGAAGGATGATGATGAAGATGAGGAGGAGGAGGATGATAAGGACAAAAAACGAAAGCATAAGAAGGATGATGATGAAGAGGAGGAGGATGATGATAAGGACAAAAAACGAAAGCATAAGAAAGATGATGATGAAGAGGAAGAGGATGATAAGGACAAAAAACGAAAGCAAAAGAATGAGGAGGATGAAGACTAACCGCTTGTCTGTGTACTGATCTCTCCATCACAGGCAAGAAGACAATGCAAATTTTGCCGTTGTGTTCAGTGTTTGGTTTATTCCATCTTTATTTTTGTTGCTTGTTGAATGATTTACAATATTGCTTGACTTTCAGCAGTTTTTGGTTAAGTTCCATTAAAGTTTATTTAGATATAGAAGCATTAAATGATCTTTCACGAACTCTTTGCCAAATTGCACTTAACAATTATGATAATTCACGTGAAATGTCTTTAGGCATTATTTTATTACTTATCAATGCTACCTGTTATGGGTTATCGTGCGAGACTTAATTCAGTCACCTAAATTTGTCATCCTATACTTTCTCAACTCTTGGATTTGCTGGAGGTATTCCTGTAAAGGAACTCGTGAAAGATTTCTTTTTTGCATGTTATTGTTGTGACGTGTATAGTTTTAATTGCTTTTAAGGGGTCATCCATGAAGACATCTGCAAAGATGACCTACCTTGAATCCATTCCTCCCTCCCTTTCACGCACCCTTCCTTCCACCCTCCCTCCCTTCCTTCCTTCCTCTGTCCCTTGTCTACATTTATTTGCCTTCTCATTACATGGCTATGCCATCCTCTCTCATCTGTGAATGTCCGCATTGCAACGGATGCTAAATCCTAGATTACTCTGTTGATCTTGGGGAGGGAATTTTGCTATGGGGTGTGTTACCGCTGATACTGCCCTTTCGCACGGGAACTCTATACTATTATCATAACCGGCCGCTGGTGTCGAGCCCCGTTATTGTGATTGCGGGTGATGTGAGAGAAAATCGGTTTCACCCAGTGTTAAAGTCTCCATGCACTACTGTTAGGGGTCATCCATATATTACGTACCCAAAAATCCTGGAAAATTGGACCCCTCCCTATTCGCAAACGTACTTTGATCCACTCCCACCTGCGTACGTACGCTTGACGCACACCCCCACCCAGACCAGCTGCAGAATGTGTCAGTTCGGCAGCGGCTGTCTGCACTTTAGGCCAGATTGAAGGATGAGTAATCCATGGACTCGCTGCTCAGCTGTGTGATAGTTTAATAATAGCGTTCAGAGATCTTATAAGTGACACCTCGCCAACAGTCCGATTTCCCCTGAGAGTACCTGCTAGCTGAAAGACTGAACTCTTGCTCACTTGAAGGCCAATCAATTTAAGGGCCAATATAAGTAAGTAAGTATATTGTTTATAGACAAATTATAGGTTTTACCCCCCCCCCGTTCGCAAGCCTACGCAAACACATGCATTTTTTACCCCTCCCCTCCATGCGTATGTAATTATATGGATAGCCCCTTAGTTAGTTCCTGTTTAACGACGCTGTGTCATAACAAAGATGATTAGCGTCGCCCTCCTCCTTTCTCCAGGCTTGGGACTAGCACTACCAGAGTACGAGCAGTGGCGGAGTTACTAATGCAGAAGCCAGTGGCATATATAGACTACAAGGCATGCTTGATGCGTCTGCCAGATCTGAGGCTGATCCCAGTGAAGTCTGCATATGATCGATTATCCTGCAGAGTATATACAGGCTGCTGCTGCTCTCTGACGGAAGTTGGCGTTTAAAGCACGGCCTGCACTGAAATAACTACATGTGCATGTGTACGGATTTAGATTCGGACGTCCGCATTAGGCATAACACCATTTATTGTCCTCATTTGGGTGGCCTTCCCTTCCGTCGTTGCGAACGTCCTTAATGGACAGCCCGTTGCTTTGTTCGAAGGTTTAATCAGAAATCGTTGCACCCGCGTAAACCTCTGATTTTTATGTTGTGTTGCCGAAATTGTAAAGTTAATTAATCAGTTAATTAATCAGTTAATTAATCAGTTAATTAGTCATGGCAATGGTATATTGATTTCGTTCGTTTCAACTTGTTTTGTTTGAATGTCGATGTTCGATGTTATTTTCGGATTTTCATTGCGACTGAGAAGTGATCGCCCGAGGTTCAGTTAATGTCAGTGTGAGAATTGTAGAAAAAAAGACTGAAGGGCAGTTAGACTTTGATTAGTTTGACCATGTGGAGTTGAATATTTTATCGATGTTTTGCAAACTGAGAATATAACAAAATGCAATAGAAAGCTTAAACTCCTTAAAGTGACACCATATTTATTAATATAGGGGCCTATAATTCACAATTTCACATGGTCACAAATCTCACAATAAACCAGAGCATTACTTTACTAGTAACCCACAAAGCGATTTGTGAAAGAAACTGCTAAAATATATGCACAATATAATCACACTAGCACAACTGAGGGGGTTGGAAACGACCCCTGTGGGGTGTACAATGAAGTCTTCACTGGGGGTCCTAAGAAAAAAGACGGGGGTTGAACCCCCAACCCTCCCAACAATTCTCACACTGGTTAATGTTGAAGGAGTTAGAAGAGCTGATGATTCAGCAGCTGAACCAGTTAAGTACTCGCCTCATCTCTATGGCCACGGGACTCGGATTTTCGATTGTCCTCTCCAGACGGCCCCTCTAACATGACGCAGCGCTCGTGAATAAGCTGGTGCCCTGCGCTCAGCTTTAGAGTAGCGTTTTAGAAATTTGGTTTGCGATTACGAAAATTCAGTTGACCGAGCTTCGGAACAATACGAAAGAACCGAGGTTGGTTGTTAAACGGGCAACTTACACTGGCAGCCGAGAAGACGCAGATATATATGCGAGGAGAGAGAGAGCCGTGCGTGAATACGTCGAGTGTTTACACAGCACTTCGATATGCAAGCTTTCTGTGACTACTACTGGCACGGATTGTGTTGGATTTGCAACTGAAGGATGCGTGGGAAGATGTCTGGCTAGTGGCTACTCTTCTTTCGATCGCCTGTCGTCTAGACAGTCTGACGACCCGGACTTTCCGATTGGGATGGTGCGCTGATCACTTAGTGTCTGCTCCGTGAACGCAGCGACTCTACGTACTGCGAGTGGCTTGAATAGCCTACTCGTGTTCCGTAGCGGCAGTGAAGTATATTCGGAGTATACCGCGTGTTTACGTTCTGCGGATTTGCGGTGCACCCTTGGCGTTTAGCATCGTGTAATGTAATATGAAAAGACATTTGTTTCAACTTGCTTAGTCGTCGTGGCTTGACTTCTCTTGACCCGTAGATGAATACATTAAGACAGTTCGGATCGAGCCTTCCTGAGACAGTTACTGTGTTGATACTTTGAGCAAGTCCTTCACTCACAGTTGCCAAGCGCCACTGTACCATCGTTAATTGCCCTGGACCTCCTATTACTCTCACTCCTATTTCAAATCGTGAATCAGAGCATGTTTTAAGGATAATTTATCACTGCACATGGCGAGCTCCGGAGCGCTTAAAAACCATAAACAATTAATTATGAATTACAATTCTTTTCGTTCTGAAACTGCGGTTAACAACCTTTCATCATTAAGTGCTGCACATTTGTGTATCATTGCACGTTAAAACAATCCTTGTCGTGAATTGGCCCTTGATGTAAGCTGATCTTCAGGAAATGTCTTCAACATGTCGTAATTCTGTCTATACATAAGCATTAAGCATCGCATTTTGTAAGGCGCTGCTACTGAATAGGAGCTGTATAGCGTCTAGATGCATTCATACATACATACATGCATACCTACTTAGGGGGACCTACATGCAGATACATATATGCACATATACACACAGACGCATGCATAGAGAAGGACAGTCAGACTCGAGAAACTAAGAGACCTTGAAGTAATTGATTTGAAACGCATAGGCATACACATTGTTCAGGGAACGAACTTTTAAGGTTGCTGAGACTTCTCGGAAATTGTCTGCATTAATGAACCTGATCCTGAGGGGTGTCGGGCTGAGCTGTTCCTCCTAGTGACCGGGTAGTCATTCCACACTAATCCAGTCAAGTGTATTGTAGACTTCTACAGCGCCGTTATCTTAATGTGCAAAACGTTCCTAGCAAAACCGAAGTCCATTGAACAGAACGATGCCGTAGAGATCCGTGAAGCGTCTGAGACTCCACTCTGACAATATTATTAATTGACTAGAGCATTTACCCGTCATATTATGACGGCAGTGTATATAGGCCTATATGTATCGTTGGTTAAAATGCTCTGATCGCCGTCGTCAAGACCGCAGTACTGACGTCACAAACAGTTTCTGTTTCACAATAGAACAGAAACCGTTTGTGACGTAGCGTTTATCGACAGACACACGCTCTATGGATATTATATGTATAGAAGGTAGACAATAATATTATTATTGATGGACAGTATTGATGGACAATAGAAATAATAATAATAATAATAATAATAATAATAATAATAATAATAATAATAAAGATGCACGTCATTATGGTATACAATTGCACGTCATGATATTATTCTGATGTGCGTCATAATTTTATTATCAGAAAGATGTAGCCTACGTCTTATTATTATTATTATTATTAATTACTAGACAATATTGTTATTAACTGACGGACAGTATTTTATTAATCGACGCACATATTACTATTAACTGATAGACAATATTATTATCAACTGACGGACAATATTAGTATTAATTGATAGACAATATTAGTATTAATTGATAGACAATATTAGTATTAATTGATAGACATGCGGCGGTTGCTTAACTTAACGGTGCCTGTCGGCGTTCTATCAATAGCGCAAAGCTGCCACTCTTGGTAACTAATGAGTAATGACGATGTAATTAATTATTCTGGTAATTTTGCGGTTGTGATTTCAGGTGGGTAAAAATGAGGCAGAAATTGATGTACATAAAAGGGACATCAGAGAAGGCCGAGAATCCGTCATGTCAACAAGCTCCTAACATCGAGGCCTCAGATACAAGTAAAAGACAAAAGACCGAGAGAACAAAGCGCCCTTTGTATAGCATATATTATAGGCCTATTCTAGTGGCTGTTGGTAACCTGTAAATAGTCAAAAGTAGCGAATGATCTGATTATGCCAAGTTCTTATGCCAAGTTCTCAATGCTCAACCTGCATCAGCTCAGTGGCTTGTTATTGTTGTTACGACTAAACTTCTATCAATTTCATTGTTATCTATTTGATTATCAATATTTATTTCTACAAAGAACTGACTATATATATATATACTTGTAGTTGTTGCTACTATACAGATGTAAGTATCCTTTCTTATGTGATAATTTCAGGACATTATTACCTCTAACTCTGATGCTGTTACAATCTAATACTCAATCTGTTGTTCATGTGTGTGATGTGTTAGCTGAAGCAGATGAATAGGCCTACATACGCCTACATACACACAGACATACATAAACACAGGTACATGCATACCAGTACATACATACTTACATATATGCTGTAGGCCCGATAGAACAAGAGTAGAGAGGCAGCCATTGGTTTGAAGTATTGGCAACTTCTATTTTGTTAGTAAGTAAGTAAGTATATTTTCATTGGAAGAAGAAGTGCAGTCCCTTAAGCTAGCCCTGAAGCAGCCATGGGTATGAAGTCTTAGCCACTTCATTTTCTTAGTCTCGGCTTATGAGGGAGGGTGACCAGTCCTCTCCCTCGCCATCTAATCTTCCCACCGACAGTGTACGATGAGTGTACTCATTAGAGCTGAGTTGGCTAGGGTGTGCAGAGGAGCAGAAATCTCAAACCAAATTTCTGCCCTGATGGGGATCTGAACCCCCAACCTCTCGACTGACAGTCCAGCACGCTAATCACTACACTACACTATCAAGCGCATATTCTTTATTAACCAGTTGCTAATCGCACTTTGGTATACAGACATCTGTAACAATAAATGTTTTGCACATCTGCTGTAGAATTACTTCATTATTTAGTGTCGTCTTAGGAGTCCATTCATACATACATGCATACATATATGCATCCATATATACATACATACACAGGGCCTAGGACAGGATTTGGAGGCCCAGGGCCACAACTAATTTTCAAGGCCTTTTTCAATTAAAAATAATAAATTTTGTGATATAATTTATTTTTATTTTTAAATTAAATTTAATAAACAGGATTTAGTTTATAAAATATCTTTTAAAAACTCAACAGAATAACTCCTTAATTCCGTAATTCCGCATTTCAATAAATAACTCCGTAATTCCGAGGCCCTTTATCAAGTGAGGCCTGGGGCCAAATGGCCCCGGTGGCCCCCCTGTCCTAGGCCCTGTACATACATACATACGTACAATGTCATACATACAGATCATTGTGCCAGTCCTCTCCCTCGTTGCCTGATCTACGCACCGACAGTGTACTGTCGGTGTGCTCGTTTTACATGTGAATTCTCTAGAGGCGCAAGTGGAGCAGAAGTGTCAAAATTTTCTGCCTGAAGGGAGTTTGAACCCCGGATCTGTGCACGCTTGACAGACCAGCACAGAAACAACTCGAGATCGAGATATGTCGAGGTGAAATATGCACAGAACAGTTTAACTGTGGAAATAAGCTGAGTTGTTGACGGTAATCGAAAAATTGTTAATGCAAAGATCGCAGAGGAGAACGAAGTGGGAGGAGGAGGAGGAGGAGGAGGAGGAGGAGGAGGAGGAGAGAGAAAATGAATAAGAATTAAAAGTGATCCATTAATCTAAGCCAGAGATGTAGCCATGGCACGAAGTGTATAGGCCTACGCGAGGTTTTGGGAGTTGAGGGTATTTGTCCTATTTTGTTTATTGCTCTGGTTACGCAAGGTCATGGTTATGCAAGGTCATGGTTATGCAAGGTCATGGTTATGCAAGGTCATGGTTACGCAAGGTCATGGTTATGCAAGGTCATGGTTACGCAAGGTCATGGTTATGCAAGGTCATGGTTATGCAAGGTCATGGTTATGCAAGGTCATGGTTATGCAAGGTCATGGTTATGCAAGGTCATGGTTGTGCAAGGTCATGGTTATGCAATGTCATGGTTATGCAAGGTCATGGTTATGCAAGGTCATGTTTATGCAAGGTCATGTTTATGCAAGGTCATGTTTATGCAAGGTCATGGTTACGCAAGGTCAGTAGACCTGATTCAGAGGTGTGAGGCAAGTGTCCGCGAATAACTAAATGAAGGCTATACTTACTTAACTATATAACTTGTACAGGGTCATTATTTACAGTGAACAACTTTGAGTAGTTATCTTTGAGAGGCGCTATATAAATGCTCTAAATGAATGAATAAATGAACTTAAAAATTATCCGTGATATGTTGTGCTAGACTTGAGCAATGCCGAAACCATGTACTTCCCGGAACGGATTTGGCAACCAAGTCTGCTAATCTGCACCATGCCAGCACGGCTGCATGGAGCTTGTATTGAACCCACATTCCCACATGGGACCCGTATAGAGCCCATTTGGGTCCCGTCTAATGCCCATGGATATAACGACAGGATGGTAATGTAGGCCTATGGAAACTGGACTGTGACCTCCTTTGGACTACTCTCTAGAAACCCCCTCTGATTTGAAGTAACGCTTGTGAAGAGGCTGGTCCTCGCGCTTGGCCTTCGAATGGCGCTTTAGAAGTTTTGGAGATTACGATTGCCGTGTATAAATCTGATAGATGATGCAATTCGCATGTTAGGCTAAAGTTCTCAATGTTCTTTTCAATTTGGAAGAGTCCTGTATTTTCTCGGAAAGGTCACCGTCGCATTGGTTGATCGATGAGACTCTGGTGTAATATCGTATCCGGCGTGCTAAGGAATCCGCTTCTCTCTGATCGAGATGTATCGTCTGTGTCTCTCTTATCATAGTTTAACATCGTCTCAGACATTTACCCCTCCAGAGCGTTTCTTCTTTAACAGGTCTTGTTGTTACGCCTCAGAAACCATGCCGAACAACCAGCTAGAACAACAGTTTTACGTTTACTGCACCGCACGCGATCACTGAAGAACAACAGGAAACCACGTTTTCGTTGCTGCTTTCTGAAATATGCCAATGCGTATGCATATATGCAAATGCGTGTATGCGTTTATGTATGCATCTATGCAGATGTGTATGTTTTGTTGCACACGGCCTGGAGACGGCATATTATAGGTCGTGGAACGGCAGCGCCTCGGAGAGTATGTCTGTATGTAAGCTTATGTATGTATGTATGACATTGTATGTATGTATGTTGTATGTATGTATATATGCATGCATGCATATAATATGTATCCATGTATCGATGCATACATGTATGTATGTATGTATGTATGTTCACAGATAGGAAAGTTCCTCTACCTATCTGAACATAACAGTCTACCAGCTTCATTTCAGAATTACTTTATAGCCGGCTCGCAGATTCACATCCACAATACTAGGAATGCTACCTCCCTCAGACCTACTAAAGCCCGCACAAACATACGAGCATTTAGCATAAAAGTTTTCGGACCTAAATTATGGGCGAAGATTCCTCCAGACATTCGCCTCTCTCCAAATATTCATTTATTTAAGACCCGTTTGAAATCGTTCCTAATGAGTTCTGTCGCAATTGAACTTTAACATTGAACGCACGGGGTGTCGTTGCGCTGTGGGGTTCACGTGTGCGCACGTGGGCCACTTCTACTCCCATTTTTTTTAACTCGCCAATGATTCTTATTCCTTTCTACTTTTCTTCACCGCTTTAGTTAGTTAGTTAAGCTTAGTAAGATAGTTAAGATTAGTTAAGCAGTTTTGATTTGCCTTACTTTCTTTCTTTCTCCTCCTTGGTTTCTTTCAAGACAGCCATACTGACCGTGCTACTTAATCCAGTAGGTGTCCCTGCCCAGCGGGAATTCTTCCCTTTGGGGCCACCTTTTGCCTCAACAGGCGTGACCTGCGAATAATTCTTGTTTTAATTGTTTTTGAAATTTTGGTTGTCATTACGTCTATTGAGATGCAATAAAATGTTTTGATTGATTGATTGATTGATGTATGTATGTATGTATGTATTTATGTATGTGTTCAAAATGTATGTATATATTCATATGTGTATGCGTATGTAGGCCCTATTCATCTGTTAATTTTAACTTGATTAGACCTATACTCACCGTCGTAGCTTGACTTTTGGCTGTTATCGACTTCTGGTGTCATCGACCTATTGAATTTCGATCAGCTTCTCTAACGGTTTCCTTTGAAGCGACCATCCTTCGATTAGATCAAGAATTGTCTCATGTGCGCCGAAGATCCTCTCAAACGGCACGACATTAAATATTTGTTTATTTTTAAAATGGAAGAGGATGCAATTTGCATACACAGACAGTTGTACGTAGGCCTATACTGTACATAGTTCGCCTCCTTGGTGATCACCAGAAAGATATGAGGTAGATCTACCAGATTCGGTCCCGCATATCCAATGAGGTGGTCGCGTATATCAAACGCCCGCATCGAGTAATCTCAAGTGCACAATCAATTGATCGTATTGTTTAGGCTCATATTGTGATTCATTATACGTGTCTGCTCGGATCCTTTATACATTCTGTATAGAGGCCGCTACGGATCGTTACATGCCTTTGTAATTCGCTTCACATGCAGTAGCCGATTGGTTAGAGCGTTCGGTCTGTAACGCGAAGAGTATGAGTTCGAGTCTCTACCCAGACGTATGGTTCGTAAACAACGGTCGACATTCACCATGCAAGCAGAAATTTGTGAAACCCCCAAAATCGGAAAAGTTAATTTGCGAGAAAAATGCGCTCCGAATACAAGTAGGGGGTCGTCCATTAATTATGTCAACAAAATGGGGGAGGGATGGGTTTGAAAAAGTTTGACAATTCTTGACAAGGGAGAGAGGGGGGGTCAAGACAAATTGACGTCAACAATAATTTAACGAAGAAGCAACCATAGATTCGGAAAGTCTTTATGAGTGATCTGTTTCTTGTTTTGCTTGTAATTTAATCAAATGCGATTTTTCTTCGTTTTCAATTGTCTCGTTTGTTGTTCCCAGATTATTAAGAAAATGCGCTGCAGAATCTCTTAAATGCGAATATCCTAGGTTCTTTTCGAATCTAATATTTCGAGTTTCTTTACGATGGGAAGATAATTGTTTGGGGGTTTGGGGGGGGGATAAAGTTGTTTTGACATAATTTTATTAGGGGGTCCTTGAATGTTTGACAGTTGTTGACAAGGGGGAGGTAGGGGGTCAAAAACTGCCTAAAATTTGTTGACAGAATTAATGGCCGACCCCTAGGCCCTGAGCTTAAAAAATTGGTCAGAATCATAGTTCATTGGAAAATTATATTCTTTGTTGTGTTAGCTATCAAACTGTGAGTCGTTATGTGGAGTTTCTGCTGTCTCAGCATTTTAATAAGTTGACACGACAGTCGACACTTGGTTTTCTCAGTCAACACTCGGCCGATCAGTAGTCCACGCCAGTTTCATGAGAAATGTATATAGATATATATCAACGATGGGCAGTCAATACGTAATAAACTGACGAGTGGCTGCGGGCACCTATGTGGCGGTCACCGATGTGGCCTCCTGCTTTGGTACAACGAGAGCCTGGCGTAGCTAGAATTCTGGAGGCCACGCGGTGAAGGCAGCCGTAGATGTGTTATGCGGTGTTCTGGCTAGAGCGTCGGTGTAATTTATTTTCATTTCGGTAGGCCTACCTCGCAAATGCTCAGATTTGTTTCTGGTCGTAGTAAACGAGAGATAACGACGCGACCAACGACCTTTGCGTTCGAGGTTCAAATCCTGGCGCCGCTGTCCAAATTGGCAAACCAATAAAACGGAGGAAGAGCGGCTTGTTTATTGTTGGGGAGATGGTACCTATTTCCGTGACTGAATCAATCAGTATACCCTATATATGGCGGCTATTGACATGCTGTATTGTAGATAACTGCTTGCAATCGGCGGTTTACATTAATTTTAGTCACTAACTTAAAGCTTCTTTAAAAGTGTTCATCCATCCCTAGACATCTCCAAATGTTTTCCTTATATAGGGCCTATTCCTTGACAAGATTTTCCAGATGCGGTTTCTTGATTTGCATTTTTAAGCATGTGAAATTTTTATGAATTCGCTAACGTACATTACTCCAGCTGACATTCTTTAGTGAATTTTGTCCACCCAAACCTATTACCTAGTCTACAAAGCCTATTACCTAGTCTAAGAAACCTATTAGCCTACCTAGTCTACACAACCTATTACCTAGTCTAAAAAAACTATTACATGCCTAGTCTACAAACCTATTGCCTAGCCTTGTCTTGAGCCCAGTGCATATATGTTTCTCTGCTTGGTTTTCCTTATCTACACAGTGTCTTAATTTTATGAGCCCAATTTCTCCTCAGCAGCAGCTCGGTATTGACCTGCCTTCATATAAAACTTTCTATCTCCTTTTCATTATAAGTATTATTTATGCCCTTCGAATACTTTGTAGCTCAAAACAGCATCGTTCATTAGGCCCGTTGTGGACCCGCCTTGTGGCTCGTATCCTAAACGGTGGCCTACTGTGCATCAAATTCCGATCCCAACCCAAACAAACCTTTGCAAATCTTGTTTCTACTATATCAGGGCAATACACCAAGGTCTACTCTTACCAAAGAGATGTCACAGACCAGAGCCTGCTCTCTTATCTACTCTCGCCTCGATTATGCCAACTCTGTGTTTTCAGGCATATCAAATCTTCATCAGGCTTCAATGCATCCAAATTTGTCTGGCTCGCGTGGTGCTATGTGCATCTTCTCGTTCAAACGCATTAACTTTGCTCCATCAGCTGCATTGGCTTCCTATAGAATTCAGAATAATATTTAAACCGACCTATATAACCCTCACAACGTGCACTCCTATCTACCTTCAACCACTACTCTCCCCTTACGTTCCGCCACGCAGTCTGCGGTCTTCTGTTATGGGTCTTTTGGTTTAGCCTAGATATATCACTACCATGGGCTCTAGTGCATTTCGTGTTGCAGCCCCAAGGAAATGGAGGAATGGAATCGACTACCAATGTTTATCCGTTGCTCGACCTCTTCTTCTATTTCTCACTGGCTTTCAAAGTTTTCAAACATCTGGATATGTAGGCCCTAATGTTCTTCACCTGGCGACTTGCTAACCGCGCCTCGCATTCGCATTTCTGTGTGACTGCGCTCCTAAAAATGTTTAATAATAATAATAATAATAATAATAATAATAATAATAATAATAATAATAATAATAATGATGATAATAATAATAATAATAATAATAATAATTATAATAATAATAATAATAATAATGATGATGATGACGATGATGATAATAATAATAATCATAATAATAATAATAATAATAATAATAATAATTAATTGTAATAATAATAATAATGATGATGATGATGATAATAATAATGATAATAATAATAATAATAATAATAATAATAATAATAATAATAATAATAATAATAATGATGATGATGATGATGATGATGATGATGATGATGATGATGATGATGATGATGATGATGATGATGATGATGATGATGATGATGATGATGATGATGATGATGATGATGATGATGATGATGATGATAATAATAATAATAATAATAATAATAATAAATTGTAATTTATTTACTTAATTGTAAATAATGTTGAAGTCCCTGAGGGATCCTGTATACCTCGGGGCAAAATAATAATAATAATAATGACTTAGCGGAGGACGAGGCCTGATTTTCCAGAAATAACAATAAATAGTCTAATATCTAAGTCCCCGAGGGATCATATGTACCTTGGGGCATAAAAAGAAAAAAATAAAAAAAAATAATAATAATAATAGAGTCCAGCGAGCGTGACTTTCAGGGTTGAAAGTGTTTTAAGTAGATCTTCAGACAGAGTGCTATATAAATCTGCTACATTCCAACACAACGTGCACATTGCATTATATTACATTACATGCACACTGAAATGTTTATTTTGTTTTAGTTCTGTCTGATTCTTTTAATATCAGCTTCTATAAATCTGCCAAACATTTCGCTGGACTGTTTCGCGTCACTTGTCTTGAAGCGAAAGAGGAAGCGACATGTGAGGGAGGGGAGTGGGGTCTTGTACCGGCCATCGAACGATCCCCGCCTCGCCTGCTACTTATCAGTGAGTGCTTGGGTTCATCTGCGCCACGTTGCACATGAGTGCTTCCGCTGGAGTGCAGTGCAAATGTCACGCATGAGCTCCGCCTTTTGGTGCTCGCTCTGCACATGATAGCGGACCCTTACAATGTCTGCACAGGCCGCTCACTCTTCTGCAGTGTGGCCACTCGCAGACAACGTGTCTACTTATAGAGCACGTTCGTTACTGTCGAGATAGAACTTATTATTTTTTAGTAACTTTTATTTCGCCGGTGTCTAATGCACGAGGCATCAGCCGATGGCGCACCAAAAACAAGCCCTAATCAGGTCAATATTCAAAAGACCAGTCCGCTAAGAGAGATCTCTATTCATTACAATATAGACCCCAGTGTATGATGACACGTCACAGTGAATATATATATTCATACATTATATATATAGGCCTAAGGCGATGGTAATGTCGCTCGTAATGTTCGGCATCCCATGGGGAATTGATGGTCCTGCGCTCTCGTATACACGGCGATGCAGGCGAGCATCCTTTTTCGTGTATTGTACCATACTACTAAAAATGCATTCTATTCTACCACAGACAGTTTAAGAAATATTTTAAACCTGTTTCAATTCGCACCTGCTTCTATGAGCCAGATTACCACGAGAAAGTGCATTAGTGAAGTCCTCAGAATACGTTATACACTGTAGCTAGCCAGAGACATACATACGTAAATACATGCATAATATATATATGCATACATATATATATATATGCATGCATCCATACATATGACTTATTAGTTAAGAATTATAGTTAAGACTGTAGTTTTCTTTTGTATATAATTCTGTTGTTTAATCCTTGGTTGGGACTTCTGTTGTTAGGCCGTCTCCATGCATCTTACTCCACATATGGGGCCCTGGTAAGCGGGGTTTATGACCCCTTTAGGTTCCCATGTGTAACCAGATATGTTTATTTTCTTCACGTGCCTGTTTTCTCATCTATTTGTTTGAAATGTGTGGTTACCAAATTTGTTTGAAATGTGTGGTATACATAAAATAAAATTTGATTTGATTTGATTTGATTTGATAGTATACATACATACATGCTTACATACAACATACATGCATATATACATACATGCATACATACATACATGCATACATACATACATGTATGCAATATGCATATATAAATATATGTATACTATACATGCATCCATGTATACATACATATATACATGCATGCATATATACATACATGCACACATACATGCATACATGCATACATAAATATATGCATACATACATATATGCATATATACTTACATACATGCTTACATGTATACATACATACATGTATACATACATACACATACATACTTACATACATACATACATGCATACATGCGTTATAATTCATTATCAGTTGATTTATGTCTATGAACGCTGCTGCCACATGAGTATTGACAGTTGGTAGACACTGCTCTTCATTGTGGCCTGCGCGATGTTGTAACGTCTAGTGCGACATAATGGATGGATGAATGGGTAGATGAATGGATGGATGGATGAATGGGTAGATGAATGGATGGATGGATGAATGGATGGATGAATGGATGGATGGATGGACAGCCAACAATATGCATCCGTCATCTTATGGCAGGTCCAATTCCGTCTGGTCACACATCGTTCCACGATGCAGCCTCTGAAGCTACAGCATCATCATCATCAGCAACTGTGGCGGCCATTCGACCCGGGATGCGGAGATGATGCGACAACCGCTGGACGGCAGAGGGAAGGTGGAAGCGAAGGCAGGTTGAGAGGGAGAGAAGAGTATGAGGCGGGAACTGGAAGAGCAGGAAGTGTACGATGGTCGAAGAAGAATTAGGGGAAGAGAATTCGATATATGCTATAAGAGGAGCAAGAGGTACAAAGGTAAAAAGACTGAAGGACAAAGAAACGGAGGATTATAGGGTAACATGAATTGAGGAGGAAAGAGATGTTACTAGAAGAGTTCAAAATCAGAGGAGAGAGGGTACGGGTAGAAGGGTAAAGCGGCGATTGATATAGGGCTTGACTAGCGATGGGTTATGGGCTAGAAAGGCGATTGGTAAGGGATTTGGGAGGAGACTGGTAGAGAATTTGAGAGGCGATTTGGGGGAACTTGATAAGAGATGAGTAGTTGGCTAGAGACGCGATGGCATGGGGCTTGAAAGACAATGGGTAGGGTAAGGAGTGGGTGAAGAGCATAAACTAGGAGGTGAGGGAGAGTGCAAACGGAAGAGGAGAACGGAAGAACACGCTGCGGATGACGGCAGTCAAACGCAGAGCGTCCGCAGGGGGACACGGGGAGCATTTGCCCCACTGGATTTTGCAAATATTTTACAAAAAATAAAATCTTTTTATTATTATGATTATTACAAATTTACAACAGTACCAACACGATTTTCAATACGAAAAACACTTGATTATTTAGGTAAAGTCTTTGACCATTATTAATTTTTAAAGTCATCACGTGTTCTGTGTTCATGAATAGCTATGCAAAAACGTCATTTTGCCCCGCTACAAAAATTCCCCCACCCCATACAAAAATGCCTGCGACGCCCATGAACGCAGACGAGAAGAGGAAGAAGAATGGCATAGAGTCCAAGTATCGAATTCGTATTATGTGACGTTGGAGAGAAGAAATCTGCTCTAGGTGATGTAATAAATGCGATCGACGCCAACGCCACCGATGGGACCTAGACAGCCTTGCCACACCTTCCTTCCTTCCTTCCTTCCTTCCTTCCTTCCTTCCTTCCTTCCTTCCTTCCTTCCTTCCTTCCTTCCTTCCTTCCTTCCTTCCTTCCTTCCTTCCTTCCTTCCTTCCTTCCTTCCTTCCTTCCTTCCTTCCTTCCTTCCTTCTTTCATTCCTCCCTTTCTTCCCTCCTTTGCTTCATTCCTTCCTTTCTTCCTTTCTTCCTTCCATCCTTTCTTCGGTCAGTCATTCATTCAGTTATGTTCCTTCCTTCTTGGATTCTTACCCTCCTTCCATCCTTTATTCCTTCCTTCACGCTTTCCTCTCTTCATCCTTTATTGCCTTCTTTCATTCCATCCTTTTTCTTCCTTTTTCTTCTTTCTATACCTATCTCTCTTCCTTGCTTCAACATACCTTCTTTCCTTCGTCCCTACCTGCGTTCCTCGTTTCCTTACTTCATTCCATCCTTATTCCTCCTTCCTTCTTTCAATCATTTCTCTCTCTCTTCCTTCATTTCCTTCTTTTCTTTCTGCCTCCCGTACATTCATCTATCCATCAATCCATCCATTCATCCAACCATCCATCCATCCATCAATCCTTCCATCCTCCTTTCTTCCTCTCCTTTTGTGTTTACCCCGCTGCCGTGAAAACATTGATTGCATCATGGCAAGGACAGCGATTGCTGCTGAATTGGGTCAAGGACTGATCCTCTTGAAGAATTGTTTTCCTCGCAACATTCTATTATCGTGTTAGGTAGATTTGAGACTCAACGAACAATGTCTGTCACCGACCACACTCCAATTCCTCGCTCTCACATCGTAATCGTAATCTCGAGATTTCTACAGCGCCCCAAAAAAGCGAAGCCACGTTAACAACCTTGATCACAGGCGCTCAGTCAAAACGTAACCGATAGGCATTTAGGGTCAAAATCGGTCCCAGGTCAAGGGTAAGGCAGACTGTCAGTCAGCGGCTACGGTGGTTGGTGTTCAGAATTGAAGCGGTGATAGAGGTAAAGAGAAGAGGAGGAATCGGGAAAAGGGGCAGAGTTTTCAGTTTTGAGTGAGAAAGACCCGTGGAGAGATACCAAAAAGCATTGGCGAAATTTGTGGGGTTACGAGGGATACCCGTACCCCTTTTGGACTTGGGGTACCGTACCCCCACTTTCTGAACAATGCCAATCAATATTTTATTAATGTGCCTTCGAGATATCGCAGTCTCCGCCTTGTTTCGTGTATGTAAGAAATTGGTAGCCCCACTTTTTAGACCAAAGTTACGCCCCTGCCAAAAAGTGAGGTTTGGTGAGTTTGTATCAATATATGGTCTTGGATTGAATTGAATTGAAATTGAATTGAATCTAGTCTAATCTAATATAATCTAATCTAGCGACTGTTAGAGCACAATGCGTCAGTTGATGATCGGTTCAAGTCCAGTGATGGGCACAAAACTATTTTTTTTAACTAAAACTATTTTCCAACTAAAAAAATATATTTTAACTAAAGTTGGCAACTGATTTTGGAAATTAGTTAACTAAACTAAAAAAAGTAGTTAAACTTTTTCCAACTTTTTCCGACTTTTTACGACAAACATTTTCACAATAACAGAGGTTAAGTGAACTGTAACAATGCAAAGCGTCAATGACAGTTTCACCTTCAAGCTATGCAATGTGTACTGTTCTGGAATACAGTTACATGTGTACTGTAAGTAGTGTATGAATTTGAAAACACAGGTTGTTAATGCTAAAACCATGGAGTGTTAAAATGTTTTTTTTGCTAACAGTGTTCAATGTTCACTGTGGAAAAATAGTTGCATATTGCTTATTTTTTTTAGTTAAACTGTTTAGTTAGCAACAAATTTTTTTAGTTAAACTATGTTTTAGCTAAACTACTTTTTTTAGTTAAACTTCATCCTTAACTAAATTTTTTAGTTAAACTAAAAGTTAACAACTTTTTAGTTAACTATTGCCCATCACTGTTCAAGTCAGATCGTAGTCAAGGTTCATAATCCGCTGGATCAGTCCGACCATTCCAGTTACGGTTCCATATTAATATCCAAAGGTAACGCATGTAAGCATTATCGTTATCTCCGGATTTCTTTAGCGCCAGAAAAAAACTGGTTGGGAGTGTATTTATTCTCAGGCACAGACTAAAACAACAGGTAAGGTCTAAGGCCAGGCTAGGTTCAAAACTCATATCCATAGGTAAAGTCAGGTCAGGTTGAAAATCCATATCCAAAGGTAAAGTCATGTTAGGTTCAAAATCCAGATCCAAAGGTAAGGACAAGTTAGGTTCAAAATTCAGATATCCAAAAGGTCAGATCGGGTTAGGTTCAAAATTCAGATCCAAAGTAATTGCAGCTTAAGTTTTAACTTCAGATCCAAATTTAAGGTCAGGTTAGGTTCAAACTTTAGGTCCAAAGGTAAGGTAAGGTTTGGTTAGCCTATAGTTTGTTTTGCATCCAAAATTGCGCTTTCTTTGTTGGCCATAACCAAACAGTAGAGTGTGCCATTATTGTAATGGACCGGTAATGCCTGACAGTGGACCACATTATGACTAAATCTATACAGATAGAGACGGTTGACGTCAAGGCTTGTAATTTCCTTTTGGTCTCACTGCGTCTTCGAATTATTCTGTGAATAACTCCCTTTGTGTGGCGCTGAGAAATTTCGGAGATTTACTTTACATTCAAATGAAAAAATACAATTTGTAGTAATGGACCCATATTATGCATTGTTCTTAACAATAGTCGCGGAATTGGGATCTAGGCTTTTTCCAAGCTCCGAAAAAGCATCACACAGACGCGCATCGGCACATCTAACATCTCTATTTCTCTCGTGAAAATTGGCTTCAGTCGAATTATGAAAACTAATGAACTTCTTCACGGGTTTACGCCCGTTCGCTATAACAGACATCCGGATGGTTTTTCTCAACAGGAATCCGCCTTGTATGAGCCTCATCCGGCCGACTGGAGGTATTCTTGAAATCGGGTGCTAATTCGCATCCCGCCCTCCGTATATATATATCAGATATCGTTTTCGCTCTTCCCTCAAATGAAATCGCAAACATTTCACGGACCCTTCTCTTATCACTAACAAATCCGGATTCGATGAGTCTCAATCCAATTTGTCCGTATTATGTCGAGCTGGATCGGGGCTTCACTGGAACGGAGTCGGTGGGCTCCGATATGATATCCGTTGCGAAATTCCATCCAGCGAAGCGATGCTCTGGTCGGTTGGGTCTTTAGCTCGCCGGATTCTGTCGCCAGGTCCAGCGATATTGGCCAAATATTGGCCACGTATTCATTTACTGATTATATCCATCAGTTCTTATTGTTAACGGCGATTATGTTCGCCCAGTTATGCGTTGTCCCATTTCGGTCATAATACGCACCAAGTCGATGATTCGCCGGGAAATATTGCCTTCCGATATTGGAGTTCCCGTGCAAATACCAAAGCATTCATCGCCACCACGACACCACCACCACCACCTCCACAACCACCACCACCACCACAGCCACCACCACAGTCACCACCACCACCACCATAACCAACAGCACAACTCCACCACCAGCGCAACATCACGGAATCACGACAAACTGCGTGAATGTGCGTATGTATGTATATGGGTATGTATATGCGTATTTATGTGCGTATATATGTATGTTTGCATGTATGTATGTATATATGTGTATATGTATGTATGGATGTATGCATGTAGGTGCGTATGTATGCGCGTATGTATGTATGCATGCATTTATATATGTATTTATGCATGTATGTATGTATGTATGTATGTATGCGTGCATATATGTATGTATGGATGCACGTATACATATATGTATGTATGTATGTATGTATGTACTATAATTAGGGCTGTACCGAATAGCTGATTATCACTATTCGGCCGAATACGAATAATTGGACCAACTATTCGGCCGAATACGAATACGAATAGTGTACAAAATAGGTCTACCGATAACATTAAAAAATACGTTAACGTTAACTCACTGTACACAAAGAATGAGACTACTGACGCTGCGATACCCCATTCCAGGCAGTAGGCAACGCCTGGCTGCAACCACAGCATATATTATGTTAATGAGAGAGTTACTTCAGTCCACTCACTATAGCAGCCGCATATGCAGAAACAAATGTCACTTGACCACTATTCGTATTCGGTCCGACCGCTACTATACCGCCGAATACCGAATAGCTATTTGGCCTACTATTCGGCCCCGAAGCGAATACGAAGCGAATGTTCGGTACAGCCCTAATTATATCGTTGTAATTTTAAATCGAAATTTGTATAGCGCCGTTTCAAGAGAATTAATCAGAATTAAACTGCGTTACCTAAGCAATCATTGTTTGATGTCGTACCGAACATCGCATAAATCAGTTTGCAAATATTGCTCAGATGGTAGCAGAAGAGTCACCAGTGGCAGACACACACACACACACACACACACACACACACACACACACACACACACACACACACACACACACACACACACACACACACACACACACACACACACACACACACACACACACACACACACACACACACACACACACACACACACACACTATCTATATATCTCTCTCCCTCCCTCTCTCTTTCTCTCTCCCTCTCTTTCCCTCTCTCTCCCCTCTCTCTCTCTCACACACACACACACACACACACACACACACACTCACTCACCAAGCTCAGTGAACAGATTCCCAGCCAGAGTCGACAGATCACGGCATGTTCACTTTGTTCAGAGTTCCTAAAACAAGTAGAATCAAGACTAAGGAACGACGATGGACGATGTTTTCCGCCGCTTCCGATGTCACACGGTTGTCTCACCGTCTACCAGTCCCTCGTGGATGAAAACGTAAATGTACACGTTTTTGTATAGAGACGATATGGCCTCGATCCTGCTCATTTTCAATTAAATGATCGGGTGAGATCCTTTACCAACGCTGCTCGTTTGGATATGCGCCACGCCATTTTAGGTCTTCGTGTACGGACCGTGCTAGCCCAAGATTTAAATCTCTTAAATAAGCCACCTTCGGGAAGCGAACCGCGATCCGCATGCTCTCTTACACAGAGGAGCATGGGACGCTAACTGGAAGAAAATGCAGCGCTAGAAAATTCCTCGAAATAACACATAAGCGCAGGACAGGTTGGCCTATCTATCGCTGCCGAACTGTTCAGACATTCTGTGCCACTCCAAAGACTATACTCGCCCTTGTTGCACCGGATTCACCATTCAAGGTTTTCAGGGTAGGCGGCTTATACGAAGGTCTGTGGTCTGAGGCTTGACTTTCCAGCTGGAAAATTGTGTTCCGTCTGTACAGTAGTTGGACCATTCCAGTCACAAAAGGTCATGACAAGATGCAGCAAAACCGTCCAAGACGCAGTATGCCTGTATATAAATATAGAGATGCATGTATTATATATGTATGTACACGTATGTATATATGTATGCATGTATGTAGTTACGTGTATATACACCTATGTATAGTTGTGTACGTATGTGTACGCATGTATGTAGGTATTTTTATTTTTATTTATTTTTAATTATTTATTTGAATCAACAAAACAGCGAGAACATAATAAGTACAAGGATGAAATCAAAGTAACATTATCATGACAATGTACATGTATATTAACATTACAGGTAAACTTAATAAAGGTAAACTTAGTAGAGTATATTATAGTGAGAGATTCAAGTCTAGTGTTAAAGAATAGTTCAAGTGAAGAAAGTAAAACTGATGAGGAGATGAAGCAGAATCTGCTACAAGTGAGGGTACGGGTACCCCTCGTACCCTTCACAAATTACGCCTATGACTACGCCTGTACCTTTATTTATAGAGTTAAAACGGAAGATTAATTAATATGCTACAAGATACAATGTGCACGCGCAACTGCAGCTGCTGCTGGTCACGCCGCTGCTGCCTCTGCCTCTGCCTCTGCTGATGATGATAGTTTATGACACCTGCAGCAGAGATTGATGGAGGATCTGTACAGAGCTTTGTGGGAATGTTTGTCACGAAAACACAGCTTTATCCAATCGCTTTTCTCGTTCGGAATTCGAGCACAAGTCAAGGGGTTTATGCGAGGGCGTGAAACTCATGCTTTAATCCTAAGCCACATGTGTATGACTTTAGCAATAGAGTATGCGTGTACATGTATGTGTATAATGTTTGTAATGTACGCATGAATGTCTGTATGTATGTGCACAGTAATTATTATGTATGTGTGTATGTGTGTACGCAGTACGTATGCATGTATGTATGTATGTATGTATGTACGGTGTACGTATACATAGGCCCTATGTATTTGTGTGTATGTGGTTGTGTGTGTGTGTGTATGTGTGCATGCATGTATGTATGTATTTACGTACGTATGTGTGTGTGTGTTTGTTTATAGAGATAAATTGTGTACAGGATATTCCTGCAACTTTTAACTCCGATCTGGAGTCGGGAGATGTGCTAAAACCTTACGTCGTGTACACCGAAGTCCAGGGTAGGATGTCGACCCAAGGAATGATGGTTCATGGACGGACGGCCGGACGGAAGGACAGACGAATGGGTGGATAGATGGATAGATAGATGGATTGATGGATGGATGGATGGATGGATGGAAGTATGGAAGGATGGAAGGATGCATAAATGGATGGACGGACGGACGGGTGGATGGATGGATGGATGGATGGATGGATGGATGGAAGTATGGAAGGATGGAAGGATGTATAAATGGATGGACGGACGGACGGGTGGATGGATGGATGGATGGGTGGATGGACGGATGGGTGGATGGAAGGATGGGTGGATGGATGGATGGATGGATGGATGGATGGATGTATGGATGTATGGACGGACGGACGGACGGACGGACGCGTTCCAACAAACAGTCGTCATGAAGGTTATCATCATCGGCACCCTACGGCGAGTGTCGTCTGATGGTCGGTCGGTGATTCCCGGCCGTGATACATGCGATGTGCGCCCCTCTCTCCTTCCCTGCCCCTCCTTCCATCGCTGCTCCATTCATCCATCCGTCCGTTCGTCCGTCTCCAGGCGCCGTTCAAGATGTCCACATCGGCTGCTGATGCGTCAGTCGTAGTTTCGTCGTTTGTGCCGTCAGCCTCCGTATCTCTGTGTCTTTCGCGAGATGGGGCGATGCCACATCTTAAGTTATATGCGACGAAGAATTAGAAATTCTAAATGACTTTCCTATTCCCGCGTCGCAGGATTAATATCGACGGGGAGTTCTCCGTGTTTTCGGTCAACGAGCGACGGACGACCAGAGGATTCACCAGCCGAGGGATAGACGCTGGGCTGGTTGGTTCGTCGGTCAAGGGAAGGACGGAGGGTGAGGAGGATCTTCGTGGGTCTCGTCGTGTGGATACGGTGCCGCAGGGGTACAGCGTCGAAAGTCACGAATAAGTCGGATAATAGTTGTGGATGAATATGCGAGACGATTGAAGAGACGCCGCGAAGGAAGTGGAGAAGGAAGACTTGAAGAAGGAAGAGGAGGAAGAAGAAGATGTTCACCCGGAATCAGGTCGACCACGGTCAGAGGAGGGCTCCGTGTCTGCGATCGGTCGAACGGACCCAGGAGGAGATCCCTCTGACGTCGGTCCGAACCACATCGGACAACGAGACGGATGAGGACTGCAGCTCACCGAGACACTTCCTCTGCCGTCCGGATCACGGACTCTACGACAGACGATCGAAATGGTAAGCACCGTCAAACATACAAGCACACGCATACATACACATATGCACATACACACATACATACACACATACATACACACGTACATACACACATACATACACACGTACATACACACATACATACACACATACATACACATATGCACATACACACATACATACACACATACATACACATATACATACACATATACATACACATACATAGGCCTACACATGTTTATGTTTATGTTTATATTCGTTTATTACGTAGAACAACAGGCAAAACGCTGTAGGTGTACATGAAAAATAGAACTGAGGAAGTAATAGCTTAGTATGAGTTGGCGAATAACATACGAGAAATAAAGTTTCGTGAGTCTTTATCAGGGAGGTTAAAGTTATGAGGTCTGTCTCTAAGAAAATAGGGAGTTAAATGATGGTTAGGGAAAAGGCATGTTAGTGAATGGTTTTCATTACACAGGACAGCTTTAAATAATACATGCAAACCTATACATACATACACACATGTACACCCACATATATGCACACATACATACACACGTACATACACACATACATAGGCCTACACACATGTACACACCTATACATACACACATACATACACACAAACGCAACACCAACACCTACCTATACTATGTGAGTGACACTTTAAAAACCGTGTGAACACACAGCCGTATACAGGGATGGGCACACACGGTCAGCGGTGGCTCCACGCATACTGTGTATGAAATCGTCAGTGAATGCGCTCAAAGCAAATCATTGCATTAATTCATATGCATAAATAAATAAATAGCTTCGTACAGGATGACCTATCTATTACATACATATTGCATGAATGCATACACATCCACATCTACATACACACATACACACATATATACAGTATATACAATGTATCCATACTGTTACATTCCTACCCTCTTGTCTCATCTATGCTCTCGGATTTCCTCGATACGCTTGACCAGTTCCTTAAAGGGAGTGGCCTAACCTATAAAAGGAAGATTCGAGAAAGAATAAGTCTTGGCTTTTCTGGTGTCCGATCCAGGTGGATCTTCGGGTATTTAAGAGGCCTCAGCCAAGAGTTAAATTGTACGTAGAGTTTATACATGAGAGCCTAATGCAAACTCCTTCGTTTTAAAGCTCGTTGTCTCGTTGCTCTCATACATACATACATACATACATACATACATACATACATACATACATACATACATACATACATACATACATACATACATACATACATACATACATACATACATACATACATACATACATACATACATACATACATACATACATACATACATACATACATACATACATACATACATACATACATACATACATACATACATACATACATACATACATACATACATACATACATACATACATACATACATACATACATACATACATACATACATACATACATACATACATACATACATACATACATACATACATATAAACTTATATACATGCATGCGTGCATTCATACATTCATATTTTTTTCATATATTGGTACACACACACAATGGCAACCTACAAAACCAGAATTCTATGGTTGCCACCACAAATCTTACACTACTCTGATTGTCTGACTACCAGCCACATTTCTGTTATTGTCAGCAAATATTGGTTATTATCGGTATTTAACTAGGCCTAACAATGATGTTTATCTGTTGAAGGGCTTCTCACCTTTTACAAGTCGAGCAAAGGCGCTGTCTTAATGTTTCCGCGTTCAGATACATTCATACGTATGCACAAATTAATCTATGCTGTTACTGAGCACTTATCGGATTAATTTAGACAGGTCAACATGAATTACTCTTGATGAATATAATAATATATATATACATATTTATGTTTCTGTGCATTTGAAAGCCTACGTCTAGTGTTATAGAACACCTTTCTGCAGAGGGGTGCTCCATAGTGTAGTGGTTAGTGCGCTGGACTGTCAATCGAAAGGCCCGGGGTTCAAATCTCCGTTAGGACAGAAATTTGCTTCGAGATTTCATCTCCACCTGCACCACTAGCCAACTCGGCTGTAATGGGTACACTGTAGGTGGAAAGATGAGACTGCGAGGTAAAAGACTGGCCAGTGGCCACCCGCCCTTATATGCCGAGGTAAATAAAATGAAGTTGCTAACGCTTCATACCAATAGCTACCTCTAAGGCTGTTCTTCTATCATCATCGTCATCGTCATCGTCGTCGTCGTCGTCGTCGTCGTCGTCGTCGTCATCGTCATCATCATCATCATCATCATCATCATCATCATCATCACAGTCTGTGGGCTCAGCGCCCGTTGGTGTCAATCGCATGCTATGGCTACCTACATACATGCATGGTGTCAATCGCATGCTCTTCTTCTATAGAAATCATTAAATGAGACTGGTGTTAGATTATGAGTGTCATCTATAACCAGACAAAGGATTTCCGACCACATGAATATCTGCTATCTCTAGACACGAGTTTAAAGAGGGAAAGAAGACGCGGCGTTTAATCTGAGCGATGGGATGATCATCGCCTAATAATATTCTGATTGGCGAACTATTATTTTGGTCGGTTTCGGAGACGTTGGCTGCGATGGCCCAACTGGGAGCCATAGACAGAGCATTTGCAGTCGATCACCATTAACAAACTCTTACACTTAGGTCTAGGCTATGCATGCAGAACACGTATACGCTGAGCTATACTTATGACGCACCGTTTTAGGTAACCGTGTTTTAACCTTTTTGAGCGACACATAAACGGCGCTGTATAAACGTTCAGATATATATACTTACATAATATGCCTGCATACACACATGCATACCTATATGTAATACATACATACAAACATACATACACACCTGCATACATATATACATACATACATACATTACATGCACGCATGCATACATATATACATAGAAACATACATAAACACATGCATACATAATATGTATAAATTATATACATACATACATACATACACAATACGTATAATCGTATATATTATATACATACAAACATACATGCACACATGCATACATATATACATGCATACATGCATGCATACATACATGCATTCATGCGTAGACACATACATGCATACATACATACAAACATACACACATACATACATATATACATACAAACATACGCACATACATACATACATCTATACATGCATACATACAAGCATACATACACACATGCATACATATGAACATGCATACCTACATACATACATACATGCATACCTGCATACAAGCATACATACATACAACATAGACTTACATACATACACAATTATGTAGTAATTGCCACCTTGTGTGAAGATACATCTTAATTAGACGGTTTGTGTATTATCACTAGGATTGTAGCTTTTATCTATTCTGATGTTTCAATTATACCATATCGTTATAAATATGCACAAAGCAAAGTTGATCGATGACTCACCAAAGCCTGTCACTAATTATGAGTCCGCAGCAGATAATACGATTTATCATTTACTTACTTAATTGCCAATTTACTTACTTACCTACTAGTACTCACTCACTCATTCAATCACTTAAGTATTCATTTGCTAACCTATTTGTTTTGCTTATCTGTAGTCAAATGCTGCTCAATTCCTTCTTCAAATTTCGAATTCATCGAAAACACTCTCGGTTGCAATTTAAATTGTGGGGCGTGGTGGCTCAGTGGTAAGTTCGGCGCCTTGTGACCGGAGGGTTGCAGGTTCGAATCCCACTCTAGCCGCTGCGTACGGACCTTGGGCAAGTCCTTCACTCGCAATTGCTCGTGGCGCTTCGGCGTGAAAATTCCGGCACAGTATCAAATGCTGAAGGCGGGAGCACTTCTGAGTAGTAGTTGACTTGAAGAGGCGCTATAGAAATATCCGGAATAAATAAATTATATTCCTTAATGATAAGCTACGCTAATGAATGTTGTGACCGCTTATATATATATATATATATATATATATATATATATATATATATATATATATATATATATATATATATATATATATATATATATATATATATATATATATATTTCATTCATTTACGGAACATTTATATAGCGCCCCTTCAAGGCTGTCTACTCAGGAGCGCTCCCAGTTCAGCCACGGCTAAAGAGAACAGTCTTCAAATTAGTATAAAAAGTAGTAGAGTGATATATATATATATATAAGTAGTAGAGTGATATATATATATATATCTGCTGAATGGCTGTAGAAAATATATAATTGGCGCATGTTACGACGACTTCTATCGATTAGACGAGTTCTAGCGTTAGCGATAAACGAACGGGACATATCTAGAGTGTTAGAATAGAAAATGAGTCATAGAAAAATATATGCAGTATCCGTTCATCGCAGATGGACTCTTGGCAGTTAAAATGTCATAGATTATGATGATGGAAAGCATGGGTTTTCAATGATTCCTGATTTTTACGCTTGTATGAATTTGTGTAACAGTATTAAATTGTGATTGAATGTGTGAACAATTGCATTATAGATTCTGCTGTTTGACTACGAGTCGAGATGTATTATGATCAATGTTTCAATACTGAACATTCATTGCACAAGCTATGATCATATGAACATTTGCTGTTGGTCTTATCACAAGTTACCAGGTACACGTTGTCACAGAGCAATTAACCGTGTTCAAAAGTAACACATCTGAATGTATGCATATTCATTAGGATGTGTAAATTGAAAGTTAGGTGAAGGTTAACTGGCTTCCGTCTGTTCGTCGACTATTTTAAGTGTATACAGAGATTGATCGACGTTGTTCTAGAGTAGGCCAACCGATGCAAATAACTCAGAACCAGTGCTTTTTCAGCCGGAACGCGCCATAAGGGGGTCCTGGCACCTTTTTTCAGCTACTAAAAAATAATTATTTATTTTAATAATTAAAACAATGATTCAGTTATTTTAATTTAATTTCAGTGTTGTGAACTGTTTTCAGTGTTTATTGAGACCACTCCCAACCCCCAATCCCGTTTTTCTCGGGATTTTAGTCCTTCCATAATTGTTCAGTTCCGGAACTACTGTGCAGTTCCGGAGCCTTTTTCTAGAAAAAAAAGCACTGCTTAGAACACAGTGTTAATATCCTCAAAATTTATGACCTTTGACCTACCCATGGCAGTTTTTCAATACATAATGTAAACCAACTCCTCGTACATTACTTGAGGTATACTGTGGTCCACTAGGATGACTCCCCCACCGACAACACTAAAGCCTATTCGAGATTCATTCCCACGGCCTAGAATCATCTATTCTAATGAACGACTGTCTTGACAAACTGCCGAGCACGTTTTGCACTGACGTCTATTTTTCAAATTCTCCTGCAGCAGATATGCTAATTTCCCTGGAGATTAGTGATTGTGGATGGTGTATCCGCATTTAATTTGTCGTTGATTAACTACTGTTAGCCAGACTCCGTGCTACGGCGTGCTTCACTGAACGAACTAAATAGCCAATCTGCACCGCATGGAATTGTCTAACATACGCTTCACAAGTTTCTTAAAAGAAGAAGTAATCGTAATCGTAATCGTAATCTCCAATTTTCTAAAGCGCCACTGTAAAGCTGAGCGCAAAGCACCAGCTTATTCACGAGCGCTGCGACGTATCCGAGGGGTTGTCCAGAAATCGATGTCCGTTGGTGGTCCGAGTCCGGTTGCCTGAAAGACCAAAGAGAGGCAGAGCAGCTGTTACGGAGGATTTCGTTGAGGACGAGATAGCTTGGAAGGCAGAGGATCAGATGGATTAGGAAAGGTAATCTTGAAGAGATGAGTTTTCAGTTTGGAGTGGAAAGCCTGTGGGGTGATGAGTAGAGGAGCCTGAGATAGATGACGATGAGTGAGTGCCGGTATTGGTGGAAGAACTGAGAAAATGCGGAATTCGAAAGGAAGTTCGTTCCAGAGTTGAGGTGCAGTGTGGGATATAGATCGGTTGGAGAACTTGAGGCGAGTAGTGACTGGGGGACGGGAGAGAGTGAGATGTGAGGATGAACGGGTAGACCGGGGTGGCTGGATAGTGAATAGTTCGCGAAGGTATTTTGGCTGGGAGCATTGTAGTGTGTTGTAGGTTAGCGACAAGACTTTGAAGTGGATTCGCTCAGGTATTTTCAGCCAGTGGAGCGATTTAAGAACAGGAGTGATATGGTGATGCTTAGGTGTCCTGGTGACGGCTCTGGCGAGAGAATTTTGGATGAGTTGTAGACGCTTAATTTGGGTGGATTCAAGGTTAAGAAAAATAGAATTGCAGTAATCAAGCTTATAGTGGACAATGGAGGTAGCGATAGTGGATGCAGTTTTAAAGTCAGGCATGGGTCGGATGCGGTGGAGGTCACGAATATGCATGAAGCAGGTGCGCGAGAGGTTGGAGATGTGATTAGAGAAGGATAAATGTGGATCAAAGGTAACGCCAAGATTGCGAACAGGTGAGTCGGAGGTGAAAGTGAGAGATGAAGAGCTGGTGGGTAAGTTTGTGGAAAGGTCGGGGATTTTCTTGATCTGATCTGGAAGGCCAAGGATAAGACAGGGTTGAGACAGAGGAGGTTGGAGGACATCCATTTAGAGATTATGTTGACCACATCGAGTAGTTGAGCAATGGAGGTGGAGAAAGAGCTAGGGGAGAAGGAAATGAAGAGTTGAGTGTCGTCTGCATACAGATGGTGGTCAACAGAAGATGATTTTATGAGATGGCTCAGGGGTGTAGTGTAGAGGATGAAGAGAAGTGGACCTAGGACGGAGCCTTGAGGAACACCACAAGAGAGTGGAAGGGCTTGTGATGAGTGGCTGGAGGCTTTAACAGAGAAGGAGCGTGAAGACAAGTAAGACTGGAACCAAAGTAGAGCATTGCCAGAGTCGCCAAACCAAGAGGACAGCCGTAGGAGAAGTAGTTCGTGATCTATGGTGTCAAAAGCGGCAGAGATGTCGAGGAGACAGAGACAGGAGACTTGTTGATGACTTACAACAGAGACCAGTTTATTATACAGAGAGACAAGAAGAGTTTCTGTGGAGTGGTGTTTAGTAAAGCCAGATTGGTGGGGGTTGAGGAGTGAGTTACAAGAAAGGTAGTCATTCATCCGGGCAAGAACAATGCGTTCAGTTAGTTTAGATAAAAAGGAAAGATTGGAGATGGGGCGATAGTTTGAGAGGTTTTCCTTGTCGAGATTAGCTTTTTTGAGGAGGGGGTGACAAGAGATTGCTTAAAGGCGGTGGGGAAGCGACCAGTAGAGAGAGAGAAGATAAGTCCACTATGCTAGCCAGGAAAAGCTGCCACGAGTGTGAAGTGCTAGCGATTTCATTTTTCTTAACCTCGGTAGTCGGTATATTAGAGCGAGTGGCCAGTCCTCTCCCTCGCCGTCTCATCTTCCCACCGACAGTGTACGATCAGTGTACTCATCATAGCTGAGTTGGCTACGGGGTGCCGGCGGAGCCGATATCTCGAAACAGATTCCTGCTCTAGCGGGGAATTGAACATCCGACCTCTCTTTTGACATTCTAGAACGCACCACTGAACTATGGTGCATCCCAAGCAGCCATAAAATTAGACAGAGATGTTAGTTTTAACCTTTT
The DNA here is from genome assembly GCA_963556255.1 of Allolobophora icterica. NCBI lineage: Eukaryota > Metazoa > Annelida > Clitellata > Crassiclitellata > Lumbricidae > Allolobophora > Allolobophora icterica. The sequence continues at coordinate 43,070,333 of OY744610.1, read as the reverse complement.
CAGGACTTCAATACAACATTTTCCTTAGCAAACACTCTTTTTCTCTCCCTCTCCATCCCATTTCCTAATGAGCTGTTTTATACCATACGAACGGTGAAAACTGTTCAAAAATAATTTCTGCCGACGTCAACAGCCTGTGTTGCATTAAGGCGTCGTTTAACTCTGGTTCCATCAATCCCTTTCACACCTCCCAACTACTTTCTCTCACACCCCCTCACTTCCTTCCATCACCCTTCCACAACTCCCGTTTTTCACATTTGGATGACCTGTATTATTCCATGCGAACGGTGAGAACTGTTCAAAATAATATCTGCCGACGTCAACGGCCTTGTTGCCATAAGATGTCGTTAAACTCTGGGTCCATGCATCCCAGTTCTCCAATAAATACGGTACTTGAAGTGTCCCATATTCAATGACGTTTCACTGTTAGCCATTTCTAGTAGTTTGCATAGACTCCGATCAGCTTTTACGGGTGTCACCTGGCACATTGCAGCAACCCTCCGCAAGCAATTTAGACCTGTTTAATTGAATTTCACAGCAGATACTTTCTATGAAGGCCTCGTTCCTCATATCACATGATCTTTCTGCTGCATTAAATTGCTTTTAATCCCAGTCGCCTGTCCAACTGATTCCTAGCAAATTCTAAGTAATCTGTAATCATCTAAGGCTCATTCAGTATCATTCATCTTCGATTTCGTATATGATTCTGCGAATCCCGTTATATCAGGTTTCCCGTTAACTGCACCTAAGTCCAATTCCGGACTTTTGTAATACTTTTGTGTTATATTACTTAGGCTAGCGTCTAGAACGTTTCTGATTAGTTTTCTGAAGTAGCGCTATATAAATGCTATATAAATGTTCTTAATAAATAAATACATAGTAAACTTAGTAAACTTCTCACAATTGTACGCGACACTTTAAAACTCTTTGGTTCTCTGTCCTCAGGCAGGTTCAAACGTCCGATGTCGCCACTCCTCGCGATGTTGAGCCTCTTCTGTATCCCTTATTCGTTATCCAATCCAGCAGCATCTGTCTCGGTCTCCCTCTTGTCCTCCTCCTCTTCATTAAAACTTTCCTACCTCCAGTTTCTTACAGTTCCTTTCTTCCCTACCGTAAACTTTTTTTTAATTTTTATCCTTGTTTGACACTAAGTGTCACGGCACTAACCGTATTCTGTCCAACTTTAGAGTCTTCATCGTCAAGCAGGCTTGTCTCGCAGTCATGTCCGCATCCCGAACCTTCAGATGCAACCATCTCTCCCCTATGGATTACCTCTCCAAGGTTGAGGTCCACTTCACAGTATCTGACCTTTTCTTCACATATCACTCAATCTCCTGTTGATCTAAACTCTCTTGTTGTCTAACGCTTCACTGATGCCCTAGCCCTGTTTGAAATCGATGTATAGGCCTACCATAACTGCGCAGACACCTTATGGAACCTAGGTTCGAATCCTGACTAGACCTATTCCTGGGAATGACAGCAGATCGCAATGACCGGCAATACGCAAACTCTCGTTCGGTGGCATTCACCTACAAGTGCCTCCATAAAGTCCAATAAACGCCCGCATATCCGCGCAGCGATATTTATGCCTAACCATCAATTAATGCATCAGTGCGATGGTGTGCACGCATGGTCGCAGGCGCTGGCTATTTACGGGCGTGATCCGAGCGTATTCCCCCGCATTGTCAGCCCAATGACTTCAATCAGAGTGTTACTCGCTTTGCAACGGCGCTGCTGACGGCAGCCCGACCGACGTGCCTGCCTGCCTGCCGCCGACGCTATTATCTGACTCGTCTATGGCGTCTAATTAGAAGAAGCTTGTGGACTATGTCCAGCAATAGCGCGACGTTTCCTGTCCGCTCGACCCTCCGTAATCGATATTCCTTTGACACGGGTCCAAGGCGGCAAGAGCAGCATGTTTTCAGAGGCTGAAGCGCATAGTTGTGACCTTAAGAAAGACCGCGACAGTTCTGTCACGGCGTGAACAGCGGAGCTAACGAAATCAGATCCAGTCTAATCTTATCTGAACTGATCTGATCCGTTCTATTCCCTTCCGATCCAATCCAGTCTTTTCAGCGAGATCGCATTGGTTGGCGAATGGCAAGAGTTCTACATTTTAGTTTAATGTTAGTTTAAATCAAATCAGTCAAATGTTCGTTTATTCTTCTACCCAGTTGACACAACGCAATTGGTAACAATCATAGATAAGTATATAATCAATAGAAATCTATCAGCTGTATCTCGCTCAATTCAGAGCAAGTACAAGTTATGATATAAAACCCTCGATATAAAGTTTTTATAATTTTTAGTGGGAAGGGAAAAACTGTGAGCCAGAGGACGAAAAAGATAAGGAGTGGGTCGGCTCTCTGGGAAGTAAGGGCAAAGAACATGCTTAGATTCGTGTTATGATTGAAATTTCTAATCCATGCTTCAAATAGGCTTCCTTTATTGTATTTTCATGCTAAACCTTTAATTCTTCACTATAAAGGAGCTATAGCTGTTTTCACTTTGAAAAGCATAAAAACTAACGGTGTTTTTTTATCTTGGATATCTTCCTTGATGCTTGCATTACTATCGCGTTATCTGCAATTTCTTTACGTCCATTAATATTTCGTCGCAAGTTCTGCTTTGCCGTCGATAGATCATAGGCGCCGATCATTAATATTTTCTTTAGCCAGCCCTCTCTGTGCAAATACCGGCTTATCTTGAAAACTACGTCGGGCCGCAAGCACAGAAAGCTATAAGAACAGCTTCTATCGCTCTCCACTCACTCGGGCATCCTCAGACTACTCTCTCCCTGGACAGTTGTGATATGGGCATCAAAGACATCATCGTGCGCTAGTGTTCCAAAAAGCAGTCCTCATAAGCAACTAGATGATGAACGATCAGACAAACAGACGGATTCAAAGGTATTGAAAGAAAGACGGATAGACAAACGGAAAGATACTGGCAGTAGGACAAACAGACAGAGGGAGAGAGACGGACAGACGGTCAGATGCAACAGTTAACAGTTGATCAAACCGAAAGATAAAGAGATAGCATGAAAAGATTGCCGACTGAGTTTAATCGTAGGCTGATATAGACAAATATACACACGAACACAGTGTTACAACAGACAGAGATACACGCACAGATACAGACAGTGATGTAGACAGCCACGCAGACAAACATGAACATACGGAAGTATAGAGGGATATAGCCAAACGATAAAATCATATGACACGGTGTGTGAGAGGCATAAACAACCACAAAAACAAATTGCAAAGGAACTATTCAAGCAGACTTTTCTCCCAAGTTCAATCCCGTTGCTGCATAGGTTCCCAATGATCGAGAATGGAATGCAAACCCTCCTTCCCTGGGGGGGAGGCCACATGGTCTGATAATGACCAGCGGAATTTATTGTTATTATTTATAATTACACATTTATTAAGCGCCCCTACATAATGACCAAGCACCAATCGATGACGCTAAACAATTGTGAGTGAAGGACTTGCTCAAGGCCCCTACACAGTAACCGCGTAAATATAGGTCCCTAAAGGTTTTTCTATAGCGACCGTATATGGCCTCGACCTTGCTAATTTTTCAACAAATTGATCGGGCGAGAGCCTCACCATCGCTGCCTGTTTGAATGGGTGGCATTGGGTGCCTCACCATTTAAGGTCTCCGTGTATGGAACTCGATAGCCTGAGATTTACATCTCTGAAATAACCAATATCGGTTTACCAATGACATTATCACAAATGATTGCCTTGATTGTATTCAGGGGCGTAACTTTGGTCTAAAAAGTGGGGGTACCAATTTCTTTCCACTTTCGTTTTTCACATGAAGACCGTCTCTGGGAAGGCACAATTATAAAATATTGATTGGCATTGTTTAAAAAGTGGGGGGTACGGTACCCCCCAGTCAAAAAAGTGGGGGGTACGGGTACCCCTCGTACCCCCCACAAATTACGCCTATGATTGTATTACAGGCGGATTGTTAAATATCTCAGCTCACATGTTGGCCTATGAGTTACTTTTCGTGCGTTCAAACTACGAGATAAACAGTTCTTACACATACATTGCATTTGCTTAAATGTCTGTGTCCACTCTTTCTGTGACTCGACTGCTGTTAGAGGCAATTGATCGCGGCTAAGGCAATCAGGCAATCGCCAACTAAATGCTAAGTCATTGCCTCGATTAAACACGTAGCGACAATCGTTTGATTAGAGGCTCGGGAGGTCAAGTAAGGTCAGATGTTTCGTCGAGCGAGCGATCGTAAAAGAAAACTCTTTCCGTTACAAACGAACCGTCTGCGAGTAAACATACTTAAAGCTGTTGCACGTCGTAAACACAGAAGTCGTATTCTTTGATCGAACGCATCTTGTGTGCATTGCAACAATCGGCCACTGCCCGTATTGTCTACTCTGGTAGTGCCAGTCCCAAGCCTGGATAAAGGAGGAGGGCGACGTTAATCACCTCCGATATGACGGTGTCGTCAAACAGTAGGTTTTGATTATTGCAACGGTCACATTGTCCCAGGCATACATCAGTGAGCAGGCTTGTGTTCCAGAAAACAATTGACATTAGGCCTACTTTACGCTACAAACAACTATGGAATAACTGTTACAGTCAGCGACAGACCATGGCTATAGTTTAAAGCATATTCGATATCTCCTTCTCTCTATCAGGACCTTCCATCTTGCTTTGGTTGATAAAGGCGCAGCGAAGTTAAGCAACATCAATTCGAGTCGGTATTAGGATGGATGAATACATCCAACCTATTGATCACTCAACCTTCCATACCTTATAGTATCAATGTATATCTATGTGTATATGTATATATGAAGCTATTCTTCTTATGAATCTTTTTACACTTTCTTACATATATGATATCGGCTGTATACTACATGTATGTATAGCTAGGAAAATTGCTTAATTTGAGCGCATTATATACTTGTCGCATTCGCGGGATTTTGTAACAACAATTCGTGAAATACTGGAGCACGTGTCCTTTGCAAACTCTGTTAAAACTTAAGTAAATGAATACAAAATAGGTTTCTAGCATTTTTCTTAAATATATTAGCGATTAATCATTAAGTCAGTCATTAGGCCTCTGCATTTATTGCTTAGGCTACTATATATACAGTACTTAATACTTATCTGCAATTTTCGTCATGTACTTATACTATAAGTATGTTACATGTTTTATCATGTGCTTCTCAATGCAGATTTATTATTAATCATATTTTACAGAAATGAAATCGATTTATAGTCAATAGCAGGTATTTGGCAAAAATAAACTTCTCAATGATCATGTTTTTAGATATGAAAGCGATTTATTTGCTAAAAAATACAAATCCATTTCAATCAATATTATTTTGTTACTAAGGAAATCAGCCAACAGCAGGTATTTTGCGATATTTAGACTGTTTAGTAGTTTCAGTTTAATGACAGTGTATGATGAAAAAAATCATTAGCGTCGCCCTCCTCCTTTATCCAGGCTTGGGACTGACACTGCCAGAGTACGAGCAATGGCAAAGTTTAGGCTGTTTAGCACGACGTATAGTTACTTACATAGAAGTCGAGCTCATTGAAACGTGATCACATATGTTAGTCAAGAGGACGTATTATCATCTCTATACTGGTCGATAATTGAGAACCGTCGCGGGGTCAAAGGATCTGCCCCTTCTTGGTATGCATAGCTGTATCAGTCCGCGGTCACATGGAAGAGCCATGTTGATTAATTTTCCCTGCGATCAAGCGCTTGGAAATTAGGTTTTGGAATCTCACTGCTGTTCGAAGCTGGGCGCCTTGACGCAATGAATCAATTCCAGCCATAATCTCCGCGCGCTACAAAAAGGCGACGGCGCAGAGCTGCGACGGCGCAGTTGTCTTGACGCCATCTTATTTCCGGTTTACCTACCGGCAATTACTCTTAATACGTGACCTATATCGTATAAACGGTTCGTATAATTAAGTCTTATGTAAGACTGTGGTTCAACTTTCAAGATGGCTTCAAACGAACTGCCATATAGAAATAAGTAGCGAAATTGTTCAACAATAATAGTATGTCTTTTTGTGTGTTGTTCGATGGCAATTTCTGTCGTGTAAAAGAGCTTTTTAAGATATGCAGCGCTTAGCGTAGATACGAAATTAGGTTAGGTAACGGTTAATTTAAGTAGCGCAGTTAAAACATATAGGAAATAGCCTACGCCTTCTTTAGTACTCGCACTTTTGAAACCTATTTCAAGTCGCCAATATTTTATGACCTTTCTCAATCATCTGACTTTTTTCCTAAGCTTCTTTTCTACCTTGTTCGTTTTCTTCCCTTCTCGATATTCTTTCGACTTCTCAATTTCTAAAGACCTTGCACACTTTCTCATAAATGTCATCATGTTTTACTTTCCTCTTTAATATAGCATTATTATTTTGATAATTTTTACTTAATTTATGTGTGCAAACCTTACCCAAGTTGAGAAAGACAATGGACTCTGAGTGGCCTACTCTTCTACAGCTTCTCAAAGCGGAATGGAAATTAATAAGCGCAGGGCACCAGCTTGTTCATGAGCGCTGCGTCAAATCAGATGGGTTATCTAGAGACATGGCAAGTGGAGGGCCACTCTGGCCGTATGACAAGTCTGCCTGGCGACATTTGCCTACATCGGCCTAACCTACATCACTATGTACCATCCGTATGTGTAGGGCTACAAGATACGGATATCTGTAATTGTACTTGTAACTAGTAACTTCTATTGCGCCGGTGTCTGATGCACAAGGCATCAACTCGTGCGCACCAAAATCAAACTGTAATCAGGTCAATATTCAGACGATCATTCCGCTAAGACGGCTAGGGAATGTGGCCAATCATGTGAGTGGGTTATCAGGTGAAAGAATCGGCGTCTCATCCAGTCGAATCGACTGACATACGGAGCTTATTTGCGGCCCCGGAGAGAACCGAGACAATGGCACCGCAGAGAAATGATCCAAATGAAAGTTCCTTTCTGTTCTTTATGGCTTCTGCGTCTGCATGTTACTGCAACGGGTAGCCGACTTAACAGACGACAAGGACTCTGCACACGACTTAACACTTTTCGACCAGATACATATTTAAATATATATATATATATATATGCAGTATCATATATATACACATATATATGCATTAGATGAGACATACATAGGCCTATACGTATATGTAGGGCCTACGGAAATATCTATATATATATCGCACATACATAGGGCATATTCTCCCCTCGCTCTGGCAACCGGGCTGATATCTCTGGAGTCTGGACAACCCCGTTGATTCGCGGGCGCTCGTGGATAAGCTGGTGCCCTGCGCTTAGCTTCCAAGTAGCGATTTAGAATTTCGAGTTTACTATTACGATTACAATCAGGCTATCCTAAATGGCTGTGGAACTATTCATTCAAGTACGCTGAAGTAACTACGCAAAATTCCTCAGCATATTCACACTCAACCCATACACATACATATATATATATATATATGTATATATATATATATATATATATATATATATATATATATATATATATGTCTTCATGGGCATATTCACTGTATACATAGCAACACGTATGATCGACATATATGCGTATGAATATGAGTATATATTCGTGTTTAATGGTCGTATGGGGGGGGTAGCGTCCGGCATATGTGCCTGACTGAAGTGTGTAGGCGGATCAGCTGATGCTGGTCCGTAAATATTTGTGTAATAATTCTGTTTGGCTTGCGATCTGAAATGAAACTGAAGCTGACGCGTTATACTTTGAACTGGTCATCGGGAACGACTGCACGGATGATTGATTGGCTGGGTCCTGATTGGCCACGGGGATCGGTGGCCGCTGTCAAAGGTCGAGGGTCTCGACTCTCGTTCGAAGACGCAGACTGATGGAGGAAGTGGAGTGTAAGAGAGAGAGGCAGCGACAGAGAGACAGTGACGGACAGACACAGACAAACACAGACATAGGCAGATACATACAGATACGGACATATACAAATAGACAGAGACATACTGAAAAAGGAGAGTGTTTGTGTGTGTGTGTGTGTGTGTGTGTGTGTGTGTGTGTGTGTGTGTGTGTGTGTGTGTGTGTATGTGTGTGTGACAGAGAGAGACAGACACAGAGAGAAAGAGAGAGACTGAGAGATACAGACAGACAGACAGACAGACAGAGAGAGAGGGAGAGAGAGAGAGAGAGAGAGAGAGAGAGAGAGAGAGAGAGAGAGAGAGAGAGAGAGAGAGAGAGAGAGAGAGAGAGAGAGAGAGAGAGAGAGAGAGTTGCGCTGCTCTGTTCCGTCATCAAGAAACTATAAAAAGTTCGGCTTCGGATCGATCAGGTAATTTTGCAAGAATCAGTAGAAAAATCGATGACATTTATATCGTACAGTATATAATATAACCCAAATCCTGAAGGGTCCAGATCATTGGAGTGTGTACGCACCGGGGCCGGGCCAGGAGGCATTAGTTAAGGAATTTAGTTAAGAATAGTTAAGATTATTCCTAGAATTATTCAAAGGAAACTCAGCCATACATCTAGAAGCTGTTACCTGGATACTGGGGTGACCCCGCTTAGCGGGATGGTATCCCTTTGGGGCCGCCCATTGCTACCAATAGCTAGTATAAGTCTAATTGTGCTTCACCTTGTCACCTTGTGCTGTCAGCTCGTGGAGCTCTAGCGACCGTCCTGGTGAACACACTCCACCATCTCCTATTCGATGACAAGTCTCTCAATTCCGCCAAATTCATGCCAGTTACATCTTGTATCTCATCCATCCATCTCCTCCTTGGGCGACCCAGTCTTCTCCTCCCCTCACCGCACGCCAGCATCATTTCCTTCTCCAGACCATCAGATCGCATAACATGTCCAAAGAACCTTAGCTTCATTCTTGTCGCAGTTTGTTTAACAGTTGGAATTGTGATTTTGTTGTTGTTGGTCGCAATAAACTATTTTGAATTTTGAATTTTGAAATATAACAGAATTAATAAACTTATGAAATAAATAAATTAAAAGTGTTGGAACTCTGTCATAGGCCTACAACTCTTCATAGCCTTCGAAACTTGTTCTCTAGCGCAACTAGAAATTTTCCAAGGCTCTACTTTGCACCACTGATATATGGGTCATTATCCGAAATGTTACAAATTTCGTCTCCGAAAAACAAAAAAATTTTTTTCCCTAAAATTGGTTGCAAGTGTTTTTTTTAGTCCCGTACATAGTTAAATTTAACCAATTTGAAAGAAATCCACTATATTTTTAATCATAAGTTAATTTTTTTCAGAATTTATAAAGTCAAAATTCCTCTTTTTTCATTACATTCCGGCCTTTTTGTGTAATCATATTTAATCACAGGGACCTGAAATATTCCTCTGGTGCTTATAAAATGGCAATTTCTTAAAAGTAGATGATACCAGCATTAAATAGGAATACAACAGGCCTTTCCTTCACATAATATATTAGTCTGGTGTCAAGAAATTAAGACATTTTTCGAAATTATTCAAAAAAAGAAATATTATTTTTAGCTGCAGAAAAAAATCTGTGCAGCATTAGCTATAACTGTATCTTATATGCATTAGATACAAGTTGAACAACATTTCAAGAGTTGCTAGTAAATTCTAATTACATGCAATTTAATTTTATATCAAATAATTCACAAAAAATACATGTAATTCACTCTTAGCAATGCGTCATTACCATTCGAGACAAGATGCGACTGCCATGAGAAAATAGCAGAAATCTGATGTATTCGGATGGTAATGATGAAAAACAACCGATGGATGGTAATGACAAAATGATGAAGTTTATGACAGCCGTCAAATATTTTCACTTGAATTACTCTATCAGATAAGTAATTTAAATCAGTTCAACAAAAGCGGTAAATAAAATAAGTTATCAATGTTATAATCTAACTAAACCAGGAAATACAACACGAGATGGTAATGAAACAGAAATTTACTTTTTTGTAATTTGGAACACAAAAATTAAATTAAAAATAAAACATTATGAATTTCAACACAAATCTGTGTGATTCCATTAATAGTTGACAATATCTTGTTCCTGATGTTTTTCTTTCAGTAAGTAAGCACGTTCTCTAAAACTTATAGGCTTCCCAAAAATTGAGATGGCTATTATGCTTATTTCTATGGACAAGTATAAATAGACTCTAAAAAAATAAATATTACGAAAATGAGTCTAAATGTTTCATTATTGCATATGCTAGCTACTGATTAATCAAAATAATATACCTTTGTTACAGGTTATAATGGAATAAATTTGCGTAAAAGTTGAATTTAATGCATTGTACTCGGTCTCGGACAGTGGATGGTAATGATATTTTGTATACATTTAGTAATTTATTTCTAGATTTCCAAAATCCAGCAGCTACAACAATTATGGGAAATGTTAATCTGCTCATTCTTTGAAGGATAGGCAAAAACAATTTGAAGAAATTATCGAAAAAACTAAAAAAAAACAGCAAGGGACATCAATTCTGCACTTTTCGGATAATGACCCATATATGTGTAGTGCTGAGAGTTCAAATGTTGGCGTCCATTTAACTGAAGTTAAAGTCCTGTGAGGATTTCTCCCAAAATTTCGCGAAATTATTTCTACACCGCTATTTTAAATATTAGTCCGACCACTGAAAGGGAAAATCGCAATCCTATACACTATGTTCCGCAATGAATATTTTACTTAAGTTATTAGTTTTTTGGTTTTTAATTTTTCTTATCGTTTTTTTTCGTCTTTTCTTTTTTGTATGTAACTTTATTTTATTTACTGTCCGTTCATTTTTTTTCATTTTCTGTTTAATTTTGTTTGTCTGATATTCCTTACGTTGTCTGCGTACTTTCAAGGATTCAGCTAATTCACGTCACTATTTACGTCATCATTTGAGAAACAAATACTTTGTGAAATAGCACAGTACAAGAAATAAAATTTAAAAAGTTATTTCTAAGTTATCTAATACGCCAGAAGAAAATTGTGCAGAATGGATAAACAAGAAAGACAAAAAATCAACATTGGCTAAATTGAAATGCATATACAATAAAGCTTATTTTCTAATTGTTAGTTTAGTCAGCATGGACTTATGTGGACTTATGTTTACAATTCAAATTTGAAAAGATTTCAATACTTTTAATTTCTCAATCTCTTATTAAACCAAACTTATTAGAAATAAAATAATTGTTGTAGATTGATGTTAGGCCTACTTAGTGTTTATTAATAAAGTTGTATTTGCTGATTAAATTCTGTAAACAAGGTTTTAATTTTAAATTGCAGTAGGGCCTACAAGATGCGAGAAAGTCAAATTATTTTCTTTTTCGTTTTTTTTCCCGTTTTTCCCGTTTTTTATTTTTTGTAAAAAACGTTTTTATTTAATTTCTAACGTTTTTAACAACTGCGGTGAGATTAAGCAGCAGTAAAATGCTCATGTCAGTAAGGTAGCTCGATGCTGCACGTGAGGTGCCTTCTATACAAGTACAACTTTACAGCAAATGGTAACCAGCATAATTTAAAGAATATAGTACAATCAGGAAAATTTCCATTGACAGCGTATTCATATTTTCTGGTCCCAGACGTCCTGTAACTTCAGGCTTGACATTGTATAAACAAATATAAATGCATGAATCACGTGAAGAGATTATGAAGTTCTAGATAATCAACAAAAATCAAAGTTAGTCAGATCTGTAGCACAGATCATAAACAGTGCTGAAGCCTGAACACAAAGACTTTCAACACAAAGGAAAAGAACCAACAAATGAACAGAGATCCCATATTCCGCAAGAGACGTCATGTCACGTGGTGCTAACCAGCTGGCAATTTTCAGTGGTACAGCTGGCGTAAAACTAAAACACCGAAACAAGGAAATTTTGATGCAGTCTTTTTTCTGTACTCAGGGAAAGTAACTTAAAAGATGGATTTCAAGAAGTTCTAGAAATGTATCTTTCTGGGGATTCTCACAGTAGTGACGCTCACAATGTTCCATAAACTCCCTTTCAATTTGAAACGTTTCGTCACACATTCCACAACCGTAAATCGTCATAGAAATAGGATTCATGTCAAAACTAACCGGAAGTCGCTTTCCATGTGGCCTTACTTTCGTTTTCTGCCTGGATGAAAGTTCATGCAGGGATTTTGCTGTTGACAACTCTTTCCCTTCAACACAGTTGTTGTCTTCAGCAGATGCACTGAATTCCTTATCTGAACTATTTCCATGGCATCTCTCTGGCACATCAGGCACAACACTACGACATAATTCACTCTTGTATAAACTTTCTCCACTGTGAGTGTTGATATGGTTCTCGACCCCAGCAATCTCATCACATAATTCACACTTGTCTGGCGTACCTCCGGTATGAGATTTCATGTGCTTCTTGAAATTATTTAGTGAAAATGCTTTCTGACATTTGAACGACTTTTCTCCAGTATGAGTTTTAAAATGCATGTGAAGATTATTAAGTTTCAAAAACAATTTGTCGCATAACGTGCACTTGTATGGTTCTTCCTCAGTGTGAGTTCGTGTATGATAATCCAGTTTGCTTTTCTGTATAAATGCTTTCTGACAGAAGCTGCATTTGTAGGTTTTTTCTCCAGTGTGAGTGCTTGCATGATAATACAGACCATTCTTCTGTGAAAATGCTTTGTCACATAAATTGCACTTGCGTGGTTTTTCTCCAGTGTGGGTTCTGTTATGGTTTTCCAAGCTATATCTGTATCGATATGCTTTGTGACATAACTTGCACATGTATGGTTTTTCTCCTGAGTGCATTTTTGCATGAGATTCCAAATATTTTCTGGATCTAAATGCTTTGTGACATAAATTGCACTTGTATGGTTTCTCTCCAGTGTGGGTTCTGTTGTGGTATTCCAAGCCATGTCTGTATCCAAATGCTTTGTGACATAAATTGCACTTGTATGGTTTCTCTCCAGTGTGGGTTCTGTTATGGTATTTCAAGCCATATCTGTATCCAAATACTTTGTGACATAAATTGCACATATATGGTTTCTCTCCATAGTGCGTTCTTGCATGACAGTCCAGACTATTCTTGTTTGAAAATGCTTTGTGACATAAATTGCACCTATATGGTTTCTCTCCAGTGTGCGTTCTGTTGTGGCATTCCAAGCTATTTCTGTATGAAAATGCTTTGTGACATAAATTGCACTTGTATGGTTTCTCTCCATTGTGGGTTCTGTTATGGTAGTCCAAGCCATATCTCCATCCAAATGCTTTGTGACATAAACTGCACTTGTGTGGTTTTTCTCCAGAGTGAATTCTTACATGACGATCCAAATTATGCTTGACTGAAAATGCTTTCTGACATAAATTGCACTTGTATGGTTTTTCTCCAGAGTGAGTTCTTACATGACAATCCAGGCTAGTCTTATGTGAAAAAGCTCTGTGACATAAATTGCACAAGTATGGTTTTTCTCCAGAGTGGGTTCTTGCATGATTATCCAAACTATACTTTTGTGAAAATGCTTTCTGACATAAATTGCACTTATATGATTTTTCTCCAGAGTGAGTTCTTGCATGATTATCCAAATGATACTTTTGTGAAAATGCTTTCTGACATAAATTGCACTTGTATGGTTTTTCTCCAGAGTGAGTTCTTACATGACAATCCAGACTATTCTTTTGTGAAAATGCTTTCTGACATAAATTACACTTGTATGGTTTTTCTCCAGAGTGAGTTCTTACATGACAATCCAGACTATTCTTTCGTGAAAATGCTTTCTGACATAACTTGCACTTGTATGGCTTTTCTGCAGTGTGTGCTTTTACATGGATTTTCAGACTTCGTTTGTGTGCAAATATTTTTTTACAAAGATGACATTTGAATCGCTTTTCTTTGTTGTGGATATTAGCTTGCATCTTCAGATCTTCAACATCTAATAAGAAAACATTATTAAACTTATCTATTTTACTATAAAATGAATTTTGATTTCAAACAAATACAACCAATAATATGCTATCAATACTTGTATAATGAATGAATCAATCAATCAATCAATCAATCAATCAATCAATCAACCAATCAATAGATCTTCATTGATATTCACGACAATGTTACAGCAAGTAAACACCAAAAAATGTAAGTTGCCTAGAATAATAACTCACTGTTATAAGTCAAATTGACAGAAGAAGCACTTGATAGCATTCAGAAAAAAAAAGTTTTATATTCACAAATTGTCATATAAATTTAGTTAATAGTTAACAGTACAATTAGTATCATTGGTAGTCGCGAATAGCAAAGGGTAACCCTAAAGGGATGGAAGTCCCGCTAACCAGGGAAGCCCTGCCATTTCTATTACATAATTCAAATGGTGGCACTGAAAAGCTCCACTATCGGATACACGATTTAGTAAGCATGAATTTAGATAAACTGCGTACTAAGTTCTTAACTAAGTTTAACTAATAACGCTAGGAATGAAAGTAAGAAAAATTTAAAAAAATTAACCCAAAAGGAAGCCTAACACAATTGGCTTCGGTGAGTCCTAACTGGGACTCTACATACTCAACGGAGTAAAAAAGATGCAAGGACACAGACTCCTACGTTAAACTCTGCTGTAGATAGGGGTGAGACAGGGATGCATTTTGTCTCCATTCCTGTTTAACTTATATGCGGAAAGAATAATGAGAATGGCGGAAATGGAAGGGGCAAAAGAGGGAGTAAAAATTGCGGGAAGGACATTGAACAATCTTAGATATGCGGATGATACAACACTAATGGCAAAAAGAAAAGATGAGCTGATAGAATTAATAAGAAGGGTAAGGAGAGAAAGTGAAAAAGCTGGCTTATACTTCAACATAAAGAAGACAAAAGTCATGACAACAGCAGAATGGGATACTTTTGAGATTGACGGAGAAGAAATAGAGGTGGTAGAAAGCTTCACTTTCCTGGGATCATTGGTCGAAAAAGAAGGAAAATGTGATACAGAAATAAAACGAAGGATTGCGATTGGGAAAGCTGCAATGATTGGACTGGAAAAGATATGGAAGGACAAGCATGTGAGCATAGATACAAAAAAAGGCTCGTGAGAGCCCTAGTCTTTCCAGCGGTTCTGTATGGGTGTGAGTCGTGGACAATGACAAAGAACATGGAGAAAAAGGTCAGCGCATGTGAAATGTGGATATGGAGAAAGATGTTGAGAATATCATGGACAGAGAAAAGGACGAACGAATCAATACGAGTGGAGATTGGTGTCGAGAATGAAGTCATTAAAACAAAAAGCGAAAAGATTGAAGCTTGGATTCTTTGGTCATGTTATGCGATCTGATGGGCTAGAAAAGGAAATGATGTTGGCTTGTGGTGAGGGAAAAAAGACGGGGTCGACCAAGGAAGAAATGGATGGATGAGATTCACGATGTAACTGGCATGAATCTGGAAGCACTAAGGGACCTGACTTCGAATAGGAAGCAATGGAGATTGTGTGTCATGGCGATCGCTAGAGCTCCAGGAGTTGACAGCACAAGGTGAGGTTGATAGTTGCCATAAGGACGCAAATAACGCGGGATAAATTATTCATTGATTAAAAATATTCTTAGGCTTTTTTGAATGTAAACTTATTTTTCGCATTTCTGATTTCTACTGGTATGGAGTTCCATATTCGCGGACCAGCTGACTTGATGCTGAACCTTCTCAGATTGGTTCGAGCTTTAGTAGGTCGATAGAGTTCAGCACCTCTAGTATAATGTTCATGTATTTTTGAATTTAAGGTAAAATATCCTTCAAAGGAGGCTGGTAGCAAATTATGACTGTAGGAGTATAGCAGTAGAGCAATTTGCAAGGTATTAATTTGTTTGAGGTTTAGGAGATTTAGGTCCTTGAATATTGGTTTAGAATGATCAGTTCGACCCGCCCCCACTATCATTCGGACTGCTCTTTTCTGTAATATTACCAAACGTTGTAGAGGAGAATCGTAATTTGAGGCCCATATTAAGTTAGAGTAGGAGAGATAAGGAAGAATTAGGGAGTTGTATAGGCTCAGTCTGATATTTTTAGGAAGCAATTTTGCAACTCGAGATTATTCCTATATTTTTTGCAATTTTTAAGGATATATAATTTATATGATCCCTCCAACTCAGATGATGGTCTATGAATACACCTAGAAATTTAGTAGAGTCCACCTTGGTGATAGGTTCGTTATTAATGGATAGTTCTCCAATTATGGGCTTGATTTTCCTGTAAGATTTAAAAATTATGTAATTAGTTTTATTTATGTTAAGTGTTAATTTGTTTGCAATAAACCAATCATTGACTTTGCTAAGCTCAGCATTAACAGATTCCATAAGGTTAGTCCAAGAGGTATCAGAATTGAAATTGCTGGTATCATCTGCGAAGAGAACAAAATAAAGAGAAGTAGAAATCTGTGCAAGGTCATTTATATATAACAAGAACAGTAGAGGTCCTAGGTTGGACCCCTGAGGCACCCCCGAGGAAATTATTCCCGGTTGTGAGTAGGCGCCGTTGCAACTTACTATTTGGGTACGTGATTCTAGGTAACTTTTGAACCATTTAATCGTGTTCCCCTAATTCCGAAATTAAAACTCCATATATAGATTGGCAAACTCATAGAGAGGGCTAACAAAGAAATGTCCATGATAAAAGATTTTATCATGCACATTATAAATTGAAATATGAGGTGCAGATAGAAGTGAACACAATAAAAGATAAGTGTGGAAAATAGGAATTAATTTTAGAGTCACATTTCAATATTTTATAAGTCACATTTTAAAATAGATTTTTTACTGTTTGTGAAACCAATGCTTTCTTGTTTTCGTCCTCATCGTCTGCTTACTTACCCCCACCTGCTCCTTTGCCTGCTCCTCAACCTCCATCGCCTCATTTTCTTTCAGCATCCGGGAGTATCGGCCCCTAACGGGTGAACTAGAAGACTTCTGAAAAATCAGAAGTGTCCCATGCGTATATGGAGATAAGTTAAAAGATCTAGGGTTATAGCCATCGAAACAAAACACCGTGCTTAATGACAGAAGAGAATAAAACTCACCTAAAACAGTTGAATAATGCAAAGAGAAGATAAATCTTTGTCAGGTTGAAATACTATACCAGGCATACCTAGATAAAGGATTATTAATACTGCTGTTCCCATCGACGTACATTGGATTTGGACTATAATCAACGTTCAAATTCAAATAACGTAGATAACCAGGCCCAGTAGCGTGGTAAAAATAACAGTATTAAATTTTAGAGAGAAATCGTCACAGTGACGTCATTTGATCAAGCGTTGTCGTGGGCAGGGGCGTCTACACCATAGAAACCTTGGAGCAAATGCTCCATCCAAGAAATAGGGGGAGATCTGTCAGTGTGTGTGCCACCATTAACGAGAGGGGAAGGAAGAGGAAGGGGGAAGAAGAGGGGGAAAGGAAAGTTGCTCCAATGACTTGGGGGATAGACGCCCCTGGTCGTGGGCCCATCCCTGTAGTGATCTCTTCCTTTGGTACTGCGTGCGTGCAGCCTACTTGCTTGGTTCTCTCTCTGTGTTGTGCATCATTTAAAGTCTTCTGTTTCCGCGAGGCTCACAGGCTGAGAGCGCCTCTGAATAGTTCGCACTGTGAGATGAGCTTTATAAATTCCCATACCATAGATCTATTCGCATGTTACGTTGGGTGGACACGTTATACTAGACTACTAGGCCTAGAGGCTATATTCAAATCCAGGCGCTATTATCACGCACGTTTTCGTGAAGAAAAGCTAAGTGATGACAGCTTTCGGGGACCATATCCCATAGGGACTGTTTAGCAGATAAATGACCTCTGTGATTTTCAATTTTTAAGCTGGCGAGACTTTGTATCAGTGTTTGAAACAGGGACGTAACTAGCGTTGGGCTTGGGGGGGCTTAAGCCCCCCCAAACGAAGTTGAAGCCCCCCCAAACAAGTCAGGCCGTTGTATGCTTACGGCTAAAATTCGTACGAACACTGTATAAATGTTGCCATGCTCAAGGCTTAAGCCCCCCAAACGAAAAATCCTAGTTACGTTGCTGGTTTGAAAGTGCCTTAGATGATTCTTCTTGTTCTTCTTGTTCTTCGTCTTCTTTTCATTATAAATTGCAAGTTATGAAGGCTGTGAATAATTATAAACTTATAAAATTGACTCATATACTTGCTCTTCTTTCACATTATGCCCTGCAGGTCTACTAGTACATAATGCGACGATTGTAAGACTTGGCTCCGGTATAACCGTTTAACAAAAGCCAGCTTACATCTTATCTCGCACGTCTCTTTCACACATGACCGCCTGCTTCAAATTGGTGGCCGCCGCCAGCCGAATTTCGTTTATTTAGCGCCTGTTTTTTTAAATCGAATGGGACGGCCGAGCGTCTGCCGGTCGTTTCGTGGTCCATGTTGTCGAAATGTTCGGCCCCAGCGACGCGTAAGGATCGCCAATTACTCACAATCAGAGCCATAGAACACATTTGGTCAACGGTCGTGAAATACGCATCGCGACTTGGGCGGTTTGTAGACGTTAATTGCCCACAGAGCGCTAGGCAATGTTCGTTGCCGTTAGCAACAAACAATGGCAGATCTTTAGGCCATTTTGCTTAACGATCGTGTCTCAAATTGCAAGTCATGAAGCCTGTGAATAATTATAAACTTATAAAATTGACTCATATAGGCCTACTTGCTCTTCTTTCACATTATGCCCTGCAGGTCTACTGTTACACAATGCGAGCAGTGGCGTCTTATCTGAGGAGATTCTAAGGTAGGTACACATATAAAACCAGTTTCAGCTGTTTTATTTCGTCACAATACCAACCAGGGCCGTAGCCAGGATTTTGTTTCGGGTGGTGTTTTCTGTTTCGGGGGTGTTTTATCGTCCCTGAGCAAGCCGACATGCAACCGAGTCAACCGAACAAGGGGTTTGTAGTTAGTAAATGCATTATTTGATGTTTACATTATTTAATTTCTGGGGGTGCTTAAACACCAAAAACACCCCTAGCTACGGCCTTGACCAACTCAGACTCGCCCGTCTTGGTATATCGCAAAATAATATAGTCGCGATAACGTGTGATGACCAGGAGATAAATTTCATTTATTTTCATTTCATTTATTGTTTAAAAAAAACAAGCATTACATAATGCAGAGTTAAAATATTATGTTCAAACGATACAAAGGGATACACCCAAAAGGGACCGCTTAGCTGAGCTTGCTAGATGACGCTTGAAGTACAGGAGTTTGGCAAGTTAAAACATAACAGCATTTGATTAGTTGAGGTAAGGTGGTTAGACACTGAGACTACCTGTGCCGTACAAATTTATTCACGAGAAAGATTAACCATATTCTTTTTGGACCACTTTTGGACCATGGCACATCTGAAATTGCAAACGCTAGATTGTCGGATTACACGCGTTACATTACGTTGCTTTGGCTGATATTGACTGATCAGAGAAAATTGTTGGCAGTTTGATATTGGAGGGGGGCGGCGGTGGGGTAGTGGTATGTTCGGTGCCTTGTAACCGGAGGGTCGCAGGTTAGAATCTACCTCTAGCCGCTGCGTAGCGACCCAGCGTCCTCGATGTTCTGTCGTATGGTCGATTGGTCGTGTGCACTTCTGAACTTTGTAAGGAGGGCAATATCAAAATATAGTTGTATATTGTATTGTATATTGGTCGTAGGTGACCATTATACAGTGGCGCTATGGAACTAATCAGCAGTGTTATTTTCGTTCCAGGGAATAGAATAGGAATAATAATTATTTAATATTAGTTCCACGGAACGAAAACTGGAACGAAAAATAATTGTGGAACGAGAATAGAATAGGAATAAAAATTTCAATATTTTTCGAGAACGAGAACGGAATAGAATAAAAATTAATTTTCAAGACGAGAACGGAATAGAATAAAAATTAATTTTTAAGCTGCCCAACCGATAATTCTAACGTTAACTAATAACTAAACGGAATGACGACGGCTCTTGATTGACGTCACGGTGCGGCGCTATGATGAAGCTTCTCCGCATATTCTATAAATAATATATGCTCTTTGATTCAAACTTCTGGCAAGAAGACTGAGGTACTCAGACTCCCCATCAAACATGCTCCTGACAGCACTGCAGCAGAACTTTCTAAATACATTCAGGAAATTGAAGAACATGTCGCTGTTCCTAGTCTCTTTGACTTCTGGCAGAGTAGACATTCAGTTTACCGACGGCTCGCTGTTATAGCTGAAGATGCGTTCGCCGAATCTTTTCTGTTGCAGCCTTGCAGGATGGATGTCTACAGGTCGCAGAAATCGATTGAGCAAATCCTTTGAGATGCGGGTGTTTTTGAAACTCAACAGTAAAATAATTGACTGGTAACTTTTTAGTGTGTCTGCCTATAAACTGTTTTATTATCAGTCGCATTCACATTGTCCGACAGACATTAACCGTTCATGTTAGAACTGTGATAACTGTAAGTGGATTTGGAAGTGGAACTACAAATAATTTTTTTTGGGAACTAGAACTGGAACTAAAATTATTTATAAAGAGGAAGTGGAACTAGAATAGGAATAAAAATTATTCCTTAAGAGGAACTAGAACTAGAATAAGAATAAAAATTATTTCTTAAGAGGAACTAGAACTAGAACTAAAATTATAGCAGTGGAATAGAATAAGAACTGGAATAGAAATTAATCCTGGAACTAAAATAACACTGCTAATCAGAGTAATAATACCGTTATTCACTATCCCTGTGAGCAGCACAGCCCTCAACATATGGGACACTTCATGACCTAAGAGGTTCGATCGACTGTCAACCTGAGAGACCCGGTCGATGAGCGCAACCGTGTGTTGCGAGTGTTTCATCGAGGCCGCTGATGAAACGCCGGAGAGTATATTTTCAAGCGCTATATAAATATATATCCAGATAACTAATTATGATTCGTAACTGTAATCGGAAATTTATATAGCGACGTTGCAGAGGAAACGAATCAGAGCGTGTACTCACGATGGGGCGAAATTTCTGGTTCGCAAAATCTGGGTATACGGCCTACAATATGTATTTTTATTCTTACCGATCTCTCTTTTTCTTGAGGAATCCGATCGGCGACGCAGACCTTACAAAAGGTCAAGAGTTTAATGTCGTGAGCTTCATTTGGAATTGTTTGGTGATTTGACCTGTGAGAAAAGTTGTCTGCAAATAGGTGCTGGACAGCTGTTGCATGTGAGTGTATCGATCAAATTCAGCATCTGACGAACTATTAATCCATCAAAATAGAAAGAGAGTAAAAAATAACGACAGCGGAGATGCATGGAATTGCGTAAGCGGGTTTCAGCCAAAAAAGAACTACTATCAACACTTTGTCTAGACATCGGCTAATAAACGAACGATTACATTACCTTCCTTGTAAAACATAACTGGATAATTGATTTTTTCTATTTAGGGCTTATGTCTACCACAACTGTGGAACAGACAATTAACACTGATTTTTAAGCTGAAAAATGTTAAAATGTTTTAGATTATTCAAGTGAAAGAGTAAAATATATTAGAATTGTTGCTTTTCCTAATTAGGCCTATAGGCCTATCATGCCTCAAAGGGAGAGGGTTAACGTCCGGCATATGTGCCTGACTGACATGTGTAGGCGGATCAGCTGATGCTGGTCCGTAAATATTTGTGTAATAATTCTGTTTGGCTTGCGATCTGAAATGAGACTGAAGCTGACGCGTTATACTTTGAACTGGTCATCGGGAACGACTGCACGGATGATTGATTAGCTGGGTCCTGATTGGCCACGATCCACGGTGGCCGCTGTCAAAGGTCGAGGGTCTCGACTCTCGTTGGAAGACGCAGACTGACGGAGGAAGTGGAGTGTAAGAGAGAGAGAGAGAGACAGAGGCAGCGACAGACAGACAGTGACAGACAGACACAGACCGACAGACAGACATAGGCAGATACATACAGATACGGACAGATACAAATAGACAGAGACATACCGAGAAACAAGACAGTGTGTGTGTGTGTGTGTGTGTGTGTGTGTGTGTGTGTGTGTGTGTGAGTGTGTGTGTGAGAGAGAGAGAGAGAGAGAGAGAGAGAGAGAGAGAGAGAGAGAGAGAGAGAGAGAGAGAGAGAGAGAGAGAGAGAGAGAGAGAGAGAGAGAAAGAGAGAGAGAGAGAGAGAGAGAGAGAGAGAGAGAGAGAGAGAGTGAGAGAGAGAGAGAGAGTGAGAGAGAGAGAGAGAGAGAGAGAGAGAGAGAGAGAGAGAGAGAGAGAGAGAGAGAGAGAGAGAGAGAGAGAGAGAGTTGCGCTTCTCTGTTCCGTCATCAAGTAACTATAAAAAGTTTGCCTTCGGATCGATCGGGTAATTTTACAAGAACCATATTGGAGAAAGCAAAGGGTTCCTCAAAGATTTTGGTATTGATGTCCATAGACTGACCACTGACCAGTGTACGAAACGGTACGGAACCAAAAATCTGTTTCCTAAATTGAGATGAAAGATGGCAGATCATAATTAAATTCGTTCATGGCGAGATTAAGCATCAGTGAAATGCACAAGTCAGTAAGGTAGCTCGATGCTACACCGTAAAGTGCCTTCTATACAAGTACAACTTTACAGCAAATGGTAACCAGCATGATTTAAAGAATATAGTACAATCAGGAAAATTTCCATTGACAGCATATTCATTTTTTCTGGTCCCAGACGTCCTGTAACTTCAGGCTCAACATTGTATAAACAAATATAATTGCATGAATCACGTGAAGATATTATGAAGTTCTAGATAATCAACAAAAATCAAAGTTAGTCAAATCTGTAGCACAGATCATAAACAGTGCTGAAGCCTGAACACAAAGACTTTCAACACAAAGGAAAAGAACCAAAAAATGAACAGAGATCCCATATTCCGCAAGAGACGTCATGTCATGTGGTGCTTATCAGCTGGCAATTTTCACTGGTACAGCTGGCGTAAAACTAAAACACTGAAACAAGGAAATTTTGATGCAGTCTTTTTTTCTGTACTCAGGGAAAGTAACTTAAAAGATGGATTTCAAGAAGTTCTAGATATGTATCTGTCTGGGGATTCTCACAGTAGTGATGCTCACAATGTTCCATAAATTCCCTTTCAATTTGAAACATTTCGTCACACATTCCACAACCGTATATCGTCATAGAAATATGATTCATGTCAAAACAAACTGCCGACTCATCTTCTGAAAGTCGCTTTCCATGTGGCTTTACTTTCGTTTTCTGCCTGGATGAAAGTCCATGAAAGGATTTTACTGTTGACAACTCATTCCCTTCAACACAGTTGTTGTCGTCAGCAGATGCACTGAATTCCTTATCTGAACCACTTCCATGGCATTTCTCTGGCACATTAGACACAACACTATTACATAATTCACTCTTGTATAAAATTTCTCCGCTGTTGATATGGTTCTCGAGACCGACAATCTCATCACATAATTCACACTTGTCTGGCGTTCCTCCGGTATGAGATTTCATGTGCTTTTTGAAATTATTTAGTGAAAATGCTTTCTGACATTTGAACGGCTTTTCTCCAGTATGGGTTTTTGAATGCATGTGAAGATTATCAAGTTTCAAAAACAATTTATCACATAACATGCACTTGTATGGTTTTACCTCAGTGTGAGTTTCTGTATGATAATCCAGTTTGCTTTTCTGTATAAATGCTTTCTGACAGAAGCTGCACTTGTAGGTTTTTTCTCCAGTGTGAGTTCTTGCATGATAATACAGACTATTCTTCTGTGAAAATGCTTTGTCACATAAATTGCACTTGTGTGGTTTTTCTCCAGTGTGGGTTCTGTTATGGTTTTCCAAGCTATATCTGTATCGAAATGCTTTGTGACATAATTTGCACATGTACGGTTTTTCTCCTGAGTGCATTTTTGCATGACATTCCAAACCATTTCTGGATCTAAATGCTTTATGACATAAATTGCACTTGTGTGGTTTTTCTCTAGAGTGAATTCTTACATGACAATCCAAACTATACTTTTGTGAAAATGATTTCTGACATAAATTGCACTTGTATGGTTTTTCTCCAGAGTGAGTTCTTGCATGATTATCCAAATAATACTTTTTTGAAAATGCTTTTTGACATAAATTGCACTTATATGGTTTTTCTCCAGAGTGAATTCTTGCATGACAATCCAAGTTATGCTTGACTGAAAATGCTTTCTGACATAAATTGCACTTGTATGGTTTTTCTCCAGAGTGAGTTCTTACATGACAATCCAGACTATTCTTTTGTGAAAATTCTTTCTGACATAACTTACACTTGTATGGTTTTTCTCCACAGTGAATTCTTACATGACAATCCAAAATATGCTTGACTGAAAATGCTTTCTGACATAAATTGCACTTGTATGGTCTTTCTCCAGAGTGAGTTCTTACATGACAATCCAGGCTAGTCTTATGTGAAAAAGCTTTGTGACATAAACTGCACTTGTATGGTTTTTCTCCAGAGTGAGTTCTTGCATGATAATCCAAATGAGACTTTTGTGAAAATGCTTTCTGACATAAATTGCACTTATATGGTTTTTTTTCAGTGTGAATTCTTACATGACAATCCAAAATATGCTTGACTGAAAATGCTTTCTGACATAAATTGCACTTGTATGGTTTTTCTCCAGAGTGAGTTCTTACATGATAATCCAGACTATTCTTTTGTGAAAATGCTTTCTGACATAACTTGCACTTGTATGGCTTTTCTACAGTGTGTGCTTTTACATGGATTATCAGACTTCGTCTGTGTGCAAATATTTTATTACAAAGATGACATTTCAATCGCTTTTCTTTGTTGTGGATATTAGCTTGCATCTTCAGATCTTCAACATCTAATAAGAAAACATTATAAAACTTATCTATTTTACTGTATAATGAATTTAGATTTCAAACAAATACAACCAATAATATGCTGATCAATAGACCCCTACTTGTATAAAACTCCACATATAGATTGGCAAACTCATAGAGAGGGCAAACAAAGAAATGTCCATGATAAAGGAAGCTTTTATCACGCACATTATAAATTGAAATATGAAGTGCAGATAGAAGTGAACAATATAAAAAATAAGTGTGGAAAATAGGAATTAATTTTAGAGTACCCCGGTACTAAGGTTGGTCACATTTCAATATTTTATAAGGCACATTTTAAAATAGATCCTTTGCTACTTGTGAAACCAATGCTTTCTTGTTTTCGTCCTCATCGTCTGCTTACTTACTCCCACCTGCTCCTTCGCCTGCTCCTCAACCTCCATAGCCTCATTTTCTATCAGCATCCGGAAGCATTGCTTAACGGGTGAACTACGTAGAAGACTTCTGAAAAATCAGAAGCGTCCCATGAGTATATGGAGATAAGTTAAAAGATTTAGGGTTATGCCCATCGAAACAAAACACCGTGCTTAATGATAGAAGAGAATAAAACTCACCTAAAACAATCGAATAGAGCCTTATACAGAGAGAAGATAAATCTTTGTCAGGTTGGATTAATATATCAGGTATATCTAGATAAAGGATGATTAATATTGCTGTTCCCTTTGGACTGTAATCAACGCTCAAATTCAAATATTGTAGATAACCAGGCCAGTAGCGTGGTAAAATAAGAGTATTAAATTTTAGCCAATCGTCACAGTGACGTCATTTGATCAAGCGCCATATAGATGTCTATTTGCATGTTACGTTGAGTGGACACGTTATACTAGAGGCACAGTATAAAAAACTAAACAGTACGTCAGCAGTCAGAATGTGTGACTGACCGCCATTTTCAGAGTGAGTCCCAGTTCTGTTTGTTTAAGTCGCTTATATACCGATAGGGCCTACAGTGCCCTACACCGGACTCCACTAGGCCTACATCAAATATTTTTAAACGTTACAACAACATTGAGGACTTCAATAGAATTAACAATATTATTTTTAACGTTTATGTCAGCTTAAATCTATAATTCAAGATCTCACTTTCAAAATGGCGTAACCAGAAAACCAAGTCAACAGCCAGCGGCCGAGAGTCGACGTAGGCCTACTGTTAGTTATTTATACCATTCTGTGTTTATACTGTGCTGGAGGCTATAATATTATTCAGATCCAGGCGTTAGGGTTGCCAGCCATCCTGATTTTGTCGGGACCGTCCCGTTTTTGAGGTAACTGTCCCGCGTCCCAACTTGACCTATACTAGTCGGGACAGTCAAATGTCCCTATAGTATACTTTCAAATTTGTGGCAGAAGAGTAATTTAAAATACAGTTTTAAATCAAAATCACGATCATCGCATAACTAAACTGCTTAAAAACTTGATCTGACTGACAGAATCTGCATGTGTTCTTAAACTATTTAAAAAATCTCTGTCACAAATTTGCAGAAATCAATGTTGGAAACTTGGAAATGAACCATATATAATGTAGGCCTAATAAGAATTATAAAACTATATTTGCACCTAACGCAAAATCTTTAATAACGAAATTTAAACTCATCCTGGCATCATTACAGCGTTCAAAATCATAAATCTTAATCTGAATCGTATTTTTAAAATAATTTTTTACTTTCCCAAAAAATTACTCGGTTGCCCGACTCGGGCCTCTATTCCCAAATCGTGAGTTGTTTTACGATTACGGTGCTCCAAAATTGCGTCCCGACTTCCTAGTTTAGAAAGCTTCTTCTTATTCTCCGTCTCCTCCTCCCTCCTCCTTCTCCCTCCTCCTCCTCCTCTTCCTCCTCCTTCTCCTTCTTCTTCATCTTCTTCTTCTCCTCTTCTTCTTCTTCTTATTCTCCGTCTCCTCTCCCTCCTTCTTCTTCGTCTTCTTCTTCTTCTTCTTCTTCTCCTCCTCCTCCACCTCCTCCTCCTCCTCCTCCTCCTTCTCTTTCTCCTTCTCCTTCTCC
Source organism: Allolobophora icterica (assembly GCA_963556255.1). NCBI lineage: Eukaryota > Metazoa > Annelida > Clitellata > Crassiclitellata > Lumbricidae > Allolobophora > Allolobophora icterica. Next base: position 43,043,514 of record OY744610.1, on the reverse strand, counting down.
TTCTTCTAATAATAACTTTTAAATTGCAAGTTATGAAGCCTGCCAATAATTATAAACTTTTGAAATTAACCTGTACATTGCTCTTGTTTCACTTTATGCTCTGCAGGTCTGCTATTACACAGTGTGACGGTTGTAAGACTTGGCTCTGGTATTACCGTTTAACAAAAGCCAGCTTACATCTTCTCTCGCACGTCTCTTTCACACATGACCGCCTGCTTCAAATTGGTGGCCGCCGCCAGCCGAATTTCGTTTATTTAGCGCCTGTTTTTTTAAATCGAATGGCACGGCCAAGCGTCTGCCGGTCGTTTCGTGGTCCATGTTGTCGAAATGTTCGGCCCCAGCGACGCGTAAGGATCGCCAATTACTCACAATCAGAGCCATAGAACATTTGGTCAACGGTCGTGAAATACGCATCGCGAGTTGGGCGGTTTGCAGACGTTAATTGCCCACAGAGCGCTAGGCAATGTTCGTTGCCGTTAGCAACGAACAATGGCAGATCTTTAGGCCATTTTGCTCGGTGATCGCGTCTCCCATTGTCTTATCTAAGGGACAAATGTAGAGCCAGTTTCAGCTGTTTTATCTCGGCGCAGTAACAACTCAGAGTCGCCTGTCTTGATATATCGCAAATATGTTTGCTATTCTTTTCATTTCATTTTCATTTCATTTATCGTTAAAAAACAAACATTGCATTATGCAGAGTAAAAAATATGTTTCAGCGATACAAAGGGCAGAACGTAAAAATTTCTTCACAAGAAACCAACTGAGTAACCACATACCCTTTTGGACTGTGGCACTGCAAAAATTGCAAACCCTAAATTGGCGGATTACACGAGTTACATTACGTTGCCTTGGCTAACATTGACTGATCAGAGAAATTAGTGTCAGTCGGATATTGTTCGTAGTTAACTACGATTATGCTGTTGCGTTATAGAAGTCATCAAATTAATTACTACCATTATTCACTATCCCTGTGAGCAGCATAGACCTCAAAATATGAGACACTGCAGCAAAGACCTCAACATATCAATCAATCAATCAATCAATCAACCAATCAATCAATCAATCAATCAATCAATCAATCAATCAATCAATCAATCAATCAATCAATCAAACAATCAATCAATCAATCAATCAACCAATCAATCAATCAATCAATCAATATATCTTTATTGGCATCAATGACAGCATTTAACCAATAACATACAACGTTCAGCATAATTACATGCAGGCAGATCACACGTTAAAGGAATTAAACAACTTGCATCATTTGAGATAATGACAATAAGCTTTCTGGACATGGTACTGCCATCAACGGCAATGGGTACCCCCCAAAGGATGAGAGTCCCACTAAGATGGGGATACCGCATATGAGACACTGCAGCAAAGACCTCAACATATGAGACACTGTCAACCTGAGAAACCCGTTCGATGAGCGTAACCGTGTGTTGCGAGGCCGCTGATGAAATGCCGGAGAGTATATTTTCAAGCGCTAGGCCTATATAAATATATATCCAGATAACTAATTATGATTCGTAACTGTAATCGGAAATTTATATAGCGACGTTTCAGAGGAAACGAATCAGAGCGTGTACGCACGATGGGGCGAAATTTCTGGTTCGCATTATCTGGTTAATATGTATTTTTATTCTTACCGATCTTTTTTCCGAGAAAACCAATCGGCGACACATATGACCTTACAAAAGGTCAAGAGTTTAATGTCGTAAGCTTCCCTGGGAATTTCATGTTTGGTGATTTGACCTGTGAGAAAGGTTGTCTACAAATAGGTGCTGGACTGCTGTTGTATTTGGGTGTATCGATCAAATTCAGCATTTGACGAACTAATCCATCAAAAGAGACAGAGAGGCAAAAATAACGGCAGCGGAGATGCATGGCATTGTGTAAGCGGGTTTCAACCATAAAGGCAACTACCATCAACACTTTGTTTAGACCTCAGCTAATAAAAGAGCGATTACATTACCTCAATTGTAAAACATTACTGGACAATTGATTTTTTCTATTCATGGCTTATGCCTACCACAACTGTAGAACGGACAGTTAACACTTTAGCGACGATGGAGAGTACTACAAACGACTGGGAAACCAATGCAGCTCGTCGTTAAAGTGTTAAACAATGGGCATTGGATGATTCGCAGTTCCTGGTATTGTTGTCGTGATGTATTGCTCGTGGCCGCCACCGTTACCCGTTTCCGTCTCTCGCCTTCACTCGACCGTGTAATGTGAAAATCCCGCTATCTCTCCCTCACCCCACCCCACCCCACCCCACCCACTGAAGCGCCAAAGCAGACGATGTTTTTACTAGGGCCTCTCAGTTGCTGCTGCTGCTGCTGCTGCTTCGGCTATTTCTGGCGACGGGATGTATTGCTGAAAAAAGCCAAATTATACGAATATTGCACGTGCTTCTGTCTTTTATTGAGACAAAAGTGCGCGTGTTCGAACGCACGTGATCATTTCTATAGCGCCGTTGCTGTCTCGCGAATGAGTTTAGACTTGCAGCCACAACGAGTATAAGAGTTAGAGTTCCAAAATGTCCGCTAGTTCGTATATAGTATACCTGTGAACAGTGCTTTTTTTCTGGAAAAAAAGGTTCCGGAACGGAACAATAGGTTCCGGAACGGAATAATTATGGGCCAGAGCTAAAATCCCGAGAAAAATTGGGTTGGGGTTGGGAGTGGTCTCAATAAACACTGAAAACAGTTCAAAACACTGAAATTAAATTAAAATAACTAAATTATAGCTTTTATTATTAAAACAAATAAATTATTTTTTAGTACCTGAAAAAGGGTGCCGGAACGCCGTTCCGGCTGAAAAAAAGCACTGCCTGTGAAACTCTTGCAGTGGATACAATCGAGTAGTTTTGCGACAAGATATCCATCCATCTTCATCGTATAAATAGCGACGTTCTTCTAGCATGTTGGTTTAAGCATAACAACCTTGACAGTTTGCAAATACTTGGGCAAAACAACCATATACAGTTAAGCAGTCTTGTTGTCCTCGAGACCAAGGTCTTGGTCTCGAGTGCACTCGAGTTCGTTTTTAAAAGTCTTGGTCTTGGTCTTGGTCTTGAGGTTCAAGGTCTTGGTCTTGGTCTTGGTCTTGAGGTTCAAGGTCTTGGTCTTGGTCTTGGTCTTGAGGTTCAAAGTCTTGGTCTTGGTCTCGCAAGACCAAGACCAAGACCGGCTGTCAATATGAACACTCATTTAACAGAACTCATGAATTCTGTATCAAGCCTGCTTGCATCATACGAACAATATCTATGGATGGATACAAGTCTTGTTGGTCAGGAAAACCCATTGGCAGCAGCAACAGTTATTCTGTGTCAGACGGTATGATAAACCATGGGAAGATTTCAAAAGGATTCACTATCTGTACATTTACATCCAGTGCTTGAAAAGCTTCTCTGTGTGTGTCAGCGACTTCAGCACCTGTAGAACGTATTTTTTCACATGGCGGATTTTTTATGAGGCCCACCAGGCACGTCTTGGTCAGAAAATTCTGAGCGAATTGGTTTTTATAAAATACAAAAGGCATTTGGAATAATAGTTTGCATGAAGGACTTTTGAATACAAATTCGGATTTCTCTGCAGTTTGCATTTAAAGTTAATTTGCTTGAATAAAATAAAACTCATGTCTTAATTAAAATAGCGAATATTCCGACTTGACAATTTTAGAAGTTTTGACCTGATTGCGATTTTTTAGGTCTTGGTCTTGGTCTTGGTCTTGAGGTTCAAGGTCTTGGTCTTGGTCTTGGTCTCGAGGTTCAAAGTCTTGGTCTTGGTCTTGGTCTTGAGGTTCAAGGTCTTGGTCTTGGTCTTGGTCTTGAGGTTTAAGGTCTTGACAACAAGACTGCAGTTAAGAAACACATCACCTTTACTTTCATTTTAACCTCTTACGTGATGCACGTAATGAGTTGAACGGTAAAGTTGGTTAAGTAGGCCTGTATACTTGATTTAGGACCTATGTGTACTTTCTTATTTGACCATCTAGTGTGGTTTTAAATATCTAGTAACATCGGTCACTACGTTACTGTATGAAATGTTTCTTCAATGTCGTTGACGAATAAGTTTCAACCGTTAGGCCTACATAATGGCATAATTATGTACTTAACGGATATGCATGTGACACCTTGTTAGTAGGCTACCGCACGAAGGTCCTAAGTAACCTAGGTTTTGCTAAGTCGCCAAACATTAAATCCTATGAGACCCTAGCATAAAGTGTCACTGAAGAATTTCACAAACATCATAGGCTGTCATTAACCCTTGAAGCACTAGGTAACGACAGCTCTGCAGCAGTTTCCCATCGAAACACCATAATTAAGTATGTCTTGCAAAACTCTACTGAGAAGTCTTGTATAAGTTTCCGCTGACGAACAGCATCGTTCCCGCTAATTACAGAATGGCATCGTTGCTAGAAGACTGTTATTTCTGTCATGACAACCTGCCATCGCGCTTCCAGCATGGCAGCTGCTTAATGCGTATACAGTTCTGCAAGCGCTGATACAGTCTAGAAAATCCCAGCGTAGACTTCGCCAGATGTGACATTGGTTCCTGTATTACCAAAACAATAGTACTCTTTTCAAAGTATATGGTACCTAATTGCAGCAGAGTGGCTATGGTTCAATATATATATATATATATATATATATATATATTTATTTATTTATTTATTATATCAAATCTGAGAGTCAGAATCAGTAGTTCAGTACTCATCAGTTGAACTGATTGACAAGATTCGCAACAGTCACCTGTGTTTGTATGTGTGTATGTGTATGTGTGTATGTGTATGTGGTGTATGTGTGTGGGTGTGTAACTCGTTACTCGCAAGTAGTAAGTCAAACACTCAAACCTAAATAATGTTTTATTATTAGGCTAATATAAGACTTATTGTTCTTATAATCCGATTCGCTATGGATAGTGTAGCCTACACTATACTATATATATTCTTACTTTCTTAGTCTCTTAGAGCAGTGGTGTAGCCAGGATTTGGAGTTTGGGGGCAGTGTTGAAAATGAATGGGGTGGTGGACGAATTCGAGCGAAACGAGGCCGACGAGTGCACGATTAGGGGGTTTGTTTTTAACTTATTAAATTGATATTTGATCTACATTAAAAATATTTTTAACAATATCAGTCAATTTGACAAAATTGACCACATGGTCAATTTTATTGAAAAAATAGCAAATATTCCCTCTGACTATTAGTCTATTAGTCTATTATATTATATATAAATATTATTTTAATTTAATCTGTTAAAGAAAGATGAAGAGATCATTCGAAAGTGGACATGAGAAACGAAAGAAATTGGCTCGACAAAAGGAAGCTGCTTCAGCAAGCCAAAAAAATTTCAAATTTCTTTGCACATCCTGTTGAATTTTTAAAAGATATTTTATAAACTAAATCCTGTTTATTAAATTTAAAATAAAAAAAATTATAACACAAAATTTATTATTTTTAATTGAAAAAGGCCTTGAAAATTAGTTGTGGCCCTGGGCCTCCAAATCCTGTCCTATGCCCTGTGTATATATATACATATATATACATATACATATATTGCATATATATATACATATTACATATATAATTATATATATATATATATATAATTATATATATATATATATATATATTCGGTCGATGGCCTTGTGTAAAGCCTAAATAACTCTATAAAGAAGAGAGGGTGAGAACAACGAAGCGATCTAGATTGACACAAAACATTGGCGAATAACGATTGTGCTGAATTATTCGATAGTCTGCTGAATGCTAATAAAGACGCTTATAATCGGCCACTGTCTCGAGGTATTGGATACGAGATTATAGAACCTGGACGCCCGTCAATTGCTTACGAACGGCAAGGACTGCTGCTAACTGGACATCTGAGCCACACATGGCACAACGCTGACCTGTGCCTTTGAGAGCTTCCGATAAATACGCTACATAAATGGGCCGAAACATACATACAGCTGACATCCTGGACGCGGTGGTGTAGCGGTATGTTCTGTGCCTTGTAACTGGAGGGTCCCAGGTTCGAATCTACCTCAAGCCAGTGCGTAGTGACTTAGGACAAGTTGCTCACCTACAATTGTCCAGTGCTCGTGAATAGACTGGTCCTTCTCCTCCTCCTCCTCCTCCTCCTCCTCCTCCTCTTCCTCCTCCTCCTGCTCCTCCTCCTGCTCCTCCTCCTACTCCTCATCATCATCATCATCATCATCATCATCATCATCATCATCATCATCATCATCATCATAAGCATCAGCATCAGCAGCATCATCATCATCACCACCACCACCACAACCATCATCATCATCATCATCATAGTCATCAGTCCCTGACGCCAGCCATTTGGCGGCAATGGGTACGAATAAATTGTCTCCATTGCCTCGGCCATTTATCAAGTCCATTGCCCCCATTGCCTACTCCAAGTGATGTTATTTCTCATTTATATTGTCTATCCAACATAGTCTTGGTTTGACCTTGTTTCTTTCCTCCGAATCTTACATGAAGTGCATTGTGTGCCATACCATATATGAAAACATAACCAGAGGTGACTAACAGTCATCGATTTCTTGAGAAAAGCCACGCTGGACGACGCTCCATCGTGTCTGTATTCAGTAATGGGTACGAATAAATTGTCTCCATTGCCTCGGCCATTTATCAAGTCCATTGCCCCCATTGCCTACTCCAAGTGATGTTATTTCTCATTTATATTGTCTATCCAACATAGTCTTGGTTTGACCTTGTTTCTTTCCTCCGAATCTTACATGAAGTGCATTGTGTGCCATACCATATATGAAAACATAACCAGAGGTGACTAACAGTCATCGATTTCTTGAGAAAAGCCACGCTGGACGACGCTCCATCGTGTCTGTATTCAGTAGTTTATATAGCGCCTTTGCAAAGCTCACAAGGACGCCTCACTATGACATCAAGCGTTTACGGACGTTTAGGCTGCAAGGGTCGTTGGCGTTGACCTTATCGCTCAATGACTGCGCCTTTGTCATTGTTATCTGCACAAAAGTGTTGCAGCTCACGAAGAGAGGCTTAGGATAACGAAACAAAGCGATGATGAAGCAATAACCCTTCATTTGTGTCATCAAGGACAATACGTCGAACTATATACAGGCGTCTGTAGTCGAACCAATGCTTAAGAGGAAATCACGGTTCAACGGAGAGTTCTGTTAAATTCAAACAGACAGGATATTTCTAGGTGCAAACTTAATTGAAGACCTGCACTGGAGCTTCATATATGCTACAGATGACCTGCTTTAAATCGATCATTCCTGCATTGGCACGGACCACCTGCTCCAAATAATCTAAGGGACTTTAGAAACGTCTGTAGGCAAGTTCCAGGTGGCTCATGCATATTGTCTTACGTTTAAATACGGATGTATCTGAACAGTTATATAACGCTGTCATAACCATTTCCGCTTTGTTTTGTGATTCCTGCGGCTTTGCGGTCGTTGATCACAAGCAGAACAAGTCATTTTTACTAGCACATAAATTGTATGAGAGAAATTGTCTTCCAGTATAATGATATCCCGTTTAGGATAGGGTTGTTATAGCCTGCATTTCAATGGTAATTTCTTCTTTTTTTAAACTATTTCATTTGTTTCATGTGTCATTGGCATCGCGTCCGTGATTAAGCTGGTTCCCACGGTGCAACTATGCCTCACAAAGTGATGATGACCAATCCATCCCCTCCCCTTCCCTCTCCACTTCCCTTTCTCCTTTCCCTCCTCTCTCTCCCGTCCTCCTCTATGCTGTATGCGAGTCCTGTATGCTTTAAGGTCATTCGCAGAAAACGAAGTACATGTTAAATTCTGTTTCACAACTGTTAACATGTAGACGATACGGAGTCCACGCTAGAGCGACACAATAATCATGTTGCTTGAACTTGCTTCAAACCAAAATAACGTTGTCATGACGCAAAAAATATTTCATCACGGGGTCAAGAAGTTGTGGTAATTGTTACCATCACTTTTAAAAGATGACCGTACGCCGTTGTCACAAAACAAAGTCACGCCTTTTGCTGATTACCGCAACGTTGCTTATTGGGCGCTGTGGAAATCTCGCTATCACGATTACTATTACGATTGGCTGAGCAGTAATTGCTGCATTGTGACTGAGTTGCATGGTTCATGACAAATTAGAAGTAGGCTGAAGACTGGACAATCAGTTTTCAGTTGTTGCCTTGTCTTCCTGTAGGAAGAGCACAAGTGATGAGTAATATCAAGATGTTGCGTAAGGAATAGCACTTGTTGCGCAAGATTTATTGCTAGGACACAGAAAGGCAATTTGTGTGCTTGGAGAAATAATTTGTAGTTGTTTACCGTTTTTGACAACATCTTATGGCTGACAGGGGCGTTGATATCGACCCTTACCTTACGTTATCTATATCCATTTTATTTGTTAGTGATAGCACTGACAGGTTTGGAGTAGTTTTCGACACCCTCTGGATTTCATCCTTTGAGTAGAAATTATAATATAATAATAATAACAATGATAGTTTTAGTAGTAGTAGTAGTAGTAGTAGTAGTAGTAGTAGTAGTAGTAGTAGGCTAGTAGTAGTAGTAGTAGTAGTAGTAGTAGTAGTAGTAGTAGTAGTAGTAGTAGTAGTAGTAGTAGTAGTAGTAGTAGTAGTAGTAGTAGTAGTAGTAGTAGTAGTAGTAGTAGTAGTAGTAGTAGTAGTAGTAGTAGTAGTAGTAGTAGTAGTAGTAGTAGTAGTAGTAGTAAAATAGTATTAGTAGTAGAGTGGTAGTTGTTGGCAGCAGTAGTAGTAATGATTATTAGTTTTGTATGCTCCAAGTTCATATGATCTCTCGGGGACTTTACTACTAATTATAGTAATCAAATGATATAGAAACTTCTGGAATAGCTACTCTTCGTCAGGTTCTGGTAAAGAGGAAGTGTTGCGGAAAGCAACTGCATGAAAGCGTTGAATTGTCAATATCAAAACGATGAAATTCAGAGGACGTAGAAAACTACTCTAAACACGGAAGTATGCATATCCAATGATGGGCACTAAACTATTTTTTTTAGTTAAACTAAAACTATTTTCCCACTAAAAATATATATTTTAACTAAGGTTGGCAACTGATTTTGGAAATTAGTTAACTAAACTAAAAAAAGTAGTTAAACTTTTTCCAACTTTTTCCAACTTTTTACGACAAACATTTTCACAATAACAGAGGTTAAGTGAACTGTAATAATGCAGAGCGTCAATGACAATTTCACCTTCAAACTATGCAATGTGTACTGTTCTACCATACATTTACAGGCATACTGTAAGTAAGCTAAGTGTATGATTTTGAAAACACATGCTGTTAATGCTAAAACCAGGCTGTTGTAACAATAAGTTTCGCATTGAGTTGTTGACAGTGTTCAATGTTCATTGCGGAAAATAGTTGCATATTGCTGATTTTTTAGTTACACTTTTTAGTTGGCAACAAAATATTTTTAGTCAAACTATGGTTTTAACTAAACTAGTTTTTTTAGTTAAACTTCATCCTTAAAAATTTTTTTTAGTTAAACTAAGAGTTAGCAGACTTTTTAGTTAACTATTGCCCATCACTGTGCAATGTGCATAATACTGCATATCTGGAATGGCTAAACGTCACAGATGTCTAGGCTCTCAAACGTGCCAAAGAAAACACATTATTATTTTTTTTCGCCCAAGATAGGCTATCAAGGATCCCTTAGGCTCTAAGAAACTAAATCAGAGTTAGAGGTTCTCGTCCACCACGTGCTGATATTGTCGCGAGGTGCCCACCTTGGGTGCACGTGCGCTGTGTTGGGCCCTGGTGCTGGACAGTGTCAAATGACTCGAAGGACTTCCTAGGTAGAGGGTGCCAGTCCTCTTGTCCGTAATACACGGCTGATTTACCCTTTAATCTTTCGCTGCGCCTAGGCAGGCCTAAGGACAAGTTCCCCTCCCTTGACTCACCAACTTCTACTGCCCTTTCAGCATCTACCAGGACGGCTGAACGGCTGTCCGCGGTTTCCGGTCTGGAAACAAGGCCTCCCTTAAAGGTTACCTCAGGATCCGAATTGTGCCCCAACACTGATTTATTGTTTATGTCAAGGGGGACTCCTTCCTCACCTAGGCTCACTCTATCTGGGTCATCGATAGTAACGTGGGTTCGAACCTCCCACCGGGCTGAGTTCTCTGCTTCTAGGGACGCTGGCGCCTTAGAAGTCTCTCTCCTCTGCGCTACTACTCTTTGAGCGACCTCTGTTACTAAACTATCATCATTACACAACAATTCAAAGAGTTCAGATTTGCTTAAACTCATTATTTTAATAATATCAAACAAATTAAACTTAAATGCACAATTACATGAAATTGTCCTGTCCTTATTTCTTTCCAATGTTTCTATTAATAATAATCAACATTTAAACCTTTAACTAGCAGTAAAGATTTCACATCTTAGCATCTATACAAAATTACCTTTACAATTGACCTTCCACTAGATATCAGTCCTTATAAGTGATGCGCGTGCTCGTCAGGGCCTCACCTTACCTACGAGGGTTACTACTACACAGTGATGCGACGCCTGAGCACGGAAAGGAAAGGACGGACAATCCCCAATTTCTTACTCGCTCATCGCAAGAAACTCCGATAATTTAACTGGCGAAAACTATTCCGGGCCAGAAAACATTACTTCTAGGTCAAAAATAAGAATAATACAACAGGTTGCCTGCTTAGGAAAGGACGTCCTGACAAGCTGTCCGTCGAGCGGCGAACTGTCTTCTCCCAATTCGTCCGTTAGCAAATTTCGGTGAAGATCGGCCCAAATTTCGATCCTTCGCTACGAAAATGTCGAACGATTCACAGTTCGGGTCCCTTTGTCCCAAGTTTCACGAAGGAATTCCGAAATGTCGATTAATTTCGCTTATTTCTTCGAAACTTTCTCGGAAAGCTTTCTTGCTTCGACCCTTCTCGGTGGCCTGCCTCGTCAACACTGACACTGCTCGGGCTAATCTCAATGCTTGGCCTAGCCTAGTCTAGCGCGCATGCGCTGTCACCTGGGGCGACCTTAGGTCACGCATTTCTTTAGCGCTAGAGGCGATGTCGCACTTCGCCACACTCGCCCCACCCCAGAAAGAAATTTATCCTATCAGGAGAAATTTCTGAGAGTGTCCTCTCCTGCGGGCTGAGTCTCCGTGACCTCCCAAGGGAAACGTCAGGCATCACAATGCACTGCAGCAGTACCATTAAATTTCAACGGGAGCACAATTTGCTTCTAACCGTCCTCAACGGGAGCACACTTATTGCTTCTAACCGTTCTACTGTTGCCACTATGTTCCCTTAGTACAGATCATCGATCACTTGACCGTCCATAAAATAATCGATCTCCACAGTACAATGTTCATTGGTGGCCTCAGTTAACACCACTAAATGTCTCTTAGCAAATTGACCAGTTCAGCCTAGTTTACTAAATCTACTTGTACATGGTATCTAAATTCACAACTGGACATAATCGTACAGCAGTACCATCTGACTGATGCAATAGTTAAAAAAAACATTCAAGTCAAAATACAAAACTCTAAGACAAGCCTTACATTTACTTAAGAGGCGCTATAATAATGTTCTGTTACATTATTACATTACATTAAGACATGAGGTCAAGCCCATACGAATGTCTACAAACACAAAGTATCCCTCTAGGACACCATCACTGCAATAGAGCATGACATCTAAAACATTCAACTTTTATACAGCGCCTATGTACAGTTCAGTGGCCCTCTACAAAGCTTCTACTAATCATATCACACAAATATAAATGTGTGAACTAATCAATGACATCGGACTAACACTTTTAGTCACAGCAATCGCCTATACAATCATTAAGATCTTACATGTAGATATTACACCACATCACTAAACATAAAATGGCTACAGTTATCTGTACATATTCATCAAAATAAACTAAGACAGAGGCCAACTGCCAAAGCACATAATTATCGCCATTACGCGACGAAATACAGCAAAAAATGGTCGCCATTACGCGACAAAAGTCAGTCACGTGGGTGTTTCCATTACATTACAACAACCACTGACCATCTTCCATCGTCTTAACTGGTGGCCAACCAAGGCATCATCAAGCCTCTCAATACAACTCTGGGTCGTCTACCCACGACCGGTAGGATGGCCAATCCTCAACTGCAGCTCAGCTAGCCAAGAGATTACTTAATCACTGGACAACAATTATAGACACAGCAATTAAAACAAACCTACTCAAGACCAACTGCTTACGTAAAGGCACACAGCTCAATCAACACTTAATGCAGCTGTCCTAAATATTCAGCGATTAACTCAGGCCTCCATATAGGTCAAGTCCTTACGCTTAAGGCCTATTATTATCCCTGAAACAAACCCGTAAACTGCATCTTGACGCTGTAGAAATTAAAAGGCGCTGCAGAAATCTTCCAACACGTCAAATACATTTTCCAATTGATTTCCATTATGCAGTACATAGTCATCAAGAAGTGACAGATCCTTTACATTAAAACTGGCAATTCCCCACAACTATATCAATCAGCCAGAAATTTTCCCTTCCCAAGAACACCCGACAGGGGTTGAACCCTGTAAACTCGTGCTCAGTTGACCGGAAGGCCAACATCACGGAAGGCGGATGCAGGTCCCCATCCTGTTGGTTTTGAGACACGACCTTGCATGAGTTGAGCGCAGCGCGGCGAGGTGAGTGCAGTGGGTCTCGGGCGAGAACAACAGTTACGAGCAGAGGCAATACAAGGAAGCGCGTGACCGGAAGCTTCCGCCCGGCGCACAGGACAGTTGACTTCGACCTTTTAACATGTCGTTGCGGCGGCAGCAGTTTCACTGGCTCCTCAGCGACGACAGACAATGTCGCTGATCGGCTACCCAGCGGTAAACATCTTGTAGCCCCATTTTCCATGTCACCTTCAGGTTGACGGACGTCCGGCAAAGTTCCATCTCGCTCATCTACGGAAACGGCCGTCTGAGTTTCCAGGGCAAGCGAGCACCGACTGTCTTTGACGTCATCCGCCGCTCTCACGTCATAAGCAGCGGTAATCCTCCGACATCTTCTGGCATACCGTTCGCTCTGGAGCGGAAATACATAGTCCCGAATCTGGATGCAACGATCTCCAAAATTCAACTGAGCTCTGTGTTCTATCAACCAGTCCAAGCACAGTACGAGTTCGGGCAAATCTTCAGTGACCAGGCATCGTACGTTGAACACATAGTCTGCGGCTTGACAACGTAGGGAAGTCTCACCAATCACGTTGATATCCGTACCATTCGCAGCTCGAAGACGTTGTCGTGATCCGGTGACGTCAGCAGCGTGCACTAGGGACGACGGCACCAAGGACATCTGACTTCCAGTGTCTACTAACGCATTTACAGTTTTGCCATGAATTCTCAGTGGCAGGTATGCGTTCGTATTTCCCATCACATACCGTACATCAGAGGTTTCTGCTTCTGGTTGTGCATTATCAGCGGTCATCTCGGCTGAGGGTCCTTGTCTGAACGGACAGTTACGTGCGTAATGTCCTCGTCCATTGCATTCATAGCAACGGTCAGAACGTTGATCTCGTCGTTGTCCTCCACTTCTTCGATACACACGTTCGTCCTTCGTCCAGGACGGCGGTGTCCTTTCTGGTCCCAGCATCTGGTTCGAAGGCCAGGGCGTTCTATAATTCTGAAGTGTCGCCATGGCTTGTTCAAGCTGTTCTAGCCGACGCCATTTGGAGTCCAACTCTTCTTTAAGGAGTCGACGGATTGATTCCATGGACAGCTCCGTTTCCTTGACGGCTTTTATTCGTCCTTGGCGACGCTCTGTTTGTTCATTTTGGCTTTCCTCGGCTTTACTGTAGCCCTCAAGACGAAGTGCCAGCTTGAACGCACCATCCAGCGTCGTTGGTTCCCGTTCGCGGACTTTCAAGGCCAACGTCTTGTCCTTCAAGGCGTCGAGAAACGCTCGGATCGCAATAGTCTCGCTGTGAGCAGATCCTGGTCCTGGATAGGCTAACGTGAGAAGACGTCTGATATCTTGGACTAATGTGCTCAGGTCTTCATTGTCCTTTTGCTTCCTCACGGACAACTGCGTCTGGTAGAGCGCCGTCTGATCCGCGTTTCCATACCGAGAACGTAGGCGTTGTGCTAGGTCCTGCCAAGTGAAGACGTCTTCAGCACCACATTCCCAAAGAATCTGGTTCGCCGGTTCTCCAAGAGAACACATCAATTGGTTCAAACGTTCTTCGTCAGTCCAACCGTTGTTCTTGGCGCAAATCTCGAACTTGCGTAAGAACGGTTGAATTGCTGTTCGTCCTGTATACGCCCCAAGCTTTATCCATTGACGGGCTTTTTCCGGTGTCGTGCTTGTGGATCGATTCTTACCAGTCGCTACTGACACACTGGCGACAGCATCAGACGGATCACGAGGCGGTGTCGGTTCTTTTGAATCACCAGCCGCGGTTGACGTAGCAGAGGACTTCACCAGTTCCTTAGAAACGCCCACCACAGGTTTAACTTCCGTGGCAGTAGACAACGCGGCAGTGGCAGAAGCGGATGTCACCACCGACGTCATTTCAGGTGACTTGGCAACGTTCTTTGTTAACACCTCATTCAGACGACGTAACACGGCCTGAAGCTCAACATCCATTGACTGTTCTACAGGTTCAGGACGATTTCCTCTCATTCGACACGTCTCAGATTCAGTTACGGCAGCGTTGGACGCTGTGGTTAGCATCGTCCGTTCTTTAGAATCAACAGCGACGGAGTCAGCAACGGTTACGGGAGTTAAAGCCGCAGCATTGACTTGTGTCCCCGTTGACGTCGTCGTTACATGCGGGAGCATCACGTTCTGACCAAACAGTTCACGTAGTCCTTCTTTCACCAACTGACCGAACATGGAACGAAACTCGTTATTCATTGGCGGTTCCGTGGCCTTTGACCTGGCTCCCATGTTTCGGCATGTTTCAAGTTCAATTCCACCACGTTGCGATTCTCTCATCGTCCCTTCAGTCATTGGGCGACCACACAGCGGCTTTGACGGAGTATTCTCAACATCACAGACGTCATTCACATAGGACGTCCATGTTGGTACCGTAAACTTGCCAGCAACTGTCCGTAGGTCTGCACCATAAACGGTAGTTACCTCTGTTTCATTTGATGCGCGGTAGTCACGTTCTACTTGTGGCCAGCGTTGATCCTCCAGGACGTCTGTCGGTAACGTCGGATAACGTTGAACGGCGTACCAGCGTAGATAGGCAGTGACGACGTACGTGTTTCACCTAACTGGAACCCGCCGACACAACTCGTCGCTGTTGCTGCATAACGACCAGGGCGGACTAGTCCCCAAGTCGGAATCGAAGTTCCAGGCCTGACTGAGCAGTACACACTGAAGTCAGGACGGTTCGCAGGCATTGACGGCGATAACGTAGTACCTTGACGCGGAAACGTTGTCGTGACGTCAAGACCTGCCATTCTGTACATGGATTCAGCTCGATGAACAGGCATGCACACAGGAGCGTGTCGGAGCGGAAGCGTAGACGTGACGTCGACTCCAGCTATGACGCTTTTAGGCTGAGGCAGACGTGAAGGCAATGGCCTCGACGACAGAGCACGTTGAGGCGGACGCATTGACGTGACGTAGGCACTGGTTACGAAGCTTCCAGGTTCAGGACGACGTAAAGGCATTGGCCACGACGACGGGGCAAGGTGAGACGGAGGCGTTGGCATGACGTAAGCACCAGCGACGACGTACGCAGGCTCTTTAGAGAAGGGCATGACGCACGACGAAGGCTGTTCTCTTTGACCAACGGCGAAGCTTGCGTCGTTGACTGTCGGGCGAAGACTGGCCGACGGCAAGGTCGTGTCTCGATGACCTCCCGCACCAACAAGGACGGGCCCTGCATCTGAGTCGACGGCAGCATAGGACATATGACGTTTGTTTGACTTTTCCTTTGCTGCAGTCCGGCCTTCCGTTTCCCGATCGTCTGACAGCAGCCTGTGTGATTGTTCATCTGAAACTAGACACTCAGAGTTAATACCAAATTTCTTTACAGTTTGTCCTACATTCTCCCTATGTACTGAACTAAACTGATTCTCTTCAGTGTCCTCAAAATCCAAACTAGTAGCTCCTAACAAAACATGACTTCCAAGCATATCTCTAGATCTGTATTGTTCCAATTCAATATGGTCATGCATTTCATCCTCATAGTCATCACCATCATCATTCAACACATGTGACACAGCATCATCCATTTCCAAGACTTCATCAGTCCTTAAATTTAAATCTTCAAAATCACTCCACTTCCTAGTACCCGTTGACGCGAAGTGCTTACCTACACTTCTGGTACCAGTTGTCGCGAGGTGCCCACCTTGGGTGCACGTGCGCTGTGTTGGGCCCTGGTGCTGGACAGTGTCAAATGACTCGAAGGACTTCCTAGGTAGAGGGTGCCAGTCCTCTTGTCCGTAATACACGGCTGATTTACCCTTTAATCTTTCGCTGCGCCTAGGCAGGCCTAAGGACAAGTTCCCCTCCCTTGACTCACCAACTTCTACTGCCCTTTCAGCATCTACCAGGACGGCTGAACGGCTGTCCGCGGTTTCCGGTCTGGAAACAAGGCCTCCCTTAAAGGTTACCTCAGGATCCGAATTGTGCCCAAACACAGATTTATTGTTTATGTCAAGGGGGACTCCTTCCTCACCTAGGCTCACTCTATCTGGGTCATCGATAGTAACGTGGGTTCGAACCTCCCACCGGGCTGAGTTCTCTGCTTCTAGGGACGCTGGCGCCTTAGAAGTCTCTCTCCTCTGCGCAACTACTCTTTGAGCGACCTCTGTTACTAAACTATCATCATTACACAACAATTCAAAGAGTTCAGATTTGCTTAAACTCATTATTTTAATAATATCAAACAAATTAAACTTAAATGCACAATTACATGAAATTGTCCTGTCCTTATTTCTTTCCAATGTTTCTATTAATAATAATCAACATTTAAACCTTTAACTAGCAGTAAAGATTTCACATCTTAGCATCTATACAAAATTACCTTTACAATTGACCTTCCACTAGATATCAGTCCTTATAAGTGATGCGCGTGCTCGTCAGGGCCTCACCTTACCTACGAGGGTTACTACTACACAGTGATGCGACGCCTGAGCACGGAAAGGAAAGGACGGACAATCCCCAATTTCTTACTCGCTCATCGCAAGAAACTCCGATAATTTAACTGGCGAAAACTATTCCGGGCCAGAAAACATTACTTCTAGGTCAAAAATAAGAATAATACAACAGGTTGCCTGCTTAGGAAAGGACGTCCTGACAAGCTGTCCGTCGAGCGGCGAACTGTCTTCTCCCAATTCGTCCGTTAGCAAATTTCGGTGAAGATCGGCCCAAATTTCGATCCTTCGCTACGAAAATGTCGAACGATTCACAGTTCGGGTCCCTTTGTCCCAAGTTTCACGAAGGAATTCCGAAATGTCGATTAATTTCGCTTATTTCTTCGAAACTTTCTCGGAAAGCTTTCTTGCTTCGACCCTTCTCGGTGGCCTGTCTCGTCAACACTGACACTGCTCGGGCTAATCTCAATGCTTGGCCTAGCCTAGTCTAGCGCGCATGCGCTGTCACCTGGGGCGGCCTTAGGTCACGCATTTCTTTAGCGCTAGAGGTGATGTCGCACTTCGCCACAATATTATTATTTTTCGCCCGAGGTATTTAATTATAATTGTTATTTATTATTATTATTATTATTATTATTATTATTATTATTATTATTATTATTATTATTATTATTATTATTATTATTATTATTATTATTATTATTATTATTATCACTGGCGTAAACTTGTCCAAAATATTGGGGGTGGGGGATTTGGTCATTTAATCTACACTTGTTGCATTGAATGTACAGTCCATCTCAGTTATTGGGGGGCACGTGCCCCGGCTGCCCCCCCCCCAGAGTCTACGCCTATGATTATTATTATATTGGCATTTTAATTTCACGTCCCATTCAACCTGAGCTGACACTCGGCTCGCCCAGTCAACTAGATACGCTTCAAGGAACAATGTTGTTTTAAGTCCTATTCCAAATCGATCGACTAATCGTAGTTTCTGCTGGCTGGTCACTGGTGATGATATAAAAGTTATAGCACTTCTCGTTGGTTAGTGGCTTCGATATCTAAACTATAGTATGTTTCATTTGCGAGTGGAACATTCGCGCAAGAGATTCACTAAAGGAAAGGACTCAAGCCATCACTCCCAAAGACTTTGTTACCTGTTCAAAAGGACTTTGCGCCCGACTCACTGATCCAGAATTTTCTGTATCTGTTCATGTACCTTTGTCTGTTTGTGTTTCTGTTTTTGTGTATGTATGTTTCTCTATGTGTGTGTTTGAGTTGTTTGCATGTTCTATGCATGTTCGCGTGTAATCAGCAATAGTGATGATTCCCAAAAGTTACTGTACTATGTGCCTTCTGTACAGGCCTACAGGGGCGCCCGCAGCGTGACGCACTGAACGCTCGTGTGTCCACCTATGCACCAAATCAAATCCACAATAGGCATCGCATCGATATCTTTGTTAAACGGCAAAATACGGCATGTTAAAGCAGTAGATGTTATCTAAACTGATTTTTTGGTTACGCTTGTCACTTACGCACTACTCCATCTATAGCATTTCAATGTTCTTACTTATATCTATGGTAGCAAAGCGGGCAAGCGGCCGTATTATTTGTTTACGAGAGGTCTGTGCGTCTAATTTTTTAAGTCTGCGGGCGCCTCTGTCTGTATACATGTATATATGCATGTATATTAGAGTGGTGCTCAAAAACATTATTTTTTGGAAATAGATGGGACAGCCCCTAGTTATGTTCCTTTTGATATACTAAGCTAGTGTGCAAAATATTATAAAAAAATTCCATCATTTAGGGGTGCCACATGAGATGACAAGTTTTCAAAATTTTAGACAAGGAATGTAAGCACAATTGTGATAATATTATCGATATTCTTTTGTATTTTGTGAAACTGAAAGTAAATTTTAAATTGCTAGGTTAAAGGCACAATACTTACAGAGTACTTTTGAGCATAATTGAACTCTGTCAGTTTGATTCAAGAATAAAATATTTATTAGTCCAGTTTTGTGACCGTTAACTTCTTGGGGTCCGGATACTTTTTCCAATGTTCGGACACCACATGGAGCAAAGCCTGCTTTTGACCTTCATCCTTGGTCAGTATTTGATTGTATTCTTGGATCAGTGCCAATCCCCTTTCTGCTCTATCATTCACCACACTCAACCTTTCTGATGACGCTCCAAATAAATAATTAAAATAATAATAACACCGACAATTTCTATAGCGCCGTAACGTGACCGTGCCGCTACAAGATGCTGTCCTGTTTCCACGAAGTTGGATCTTTCTCCAGCCAATCAATGGGTATGCACAGTATTCATCATGTTTGAAGTCACAAAATCAACAAGAGCACATTCATTCATTCATTCATAACGGGCATTTATATAGCGCCTCTTCAAGGAGTACTACTCCGAGGTGCTCCCGACTACATGAAGCTGTGTGTGTAGTAATTTGTGGACATTTGGATGGAATGCCAACACCAACTTTGGTTCTCATTGTTTGCACCAACAGGCCTTGGAAGCAGCATCAATGCAGTCATCGAAAAAGCAGAAATCGACCAAATCCTCACTGAGGTACCAAGCATGACGGAAAGTGCCTTAGAGTAGAGTGTGAAGCTGTGAACCAGGATCTGAGATAATCAGAGCAGATGAACAGGTTAAGGGAACGTAGCAAATTTATTTTCCAGAAGGTAATTCGCAATTGAGATCGTAAAAGGAATACATTGTGAGAATAGATGGTCTTGGCCATCCATCTGGCCCTATGCATCAATCAATCAATTAATCATTTATATAGCGCCCCTTCAAGGAAGCTGCTCAGAGGCGCTCCCAGCCCAACCCCGGCGAAAGAGAACAGTCTTTAAAGCAGATAACAAAGCGGTGGCTGAGTTTCGAGGAAGAGACCGCAGCTCAGGAGGAAGCCCATTCCAAATTGTGGGTCCAACCACGGAGAAAGCGCGCTGCTGCATAGTAGCGGTGCGTGCACAAGGGACAGAGAGATCACCACGGGTGGCAGAGCGAAGAGAGCGGTGACATGACACCAGAGGCTGTAAAATGCAACCCTCGAGGTGGGACATGACCTATGTAGATCAGTGCAAGTTCCAAGAGCTCTAGATAATCATCACGAGGCTGACTGTCTTTCTACAAACATTTCACTTCAAATTCAACAGCGTCTTGCATCATTTCTTTGTTATTGTTAAACTGCAATTTCATCTTCTGACAAACCATCAGCAATCATGTCATGGACGATCAAAGGCAATGCATTCTGATATCGTTTAAGCATAGGTATTTCAGGTCCAGGAAACGGTTCAGCCAGAGGGTTGAAAACATCTTCAAGGACAACTTTTAAAATGTGATTAATTTGAAATGGATTATAAATAATGTGGGATAGTGTGAGTAAGTAAGTAAATAAATAATTAAACTTTAGAAAGGCCTTAAATGAACAGACTACAAAAGTTCAGAAAATTGTTCAAAAAATTGCAAATATTTATTTACTCCTCAGCTCCAGTTGGTTCTAATTTATATATTTATTATTTAATCTTTTATTTATAAACAAATCATCAGAGAATAAGGTATCTATGGTGCATCACACTCATCACATAATTACAGTAATCAAATAATAGGTTCTAGAAGTGATGAACTTTCATCCAGCTCCTGAAAAACCAAGAAAGTTGATTTTTACGGCTTCAATGATGCATGGTGTCATATGCAAAACTTAAGTTGTCATGTGGCACGCCTAAATAATGGAATATTTTAAAAAGATTTTGCACATGAGTTTCTACTACCAATACGAACAGAACTAGGGGGTGTCCCGGGCATTATTTAAAAAAAACTTTTTTCACTACCACCCTAATGTATATATATATATATACATAGGCCTGCGTGTGTAATTATTTATGTATCCATGCATACATGCATGACAAATACAGATGTGAATGTACGAACGGATTTATATATATATATATATACTGTATATATTATATGCATATAATATAAATTTGAGTGCGGAAGTAAAGATGAGGGCCCATAGATTTACAGCATGCGCGTGTATATATATCGGATGCTGCTGGTGCCTGTCTGCTGCTGCTGCTGCTGCTGCTGCTGCTGCTGCTGCGTGCACAACGAATGTCGTCAACTTTGTCTCGTCAAGTGCGAGATGGAGGCAGGCCAGTGACAGTTGTCGTCTCACAGGCCTTCGTTTTTTCCGTCGTCCGGTAGGTGGCGGCGGGCGTCGGATCGGAGGATGAGGAGATGGGTGGCTGAAGCTACAGAGGCTGAGCTATGACACGGAGACATGCATCCGCGCATCAATAAGGACGCTGGTTTTTTCCTTTTGCAACAATCGCCGACGCAATCAATTATCTGATCCGGCGTTGGATCGCACTTCCATATCTAATAAGCGGCCGCTCTTCTCCTCCTTCGACCGGGATTAGGAACGAGATGCGGTGGATGTGCCACATCGTGGGGCACTGGTCGATTCGCGCCCTAGCCTCATGCGCATGCGCAGAGGTGGCTGTGAAATAAAAATCCGCCTTTTCTTGTTCCGTTGATCGTTTGTCTTGCGCCGTATTGCTAATACAAATGACATTAGTGTGCGCGATTGCGGACTATGCATTTTTATTCTGTCGACCTTGTACGGACAAAGAACCGACTTGACAGTTAGGGTTTTTTGTTGTAATCCGCCATTTAGGCTGAATGCGTTCTTTGTGATGACGCGGGGGAGGTTGTGGTGACCAGTATGAACGTAACCTGTTTTCTCAGAAGTGGCAGAATTTATTTACATCCGTTTAGAGCGAGGTGTTATAAGGGCGACTTCTGTGACTGTTATCCAATAATACCCTGAATACTATTATCCTATTATCTAGCTATTCACGTGGTCATTTCTTTGATTTGGCTATATTCTCACCCTATGCAGCAGTCAGTCAGTCAGTCAGTCAGTCAGTCAGTCAGTCAGTCAGTCAGTCAGTCAGTCAGTCAGTCAGTCAGTCAGTCAGTCAGTCAGTCAGTCAGTCAGTCAGTCAGTCAGTCAGTCAGTCAGTCAGTCAGTCAGTTTGTCAGTAAGTCAGTCAGTCATTCAGTCACTAAGTCATTAAGTCATTTAGTTATTCAGTCAGTCAGTCATTAACTCAGTCAGTCAGTCATTCATTCAGTCAGTCAGTCAGTCATTAACTCAGTCAGTCATTCATTCAGTCAGTCAGTCAGTTAGTCAGGCAGTAAGTTAGTCAGTCACTTAGTGATTCAGTCAATCTGTCTGTATTTCCGTCTTACCGTCTTTCTGTATGTCTATCTGTATGCCTGGCTTTCTGTCTGTATGTCTGCCTGTCTTATGCCTCTCTCTCTCTTTAGATCGTAAAATGTGATTTGTGAAAAGAGTATGGTTCAAACGGCGATCTTTCGCATGCTAAACAATAAATTACACCAATAACGTTCTGAATTAGATTTTAGAGAAGATTTATACCCGCAGAGGCCAAATTCTTTTGCATCTGTGCACTTATGGAGTAAGTAAGTAAATAAGTATGTATGTATGTATGTATGTATGTATGTATGTATGTATGTATGTATGTATGTATGTATGTATGTATGTATGTATGTATGTATGTATGTATGTATGTATGTATGTATGTATGTATATATGTATGTATGTATGTATGTATGTATGTAAGTATGTATGTATGTATGTATGTATGTATGTATGTATGTATGTATGTATGTATGTATGTATGTATGTATGTATGTATGTATGTATGTATGTATGCACATGTAAATGAAAGCTGCATTGTTAAACATTCCTAAAGGAAAAACGTTCTCATAATTCGACTGCTATTGCCTTGTTTTTGGACACAGAAGGTGTCATACCATAACACACCTTACCTTACTTTACTATACCATACCTGAATATGAGCACTGTAGGTATACCTTACCATGATTTGAAGCTTCTTTGGGGTAAATGCCTTTGACTGAATATCGTAGCATCAGCAACATCACGTATCTGTAGGCCTATTTCCTGAATATTGTGTCGATGATTTCTGTCTTGAATTTGCTCAGTATAGCCCACTCCGTACCGTCTTTCTGTATTCTGTTGAAGGGCATAAAATACTGTTTTCTGACACAAACGTGTGCAGTTGACATTGTCGAGCGTGCAGCTGACTTGCCTGGAATGTGCACACACAGCTTAACTACACACGATTTCATTCTAATACCCGAAATTTCACTTACCAAGTATTCAAGTATCCCAGGGGCGTCTATCCCCCTAAGTCATTGGAGCAACGTCTTTTTTTCCCTTCTTCTTCCCCCCTTCCCGTTCCTTCCCCTCTAAAATGGTGGCACACACACACTGACAGATCTTCCCCCTATTTCTTGGATGGAGCATTTGCTCCAAGGTTTCTATGGTGTAGACGCCCCTGAGTAACCCCCAAAGGCAAAAAACACAAGTCGCGCTTGAGGCTGGGTTGCTGTTAACACGGCGACAGGGTCATTTAACTATAATAGATCAATTTGAATTATTAATAACATCTGCTTAGTGATAATTTATCAGATACATGACATTGTATTAATCTCTTGTGATTCTTCAACGCTCAAATAGTGTGCTCGATGGTCTAATGGTTAGCATGTTAGACTGTCAACCGATAGGTCGGAGGTTCAAATCCCCGCCAAGGTAGAGATTTGGTTCGAGATTCCCGCTTCACCCATACCCAGCCTCAGTGAGCTACAATGAACACACTGACCATACACTGTCGGTTGGAAGATGAGACGGCAATGGAGAGTACTGGCCACTCGCCCTCTTATGCCGAGGCTAAGAAAATGACGTCGCTAACGCTTCATGCCCATGGCTGCCTTCTGGGTTAGCTTAAGGGACTCCTCCTCCTCCTCCTCCTCCTCCTCCTCATTCTTCTGCTGCTGCTGCTTCTTCTTCTTCTTCTTCTTCTTCTTCTTCTTCTTCTTCTTCTTCTCCTCCTCCTCCTCCTCCTCCTCCTCCTCCTCCTTCTTCTTCTACTTCTTCTTCTTCTATTTCTTCTTCTTCTTCTTCTTCTTCTTCTTCTTCTTCTTCTTCTTCTTCTTCTTCTTCTTCTTCTTCTTTTTCTTCTTCTTCTCCTCCTCCTCCTCCTCCTCCTCCTCCTCCTCCTTCTTCTTCTTCTTCTTCTTCTTCTTCTTCTTCTTCTTCTCCTCCTCTTCCTCTTCCTCCTCCTATTTAGGCGAAGTATAGAGGTTGGGTGAAAATACAGGCCAGATGAACTCATGAACATCTAGCTTTCGCTATGCAAACATGACGACATTTCGGTTCTAATGAGAAATTGCTAACGTATGGCTGGAGTTCAGATTTACAACAAATAAAATAGTCAATGGATTTGCTCATGACCCATCGCAAACGTACATTCTTCTGGAACATTCTTGCAATAAACATAAATTATCTACGTTTTCGCGGGAAACGTTCAAGAAACATTTTCATGATATCTTCAGTCTTAATTCGCACCTGTTCGGAACTGTTTGGAACTGTTATATTATTCTAAAGCCGTTGTTAGGTTTACACAGGCGCTTTATAAATACCAATAACACACAAAAATATATATTCATACCAGCATACATACATGTACATACATACATACATACATACATACATACATACATACATACATACATACATACATACATACATACATACATAAAACACACACATGCAACATACACACATACATACATACATACATGCATACATACATACATGCATGCATACATACATACATACATACATACATACATAAAACACACACATGCAACATACACACATACATACATACATACATACATACATACATACATACATACATAAAACACACACATGCAACATACACACATACATACATACATACATACATACATACATACATACATACATAAAAACACACACATGCGACATACATACAACATACAAACATAGATACATGAACACATACAACCTACGTACGAACATACACGCATACATGCACATATCCCAGCACATATACAACATACACACCTACATGTAAGCATACATACATAATACATACATACATACATACATGCTTACGTACGTAAACTACGTCCATGGCTATAGTGGCCTTGAACAGGAATGGTCTCTAAGGATCTAAATACAACGATGCCCTGCAATTCATGACGGATGACCTTTTGAACTCGCAACGTTAAAGTCCTTTGGCCTCCTCTTATGCCTTTTGAGTTCCAACGCGTGAGTGTGGTCTCGTAAGAAACCGGTCGAGTTCCTGCCTAAATAAATGTGTAAATGCCAACAGTACCCAGCTGTAGCTTGACCAATGTTAGGATGTTAATTAATATTATATAACTAATATTATAATCATTCAACTAACATTACATTACTGCTTTAGCTATCCATATTATTTTTTCGCTATGATTCCCGTGTTAATGTTCCTGGGTGCGGTGTGCCATCCAGTTTTTTTCAATAAACGAATATATATATATATATATATGTTTATATATATATATATATATATATATATATATATAATCAAACGGAAATTTAGTCCTTTGTGTTTATAGGACCAAGAGACCAGGATAAGAGGAGTTCGCTTAACTGGGGTCATATTCGCATATATGTAAACCCCAATGGGGTCACTTCCGTTCTCCATACCCGACCCAATTGCTGAGCAGTTTATCATTTCTCCCCGCGACAAAACCCGCGCATTAATATCTCTTCCGGTCTCGACCATATATCAACGGAAATATTTGTGCATTAATGAAATATTATGCACATTACGCAGTCCCAGACAATCACTTCCATGCTCGTCCCAACCGAATGTGGAACGATGAGGCAGCCTGCAACCTTGAAAATAATGTGCCCAAACCGTTCAAAGACTACGTAAATTGTCTGGTAACGGAATAGTCAGAGAACAACAATCAGACAAATCGAATTGGTCCCGCAGTGTGGGCCAAACAAAAATCCTCCTTCCCAATGCCTGAGTTTGTCACATTGCGAGATATAGTATACCTATAACTGATACTAGACAAGGTCCAACGAGTGTCCTTGATGTCTGCACTTGGTAGCCATTACCTTGAAGAGTGAAGAGGAAAAGAAGGATGAGAAGGCGGCTCAAATCGAACGAAGTCGGGTGATGCCAGACCTTTTGCCCGACCCCGGTGGCTCTCACGGCCGGATTACACCCTTACGGAAGACGCCTGGCTCAAGCAGGCTACAACCGAGCGGCCGAGCGAGCACCGCGGCCTATCAGATCGATCCGCGCTATAGGTAGAACTGCGTCAGGTTCAAAACCTGGCGAGATGCAATTACCAACTGACCAAGCTCCGATTTATGACGACAGGTCGGTTATCATGGCGACTGAAGCGACCTCTGTCGAACACCTGAAAAAACGACCGCCGATTATAGATGGCGTTATGCTCGAAAATTAAACGCAGCTCTTTGACTGTTTACTAATTTCATAGTAGCTAATTATGCATTGATCAAGAGTTGGCCTGCACGTTTAAGAATCGAAAAGTCGTCAAGTTTTCATGAAATACAAGGACGCATTTCGTAATCGTAATCCTAAGCCTAGATTTCAAGAACGTTACTCTAAAGCTAAGCACTGGTGACGCGGTGGTGTAGCGGTATGTTCTGTGCCTGGTAGCCGGTAAGTCGCAGGTACGAGTCTACCTCAAGACTCTGCGTAGCGACCTTGGACAAGGTGCTCATCCACAATTGTTCAGCGCTCGTGAATAGGCTGGTGCCCTGCGCTTCGCCATCGAGTGGCGCTTGAGAAGTTTGGAGATTACGATTACGGGACCCAATCTTATTCACGAGCGCTAAGCATTTGCACAGAAACCCTGCCTAGTTAAACGCACTTAAACAGGTTTAAATTGGCTGGATCTAATAATCAATATCCAAGTAGTCTGCACATAGGTCTACAGTTGCGATTTCGATTTATATCAGTGTGTGATCTGAAACAGACTATTTTGTTCCAAGTCATCTATGATCTACTACATACAGACACTAAATAATGCTACTCAAAAGCTCAAGACACATCATTGTCTGGTTGAGCTTCTCTGAGTAGTTTGTATGGTAGGAGGCACCGTATAAATTGACAAATGCAGTAGGGCCCACAACATAGGCTCTAATAAAAAAAACGATACAATATAATGGCCTGTAAAGTAGGCCTAAGTTCATTCTGAATAGTTGTCGGAGTGCTAGCCATGCGGCGGTCCTTAAGTCCCTGGACCACGTATCCGTGACTATTGTTCGATATACCGTGCTCGAAGTAATGCGGTGACACTATATGACACAGAGTCTGCCTTCATAGAGCGCCAAGAAAGCATTGCATTGACCTGGTAACAGTGGCACGTTTTCAGAACAGGATTGCTTTAGTTGTTGATGAAGGTTCAAGACGATGGTCAAGTGAGGTCAGGAGGACAGAAGTCCATCCACAGAAGACAGAGGAACTCCAGCGACGACGACCGAATTCAGAAATAAATCTTCTTGGCCAGAAGCATTGAAGCAAACAAATAGTAATTGCAACAGAGCATTTATATAGCGCCACCGAATCTCTCTTAGCGTAAATAAGAAGGTAATTCAGAACTGCTTCAGTTGGCCTATCGTTTGCTCCAATTGAGTAATTTTTTTACACTGATCAATGATTTAACTACTTCATTCACTTTTAACTTACTTATATGACTTATACAATGTTTATGCATAGGCCATGTAACCTGTTACTAACACACTGACATATAATTTACTTTACCACTGTTTAGGTCACTAACAGGAATGAAGTAGACGAAGTCTTATTGGACTATTTAATAAAGGAATTCTTTGTCTAAAAATGAGGTGTTTCGGTAGTTGCACAAGGGTCTATAAAGTACCGTGACTCTCAGTGGTGTTGTCTTCCACGGATAAATCGAATTTATTCATTCAGTTTATGTAAAATTCAGAAACTGGTAATTTTTTGTTCCTATTAAGTTTGAGGTATTAAAGCAGATTAGGTTTTTTCACAAATTGATTAACCGGGTCTTGTAGACTTAGGCCATTATAAGTGGATTCGTTATTGATCTGCGAATCAGAATACGATTCAGACATATTCGCTAGAGACCGCCACTGATCGCATCAGTCCAATATAATTCAGCGTGGGCGACAATTGGAAAACGTTGACCTGCTCAGGCACCAACGAACTTCTGCGGTCATCATCATTTGTCAGAAATGCTTTGAGATTGACGAACTGCCAAGATAAAGGACTGCAACATGACAGCATAGAAAGGATTATCTTACCGATAAATTCAATGGAAAAAAGACCAACAGCACAGTGTGGCGAACTGGCTAATCATGATTATAATAATGAGCTGTGTGTTATTTTAACCAAGGGCTCTGCATGCGTTCACAAGTTATAACATTGAGAGTTGTTCTTTATCGCCGGAGTTGGGCTGGGAGCGCCACTTAGTAGCTATCTGTGGAGGGGCGCTATATAAGTCCTCTATATGAAAGAAAGAAAGAAAGAAAGAATGAATGAATATAGACTCACTGATTGCACCATAAAATCATCTTGGACTGGAGTCAGCATTGCTTTGTGATTATTCAAAATTGAATCCGGTAGCCTACTTATAGCGGCGATATAGGATTGCACTAAGCACAATCGCATTCCAAAATCGCATTTCATCGGATAGGGCCTACAGCCATGAAGTTAAGATCCATGAGGTCATTGAAGCAGGATGACCATCAAGGGGGATATGCAATTGGGAAAGATGAGATTTCAGTCCGGACCTAAACTACAGCAAAGTGGACAGAAACTGGTACCGTACCAAATTCCAGATCCGTGAGCTGGAAACTGAGAGATGACAGGGAATCCAGCACTGTTCAGAGGTGAAAAATTGTTTTTTTTGTTTTCTGTTTTTGTTTTTAAAGACAAGAAACAAGAAATCCTCAAAATTAAAAATAAATAAAATTCTTATTCTTGTAGACGTTATTTTACTAAAGCTTTTATTATTTAAATGATCCGAAATCCGAAAATCTCAAGAATGAAAAACAAAAACAACAAAAACCATTAAACCAAACAAAAAACAAGAAACCCAACTTTTCATTTTGAAAAAACTTGATTTTTGCACACCTGGTACTGTTGTGAGTTTGGGCAGAACAAGATTCAGCATCAAGTGAGCGAATGCACTAATTGAGAAACGTAGGGGTGGGCAATGACGAAAGGTAGACCAATGTACATAACTTTATAAACCACGGGACAGGTCTAAACTGGATATTAGAAGGTCTAGCTGCATGCCACAGTGAATGTCTTTCACTGCGAGATATTGAAGCTAATTATTGCGTGCATTGTTTAATTGGTATACTGATAGTTACGCAATAGCTATCGAGCTTTTAAACAACAGCGAGTTTAGCCACACCGCTAGAGTCCATGTCGCATTAATCTCGATACCAACGATCATCATCATGTCATCTTCATTGTTATCGCCAGTTGGCAAGTTCAGTCGACCAGAAATCGAAATGGTTTATGATATTTTTGAGAAATAACGTCTTAACAGGAGAATCTCAACAACTTACACTAGGCCTACATACTTTCCGATTCATCCAATTTCAAAGAGAATACGTGGATATGGTTACGTTTGTTTTCAGTCAAAGAGAATACGTAGACATGGTTGCGTTTGTTTTCAAACATAGAGAATACCGGTACGTAGATTATGGTTACGTTTGTTTTCAATCAAAGAGAATACGTAGACATGGTTACGTTTGTTTTCAATCAAAGAGAATACGTAGATATGGTTACGTTTGTTTTCATTCAAAGAGATTACGTAGACATGGTTACGTTTATATTCAAACAAAGAGAATACGTAGACATGGTTACGTTTGTTTTCAAACATAGAGAATACGTAGACATGGTTACGTTTGTTTTCAAACAAAGAGAACATGTAGATATGGCTACGTTTGTTTTCAAACAAAGAGAATACGTGGATACGGTTACGATTGTTTTCAAACAGAGGAAAACGTAGACATGGTTACTATTGTTTCGAAATAAAGAGAATACGTAGATATATTTTTATGTTTATTTTCAGTCAAAGACAGCAAGTATATTTAATTACGATTATCTTCAAAGAGGACAATGCGTATAGATATGGTTACGATTGTTTTCAAACAAAGAGAATATACGTAGCTATGGCTACGATTGTCTTCAGACAGAACGATACGTATACTTATGGTAACGATTGTTTCCAAATAAAGGTAATACGTAGATACGTTTACGCTTCAAACGGAAGAGTACGTAGCTATGGCTACGATTGTTTTCACACAAAGAGATTTACGTAGATATATCATTAAGCCTCCATGACTTGATTGGGTCTATAACAAATCCTTGCTCCTTTGTCCGACTCTGTAAGTCATCCGGGTTTCTCTATTCTATCCGCTTTAACTGCCAATCTGCCGTGCGAGAACTTGTTGTAATTAATTAATTAATTAATGAATCAATGAATGGTTGTTCTGTTTCTTGATCTTCTCTCCGGTTTCTCTTTGCCATCTTAGGACAAGACTGCAGGCGTGTAGTAATTAAGCTTAGTAGTCAGAGGCTGGTCAGTTAAAAACAGTTCTACGCATCTAGTCAAGCGAATAGTAATAAAGTTTGTACATACGTATTAACCAGTAAACCAATAACACACCAATAACACAAATAAACAAATATCATCATCGCCCTTTCTTATATTTCACTACAACCATCGTCGCCGTCATAATCATCATCGTCGTCATAATCACCACCATCATCGTCGTCGTTGCCATCATTTTCCTCCTCCTCCTCCTCTTCCTCCTCCTCCTCTTCCTCCTCCTCCTCCCTCCTCCTCCTCCTACTCCTCCTGCTCCTGCTCCTCCTGCTCCTGCTCCTGCTCCTGCTCCTCCTCCTCCTCCTCCTCATCATCATCATCGCCATCATAGCCATCATCGTTGTCATCGTCGTCGTTATTGTCATGTTCCTCCTGCTCCTGCTCCTCTCCCTCCTGCTCCTGCTCCTGCTCCTGCTCCTCCTGCTCCTCCTGCTCCTCTTCCTCCTCCTCCTCATGATCATCATCACCGTAATCATCATCATCGTCATCATCATCATCATCATCATCATCATCATCATCATCATCATCATCATCATCATCATCATCATCGTTGTCATCATAATCAACATCATCGTTATTGTCGTCATCGTCATTCCAACTCCCACAGTCACCTGTAGGGGGCCTACTATTCGCCCATGACCGTCACCGTTCCTGTACGATAGATCGCCGAGAACGAGGCTGCTGTTTCTGATTGAGCTATCACTCCAGCGTGTCGAGTTACTTTTAGACTGTGGCGCCACCTGCGAATCGCAAAACATATATTGACGGTGACGAACATATCCGTCAACGCTTGGCGGAGATTTCCGTGCAATCGACATCGCTAATCCGGATTAATTGAGAGATTTATCGGCCAATAAAAGCTAGGGACTTTTCCGCTGGGGCAAAGAAGAAGGAACAGTTAAGGCTGAGCATGCTCAGAAGAACATTGATGTCTGTTTAAAACAGACACTGGTCTTGTTTACTAACACCAAAACGTATGCTGTCTGGTAGAAATGCGGACGGCAACGATACACATGGGATGAATGTCCTTGAAAATTCTGAAGGGTTGAAGTGGCTTGTTAACCGGAGATATAAGTTTGTGCGTCTGTCAATTCTTTGGGTCCAAATTTAATCGGCTTGCCCATCTTATTCTTGGTTTCTCCGACCAATTAAATCTCGATGGAGCTTCTCCAGAGGACTGTGATTTTGGCTAAGAATTCAGTGAAAGTGATCATCAATGTTTGGTGCATGAACATAACGGGCTATATAAAGTACTAGATTATATTAAGTTGAAATGAGATCAGATCAATATAGATCATAATTATCATATTATGAAAATTCTAGCCCCTTGTATTATTATTATTATTATTATTATTATTATTATTATTTTTTTTTTTATTTTTTTTTTTTACCCGAGGTATCAAGGATCCCTCAGGATTTGGAAAAATTATTGTTATTTATTATTATTACTACTATTATTATTATTATTATTATTATTATTATTATTATTATTATTATTATTATTATTATTATTATTATATGAAGATTTATAGAGCGCAAGTCAAACACGCGGCAAATGGATCAGCTGTGTCTGTTGTATCAGATGGTGTTAGAAATGGAACGGTGCCATCGGCTTGGATCGACCAGTCCGACAGAATGATGGAGATGAGGATGGCCCCGAATTAATTAATTTTCTCCGAAATCCGCTAAAATAAGTCCGAAATGCAGATACCCTTGCAGTAGAAGGGAGAGTGGGAGAGACAGAGATAGACAGAGACAGGCAGAAACAGGGACATAGACAGAGACACAGAGACACAGAGACAGAAACAAATAAAAAGAGACAAAGTGAGAGTGAGAGAGAGAAGAGAAAAAGAGAGAGGATGGGAGAGATCGTCATAGTCGATAACTTTTCAGTTATCACTGCCATCAGAGTTAGTGTTTTAGCTGCTAAAAGAGAGCTGGGAATAGAACATTTTCCAGACTACCAAAGTACACGAACATAGGTCAAATCTAATGTTGTCAATATGTTGCAGGGGAAACAATGACGACCCTTTAGATATTTTAGTTTCCTGATCCCCACCCCAAACAGATTTTCAGTCATTTAGCTGAAGGGGTTAGAAGAACAGTTAGGGGGTTGAACTCCCAAACTCTCCCTTTAGATATTTTAGTTTCCTGACCCCCCAAAAAACAACTTTTCAGTCATTTAGCTGAAGGGTTAGAAGAACAGTTAGGGGGTTGAACTCCCAAACTCTCCCGACAACTAAAACACTGACCGTAGTTGTTATCACCAAAACCATTGTCATCATCATAATAATCGCCGTCGTCTTTATATTATCATAGTCGTCGTCATCACGTTTGTAATTAACAGCTGCAACAAATCATCATTGTCGTCATCATAAGCATCTTCATCATCATCATCATCACCATCATTTTCACCAAAATCGCAATCATCGTCTTCATCATAATTATTATCGTCATCATCACCTTCTTTGTCTTGCCCATAATCGCTGTCATCATCTTCATCTTCATCGTCATCATAATCGTCATCAGCATAAGTATCATCATCTTCATCACAATCGTAGTCATCATCTTTATCGTTATCATCACCAACTTCATTGTTATCATCATCATCATCATCATCATCATCATCATCATCATCATCATCATCATCATCATCATCATCATCATCATCATCATCATTATCATCATCATCATCATCATCATCATCATCATCATGAACAACAATTTCTTCTTGTTCATCTTATTCTTGTTCTTTTTCAACATTATAACATCACCTTCACCTTCATCGTCATGATCATTTTCATCATCTTCGCCATAATTGCAGTCATGATAATTATCATCATCTTCGCCGTCGTTGTAATCATATTATTTGTTAATTATTATATTCACTGAAATAAAATCATCATATTCGCCGCAGTAAAAAACGTCATCATTGTCATCATCATCATCACTATCGTCGACATCGTCATCTTCATCTTCGTTATTGTCGTCATCTTCATCTTCGTTGTCGTCGTCGTCTTCATCTTCGTTGTCATCGTCATCAAGATAGAAGTGGAGAAATGTGCGATTGGAACACGATAAGTCTATAACTTAGTTTTGTTGAGGCAACTGGGAATTAGACGACACTAAGACTGATCGAAGAGAACTTCATTACTTTGCGTCCCATTCTGATTCAGCGTCAGCTGCTGTAACTAATGACGTCATTGCAGACGATGCTCCAAAAACCAGCCAATGAGAGCGGTTTCCCGCCACTCAACGTGCACTTGTCCAACCATGGCGCTGACGACCACAGCAGCCAATTCAGAAGCATCAGCTGCAGGGTCAACTGGAATAATAGCAACGAACGGTCGGATTAGTATGCAGTCCGTCAAGCGATCAGGCCGAAATGTTGCCTCAATTGCACTCAGCCTTACCTGCCAGTCGCTAGGCGGACGCACGCAGATGCGCAAGTCGAGTAGTAGCCTACGCGGATGACCGACCGTTCTGTGTTAAACGCAGTTGACGTTCTGTAACTTTGAGTTGTTTTATTCGCTGTGGCTTTCCACGGAAACCTGCGAAGTTGAGAGAAAGAAACGTTATTTGTGTTTAGCGTAAAGTGGAGGAGGTGTGTAAGAACCGCTGAAATATGTTTTTGGATTGGATGTTCAACCGAAATTGTAAAGCTTTTGGGATGGTAGGATCGACAGTTACTTAGCAGATGGATTCCGATTTGAGAAAATAGTTACTCCTACCTTAGAAACTAGTTATTTAAACGTTTTCGCTTTTGACGATTAGGATTTTGCAGTATTATGATGACAAGGCTAGATGATGGAAACAATACAATTTAGCAGGTGATTTTAATATCAAATACGGATATGAATTATGGTAACGAATCAGCTTTGTTAGAAGCTTCATCGTTAAACATTGAAAAATCTGATAGTAACAATGTCGCTCGTGATATATATTTGGAATTAGGAAATGTCATCGTAACAGTTCGGTGCGCCATTCTTTGTGACTTTTACTTGAACGAACACAGTTTATAGTTCTTACTTTTCAAGCTGCCGATTAACTGAATGCAAAATCGAGGCACTTTGTACTAATTGAACTTCAAAATCTGTGACTCTGTAGCGATGTTTTTAATTGCAAGCAAGTTTCTAGTTATGTAAGAAACTTGAGTAGTTTTTAGGCAATGTTCGTCTCCGACTGCAATGGTTGATACGAGGTCTTTTCTATATGCGAAATGACTAGAAACTTCGTTTCACGACTTTCTTAGACACTTTGAACTTCTAGACATCGAAAACTCGTTTCACTTTCTCGTCTCTAAGCTGGTGCTAAAGGAGGCGAGAAGGAGTGGCTCTTGGTTTTTGGAAAAGTTCTTACTGGCCAGTCTTCTCGCCTGATTCATCATGAATAAGGTGTTTGGTAATAATTCATCGCGGACCAAGCATGGCCACTCCCATCAGGCAGACGGATATAAGGAGTTATCGTCGGCCATTTTGGAAATGGACGATGCAACGGACAGCACACTGATCCCTAACCGGATGTTGCTGTCTCCTAGACATCCCTGTTTGCAAGACGAAAGGGAAACTGAAAAGTAAGAAAACGTATAATAACTATACATGTAAGCGTGACTAAAGTATGCGAATCGCTCCATAGTTGTCCCAACCCTCTGGGACAAACTTCCACCAGTATTACGAGAAATATCAAATCCATCCTACGAACTCACCAAACCTCACCTCTTGGTCTTTCTCCACAGGTCTTTCACTCAAAACTGAAAACACTGCTCTTTCACAAATCCTCTCCGATTTCTCCTCTTCCCTTACCCCCTTGCGGTTTCAACTCGAAAACACCAACCATGGCACCTTAGCCGTCTCACTGTCTGCCTGCTTGACCCCTTTGGATCTCGACCTGGAACCGATTTCACCCCTCCCACGCCTATCGATTATGACTTTGCCAGTGAATGAGCTGGTTCCCGCGACTTCGCTTTTTTGGGCGCTGTAAAAATTTGGAGATTACGATTATAATAGCTCTGTTTTGCTCTGGAAAGGCTTACTTGCCTAACCCGAATCTATTTAGAATTATTTTAATGTAGCTCCATAATCTAATTGTACGTTTTTCCTCTTCCCAAATCAGAAGAGTTAGACGAATTCTAACCAGTGTGAGATACACTACCTATTCGCTTTGTCGTCGATATATGGGTCATTTGTATCACTGATTGCGACATT
This sequence comes from Allolobophora icterica, assembly GCA_963556255.1. NCBI lineage: Eukaryota > Metazoa > Annelida > Clitellata > Crassiclitellata > Lumbricidae > Allolobophora > Allolobophora icterica. The sequence goes on along the minus strand of OY744610.1, from coordinate 43,007,603 downwards.
CCATTCGATACGATTGTTAGTCATTTTCGTATGAGTTCCCTTTACTTCTAGAAGAGATTGGTTCAAAGAACGGCTAATTCGAAAGCAGAATCGATATAGGCCCCTATATATGGACCTAAGCGTATTGTAAATTCGAATTTTGTAATTTTGTAGATCATTTCACTGTTAGACGTTTTCCCTGATTCGAAATAATGACTAGTAGAATCGGCGACATTCTGGTCTAATCTAATCTAATCTAAGTTAATCTAATCTGATTACTTATATAGCGCCGTTGTAATAATACACAAAGCATCAATCGCCCAGACAGCCAACCCCATCGGCCCCGCAGGGAATCAGTCAGGGCAAGCGGCGGCATTTTAGGGGTATCGGCCTAGTGTGGTCCGTCCACCACTTTGTCGCGATCTCGGTGACCGTCGCAGAATTCCGTGCCCCATAGTCTTGCCCACGGTGGGCCAGCACTTCTCCGCTAGGACCGACAGTGGCCCTTGTATAGCGCAGACTGATCGAAACTCGGCGCGTGTCAGAGTCGGGGTGGGAGGTTTGGAGGGGAAGGCGCAGCAGTAGAGTAAATCGGAAAACAAGTGACATCACCGCGGTAGGCGGGGAGTGAAGGTCGCAGCGGTGCGCGGGTTTCAAACAAAGGAGCCTATACGCTACTGGACGAGATCATGGCCCATTGGCAAAGGGTCACTGCCGGACATGACCTAGATGCGCTTGCGTTCTATCAGAGCCTATCAGAACGCTGAATGCAAATGGCGCCATTTCGAACAAAGAGGCCACCATTGCGACATTAAATTGAAAAGTTTCATTATACAAACGGTAAGTTGTTATAATTTTCTATCTGTTTGCAGTCGTTCTAGTATAAGAGGGCATTTGTCACAGGACTTTAGGACAGTGAGTTTATATGCCCATTATAGCCTGCATACTGTGCATATATAGTATACATCGTTCAGCGCAACCTGGATAAAGAACGTTGAACGTTTACGTTTGATGGATCTGCATCGGTCGGGCTCTACGTGTGTGTGAGAGCTCGCCATTTATCTGAGCATTGCTTTCTACAGATGAACTTCCTCCTTGTGAGCTTAAAAATTTATCACTTCATGGGCGTCCGCAGGAATTTTTCCATGGGGGGGGGGCAAAATGTTTCTAGGAGAGAAAAACATTTTCGGGGGTGGGGCAAAAATGACGTTTTTGCGTGGAAAAGCTATTCACGAACACAGAAAATGTGACAACTTTCAAAATCCGGGGTGGGCAAATGCCCCTCTTGCCCCCCTCCGCCGCCTCCGGACGCCCATGTATCACTTGGGCTTTTTTGACAGGTGCTTCAAAGGACATGTATGAAGTGTCTAAACCAATTTATACAGAGAGACATACATACTTACATACATCATATGCAACATCCTTCATACATGCATACTGACACACATCCACAAGTATGATCATATCATACTTTTGTCTGTTGTATGTTGCAGGTACGATTTCTGTCGAGATCATGTTGTAAACATTTAGGTGAGATAATATTGAAAGCATTGATTATTATCCGTCTGGTCTTGCAGTTTAACTGGAATGGAAATCAACAAGCAGAGTTTTTCTGATTTGAAACTTTCTGCTGCTGTTTGCGGTAAGCATTTAAATTTAAATATATTTTCTAGTGAAGCATTCTATGGCCAGCATACTTAAATCGTTGCCGCGGCTACCTGCTTTACAAAGAATCTCTCAAATTGGTCATCAGGATGCAGGAAACAGTAAACTTTAGCCATTCACAATCAGTCCTTTTACCTCAGTCTTATCACTTTTCAACAAGGTCTTTGCCTATGTCTGCTCAGTCACTTGTCATTATGTAACAGCCTAAACCTTAAGTTTTCAAGTTGTTTAGCCATCTTAGTCGTAATCAGGTCTCACAGCAGACTGACCTGAATGTTGACCTGATTACGACTTGGTGTTTGTATGCCATTGGTTATTGCCATATGCATTAGACGCAAGCGCTGTAGCAGCTATAAATTATTATTAATATTAATAATAACTGTGTTTGATAGTACCATACTTCCAAAGACCAGAACCATATATCATACATACAACAAAAACATCGATGGCACTGAGTAATTGTGTGTGAAGGACTTGCAAAAACAGTGACCAGCTGAATGGAGGCTTGAATAGTCAATGGTTAGCATACTGGACTGTCAACCTTCAGATTGGGTATTTAAATCCACTCCAGATCACAATGTCATAGGTATCAAAATGTCTGACATTCCATAAGCACCCTTGCAAAATGTCTGTTCCATGATAAACCTTTACAGACAATGACTGAACAGTGAACACTTCTGGTGACTAGATGAGGCGTCAGAACTGATCACCCTCTCTCATACACCTTGAGGTTAAGACAAAACTTCCATGGCTACCTTTTCTGGTTGGTTTGAGGTCTGATCTTTGTGATATTCATATTTCAATAGTGTATGTATGTATTTATCTAGATACTTAATATGACACCTTTAAAGTACTTCACAAAGTCGCTGCTCACGTGGTTTTCTGACTGATCTGAACAAGTATGTTTTAACAGTTGATTATGTTTGCTGTACAGGGCTGAGTGCAACACCACATAAATGACATGTTCCGTGAAGATGGTCCAATATATGAGAAGGCATGATGAGCTCGAGTTGATGTACGGAAGTGCGACACCTGGTTGCCATTCTATGTAGGTTTCATTATTTTTAATATTAATTGTATATTTGTGTTAAAATGTTATGAGAAAAGTGCAGTCCTGTAAGCTTAGCCCCGGCTTTTGAGGGTAGATGACCAGTCCTCTCCTTTGCCATCTAATCTTTCAAATGACAGTGCGTTGTATGTTCTGTGTGCACAAGTTGTACTTTGTGAATGCTGTTTAATTATATGCCTTCATATCAGAGATGGACATGATTAGTTAACTTGCTAATCGATTAGCAACATTGCACAGCCATTGTCAGAAGCATAGAGAACTTGCACAGCTATTGTCAGAAGCATAGAGAACTAAGTGCAGAAATAAGAACTTGTGCAGGTTCCCTTGTTTTATAACCATGAACTATGGAGACAATTAAAACAGTCTTCAAACTCATTATTAATAAACTCGTTCTTAATGAATTCGTTCTTAACATAATTTAAAAAATCTAATCGATCAGCTAATCGTTTTACAATTAGAATTTCTACAAATTACTAATCAGTTAGAATTAGAACTGGGATCAGGTGACAGCTAATCAATTAGAATTTGTCTCATCGATTACCTAACTGTTTAGGTAATCAATTAGAATCTAATCGATTAGTTACCCATCTCTGCTTCATATGTGAATAATAGTGACTTAATTTTCACGTGTATATGTGTATGTAAAGTGTATGTATCCAGTCTTGTCCTCGAGACCAAGGCAAGAATTTTAAAAATTTATCCAATAATTACTCATACAGTTATTGCTTTAGTATTTACACAGTGTGAATGAGGCTTCACTGTTGTTTTGGACAATTATTTTGACTTCCGGTTATTTACCATGGAATGATTTCAAAACAGACTCACAATTAATTTGTACATTTACATCCGGTTCTTGAAAAGCTGCTTTGTTTGCTAGCGATTTCAGTACTTGTAGACCGTGTTTTTTCACATGGCAGAATTTTTATGAGGCCCACAGGTCAAGTCTTGGTCAGAAAATTCTGAGCAAATTGGTTTTATAAAATTCGACAGGCATTTGGAATAACATTTCGCATGAAGGACTCTTGTAAATACGAATTCGGAATTCTCTGCAGTCTCCATTTAGAGTGGTTTTGCTTGAAAAAAGAAAAAAACTCATGTTTTCATTAAGATAACGAGTAGTCCGACTGGACAATTTTTAGTAAGGAAAAGTCTGGATACGACTGTGATTTTTGGGTCTCGGTCTTGGTCTTGAGGTTCAAAGTCTTGGTCTTGAGGCTCAAGGTCTTGGTCTTGGTCTTGAGGTTCAAGGTCTTGGTCTTGGTCTTGGTCTTGAGGTTTAAGGTCTTGACAACAAGACTGTATGTATCTGAATGCTTAATAAAGCAACATCTAAATACCTTATGAAAGTGCTGTTATGATTATGTTATGTTATGGCAGTGATCTCGAAGAGGAGCAACGACCCTATCATTCCAAAGAGAAACAGAGAAGCAACAAGGCCTTATCATTCCGCCAACAACGAGGAGCAATAGTCCCTATCATCCCACACTGAGTGGCATCTTTACCTGAAAATGTAGCAGACGTGCAGACTCTATCTCTTGCCTTAGTACTTATTAAATTTAGATTATGCTCTGATGTGGAACTATATTTATTACTTGTTACTAAAGTAGTTGTTTACTGCAGCCAATCAGAGGTATCCAATAGTCAGAGGTGCCTAATATAGGAGTCAAGTATAATATTGGCTAATATATCCATGTATAATCTTATTTTATAATATTTTAATTGTGTTTAGACAGTCCTATGTAGGCACTGTAAGTATGACATTTATTTCTTAGCACTACTAAGCTGCAATTAGTAGATACTTAAGAAGTTTAGTTTTGAGATACCTGAACTTTGTATTACTATGATAGTCACATAATGCACTGGTTGGTAGCCATTCTTTGTGGGTTTAATTATTTTTAATTTTATTTCTATATTTATATTACTATGTTATAAGTAGAAGAAGGGCAGTCCCATAAGCTTAAGCTCAAGGCAGCTATGGTATGAAGTGTTAGCGATTTCATTTTCTTAGCCTCGGCATATGAGGTCGGGCGGCTAGTCCTCTCCCTCGCCATCTCATCTTCCCACTGACTGTACGGTCAGTGTACTTATCATGGCTTAGTTGGTTAGAGGGTGCAGAAGAAACAGAAATCTTGAAATGGATATCTGCCCTGGTAGTGATATGTTATAAATAGAAGCCGTGTGTTCCATATTGTTATGTGTAAGACTTTAACGATGAGCTGCATTGGTTTCCCAATCGCTTTTAATACAGTCTCACTGTTAGGGTATTAAAACCTGGCTTAACTGTTCCAGTACTGTTTCTCATTCTTTGCGATATGATGAATAATGTTTACTTCAGTAAGTTCAGTATATTTTTTCTTAGAAATAAGTAAATAAAATGGTAATTATAGTGAAGTTTAATTTAAATTAATAATTAACTTCTTATTATTCTGAAGAAGAGTAGTCCATTAAGCTAGCTCTGAGGCAGCCATGGTTATGAAGTGCTAGCGACTTCATTTTGTTAACCCTCCTTTATCAGGACAGATGTCCAGTCCTCTACTCCACTGTCTAATATTCCAACTGACAGTGTATGGTCAGTGTACTATTTATAGCTTAGTTGGTTAGAGGGTGTAGAAGAAACGGGAATCTTGAAATGGGTATCTGCCCTGGTGGTGATACATTATAAATTGTAGTCATTGTGTTCCATATTGTTATGTGTAATACTTCAACGATGAGCTGTATTGGTTTCCCAGTCGCTTTTAATACAATCTCGTTGTTAAAGTGTTAAAACATGGCTTAACTGTTCCACTATTGTTTCTCATTCTTTGCAATATGATGAATGATGTTTACTTCAATATAATTTTGTTCTTAGAAATATGTAAATAACATGGTAATTATAGTGAAGTTTGATGTAAATTAATAAGTAACTTGTCATTATTCTGAAGAAGAAGAAGAGAAGAGCAGTCCCTTAAGCTAGCCCTGAGGCAGCCATGGGTATGAAGTGTTAGCGACTTCATGTTCTTAGCCTAGTCATATGAGGTCGGGTTGCCAGTCCTCTCCTTCGCCATCTCATCTTCCCACTGACAGTGTACGGTCAGTGTACTCATTACAGTTGAGTTGGCTATGGGGTGCAGGTGAAGCAGAAATCTCGAAGCAAATTTCTGCCCTGGCGGGGATTTGAACCTCGACCTCTCGATTTACAGTCCAGCGTGCTAACCACTACACTATTGAGCACCATTTTAGAGTGAAGTTTAATTTAAATTAATAATTAACTTGTTATTATTCTGAACTGTTTTAATATTAGCTGTTCCACTGTTTGTAATAATTTGTGATGTTGTAGATAGTGGCAACTGCAATAGATTTCATAAAGCTCTGAAACATAACTATACCCCTGTTTGTCATTCTCTGTGATACGATGCTTGGTGTTAACTTCAATATATTATGCAAAGGCAGCAACTTTTGTGGAAATATGGTAGTAATATTTTATCGTGAAGCTAAGTTGAAGTAATAGTTTACTTATTATTCAGAACTGGTTTAGTATTAACTGCACCACTGTTTGTAATATTTGTGAAATAATGGATGGTTTAATTGCAATATAATTATTCCATAAAACTCTGAAAACATTATTATTTGACAACTGGTTTAACTTCCATTTTTTGTTTTTCTTTGTGATACGATGAATGGTGTAAACTTTAATATACATGTAATTATTTTCATAGAAACTGGACTTTTTTGTATGTCATAAATTAGCTATATTTACAGCTGTTCAATCCAATGTCAGAAGTGCATAGTCTTGGTGGGATTGTGTACTTTTAAGATTGGAAATACCAAACATACAAAAAAAATAAGACAGTCCTTTACATCATTCATAGCCCACAGTTTGTCGACGTTTGCCCCTGTGGAAGCAGTGTGGGCTACTGTAGGCACAATGGACGACAAAGACAGTCCCATTTGCAGGCACCATCATAGCCCCCCAGCTGGTCAACATTTTGCCACTAATGGCTCTCGTAGGGCTCAATGAGGCGTAGAGAATAATAGCGGCCCACCACGGGCGCCGCCCAGCTGGTCAACATTTTGCCACTAATGGCTCTCGTAGGGCTCAATGAGGCGTAGAGAATAATAGCGGCCCACCACGGGCGCCGCCCAGCTGGTCAACATTTTGCCACTAATGGCTCTCGTAGTGCCAACGCGGGGCTCAGTGACTGCTAGCCCACACTGATCGACACTGGGTCCTGCAGGGAACACCTAGAAGCGCAGCGTGTGCAGCGCGTAGGGCTCAATGAGGCGTAGAGAATAATAGCGGCCCACCACGGGCGCCGCCCAGCCGTTCCCTCGTAGGCCCACGAACGTGGGCATGTAGAGGTAGGATGGGCGTCCCCAGCCGCCTGCGCTATGGGCTTACGATGGAGATGCGCTGTGGGCAATCAAAGTCGGCGGAGTCTGGGCCCAGCGTGGCGTGGCTGTCTGGGCGATGGTCTGCTCAGAGCCAACAATTACCACTGCATCTGGGTCAACAACCCATAGCTGCATTTTAGTCGTATACTGTATTACATATATTTGCGAACATGCTTCGACAAGTAGTGTGGTCAAATCGCTCACAGTTTCTACGTATGTACATGCTTCTAGACACTTAATATAGCGCCTTTTCTGTGTCTCACAGAAGCCCTGGTGACTGCAGATGACTCATATTATTTGCCTTGTTTGAGTCGATGGCTGACATGGTGATGGTTGGCCGTGCGTGGGACATAGCGGCAGCAGACTTCAATCTGTTGCAGCAACCGAGTACAGTAAGTCTTAGACAGCTGCACTCATTTCATTGTTGGACGAAGGCAATGGAACCAATGGACAGATTCAAGTGATCTCTTTCCTCAGCAACCCAATTCGTCTTCGGTTGTCCATTACGGTCCCTAAGTCTGACGGATGATCAGTTCGTTGAGCTACAGATCCATCATGTCACTCAATATTCACGACCATGTATATATATATATATATATATATATATATATATATATATATATATATATATATATATATATGTATATATATATATATATACATGATGATTACATATATATAATATATATACACTTCCATATATGTATAGATACGCCGACATATATACATACGTGTTATGTATGTATTCATGTATGGTACTCGTGTATACGGACCAAAAGACCTGCGTATATCTTCTGCACAAACAAGACTCCCTGTTTAATCGCATTTAATGCTAAGTCCTACATTATCCCACTAGTTATTGGCTGAGCGCTGTGAATACGACGCTGGCAAGCACAGTATAGTGAAGCAAGCTTTTCGATTGAAGTCATTTCGTAGAATGCCAGACGCGGTAACTCAACGCACCATCCTTTCGAGGTCGGTGCATGAGTACTATACCGACGCAGATAGGGGGATGAAAATGTGCCATACTGTTGGTTGGATTGCTACGACCGTGTCTGCATCTCAGACGAATATTCCATCAACCCCAGGGTCACGCCTCTGAAGAGTGTATAGATGGAGGCGTGTATTGAAAACTGTTTAACCTTTGCCTCTAGTTCATCACATATGCACCTCTGGGGCGTCATGTGAACAGCGTAGGAAAAATACTACAAAACTCTCGTTCAGTGGGATATATTGCAAAGAATTTATCCATATTTGCTGAATTGCCTCGCTCATAAACTAAGTGAAGGAATTACTAACTGTTAACGTGTAGTCAATTTGCTGTTCTAGCCTTCAACTATTTAGATTCATCACTTTAAATAGCGCCATTGTTTAGCTTTCCTATAAACTGCGCTGTTCATATTGTCTTTGTACATTGCATCATATTACATAAAACATTACACCACATAACATAGTACTCGTGAAGCTCTCCTGGTCTATTGCGTTATATAAATTTTCTTGCTACCTTGTTACATTACATTACAAATCAGATGAGAAAATGGTCCACCGTCCATGCCGAATCCATACGACGGAGTTCAGTCTATATTTCATGCCTCTACTTTTAGTTCCGTATTTATTAAGCACCACTATCATATGGCAAAGCAACAGTCGATGGCGCTGAACAGCCATGCGTGAAGGACTTTTCATTGTTCCCACACAGTAACCGTCTCAAGGGAGCTCTAACTCGCATTCCAAGCGAGCGTTCAAACCACCAACCGACTATCATGTCGCACTCTGCTAGCTACGGTGTTGATCATTCGCTTTTCCGGTTAACTTTCCAACGAAACGTGTTGGTTATCAGCTTGCTCTGAACCGGGAATAATCACGCACTCGTGATCTCGCAGTTGGAGAACGTGTGCTGTACGATTCAGTCGACGGTGGCGTTATCGTTGTCATGCCATACCGCGTGAGTTTTATGTTTCATGGCAGCTCCTCACTGTTCAAAGGACGTCGCCCCCGTAGAAAAGCCTCTGAACAAATCAGTCGACTGTGTGAGATTCAGGGGTCATGGCCGGGCTGACCAACAGATCTAAGTCTCCCCAAATGTCAACTGAATTAGCAGGTCGACATCGTATCTGGAATCGTTACGCCTGGCAAAGCGTGTTAACTGATAACGCGGTGGAATATGCTCATCCCTATACGCAAGAACGACAGCATATTGCACGCTCGATACGCGGGGAGTCAATGACGACCGAGGCCTCTGAGAACTGAGTTGTTGGCAGAGATAAGGCATAGTGGACTGGATGAAGGAGACAGATTGGGCTGCTGATAAGAAAAGACAACGTACAAAACAAATAAGATTGTCTTCGTTGTATTCTGTGACACTTTTTAACCTGGTACTCAAGTAGGCCTATACCGACCTCGAATGGATGGCGGGATTAGGTCGCCGTCTAAGTATGGGTAATGATTCTTCGCTGCTAAAATTAGTTCTGCTCATAGTCGTAATTTGTGGGGGTACGAGAGGTACCCGTACCCCCACTTTTTGGACTGGGTACCGTACCCCCACTTTTTTTAACAATGTCAATCAATATTTTATTATTGTGCCTTCCCAGAGATCGCAGTCTCCGCCTTGTTTCGCGTATGTAAGAAATTGGTCCCCCACTTTTTAGACCAAAGTTACGCCCTTGGTTCTGTTCTACAGTTTAAAGGCAACACTTTAATTGCAACTGTAATTAGTAACTTCTATTGCGCCTGTTTCTAATGCACAGTGCATTAACCGATGGCACACTTTATAGAAACTCCAGAAGCATAGTACCCTGACTGGTTATCTTTTAAGAGGCGCTATATAAATACTGTGAATGAATGAATGAATGAATGAATGGTCACGTGGTTGAAGGATCATTTGGCTGAGGCGCAAACAAGACGACGGTAATCCAGGGTAAGGATTTTACCGTTTTATTAACCCACCTCTTTGGTATTAATTTACCAACAGTAGCGATTTCAGTCCTTTCAGATTACTTGTTTATTTAAGTATGACATGAGGATGTTCGATAGCGCAGTCATTACAGTGCTGGACTGTCAATTAAGAGGTCGGGGTTCAAATCCCCTCCAGGGCAGAAATTTGGTTTGAGATTTCTGTTCCATCTGCACCCCTAGCAAACTCAGTTATAATGAGTACACTGACTGTACACTGCTGGTGGGAAGATGAGACGGCGAGGGAGCGGAAAATTAAGTCTCTAACACTTCGACCCATGGCTGCCTGAACTTGCTTGGGGCTATTTTAAGAGACTGCTCTTCATCTTATAAGTATGTCTTCTATAAGTAAAATTAGTAATGTAATTGAAAAGCCGCGTTTAAGAAACGCAATAATACAGCTCTACAGCCATAAGAGACATTTCTATATAGTATACAGACACAGAATCTTATTTTGGAACTACAAAGACAATGGAAATGGAGATAATGATGAAAGCGGTCACAATGGAAACTCATGAGACTATGTCGAATGAAAATTCACAAGGGACTTAATTTGAAGGGATGAACATCAGAAGACGTTAGGGGAACCAAGGAATCTATCGAATGCGGAGAGCGATTCATCAAAGTCAACTCGGTGTTTTGGAATAAATATCAACTTGGCCATCATTTGGGTGCATGACTGTATTTCGATTTAATTGAAGTGTACATATATATACGTTCGAAGGGTTCAACACAGAGCCTAAAACAGCGTGTTTTCTGTCACAAAGCGTGCAGTTGATGTTGTCAATGTGCAGTTGGCTTACCTAGAGTGTTCACTGTGCACTGTGTGCAGTGTGTAGTATGAATTCTTGAGAGATTACCTCAAGTCAACTACACACGATTTCATTCTAATACCTGAAATTTTACTTACCAGTTCAATTAGTGCTTTTGACTGTTTGAGAAAGAGTGGGCAGTTGTCATTTCTGAGTATTTTAAGCAATGGTTCAACAGGATTTTTAATAGATCTATTCGCGTATAAAACGGTCAAGTGGTCGAACTAGTGAACCTCTTTCGATTCCGTGTCTCGAAGCTGCGTGTAACCAAGCGCATGTTTACTTTGAATAGTCACTAGAAACCGTTAACTCAAATTCGTCGAACTACAGACAAAGTTTAACGAATGCCTTACCTCACCCAATGCAAGAAATCTTTCCGTTTCGGAACGTCTTGTAAGATGGAATCAACGAACTGCTTCTGTCATGGAAGACAGATGAAAACATGTATAATTGAATTAGTGCCGAATAGGTGGTCTAAGGCCTGCGTGTTTATACAGGGGTATGTTTGAAGTACTTAATATCTCACACTCTATGTGTAAAGATTGTTATCCTGGTGTAAATAACACCACACAGGGCAACTGTATTTAACTAGGCCTACTAATACACGCGAAGAGCGTTTAACACAACACCGACCAATAAGGACTGCGATGACGTTGATATCATATCCCTGCGATTCAATAATCGATATCTCGGTGGTACTCATTTACCGACCAATAAGTACGGACAGGGGCGTCCATCCCCCGAAGTCATTGGAGAAACTTACCCTCCCCTCCCTCCTCTTCCCCTTCCCCTTCCTTCCCCCTCCTCATTAATGATGGCACATACACTGACAGATCTCCCCTCCCCTATTTTTGGGATGGAGCATTTGCTGCAAGGTTTCAGTGGAGTAGTCGCCTCTGAGTACGGATGGCGGACTTGGTATTCGAGGTACTAACCTCAGCTTGGTATTACTTAGCCTAACTCCGCTGTACCCGCCTACCAGCTTCGCATCAACAACAAGAAACGGTGTCCGGTTAATTGTGGGTTGTTTATCGGTCGCATACTCTGTCTTCGTTCGACTGTAGATGCGAAGAGACTCCACAAACAGCGGCTGTTTTCCTCAGTATAAGTCCTCGTCAATACAAGACGGACGTGTGGACGATGTCGGAGATATTTCACCGTCGCAAACAACCAACTACACCTCGGGCGGTATTCTGTTGTCATGCCAGTGCGATTCAAACCACGAGTTTCGATCGAATACGTAGAGAGAAAGCTGTGTGGATCTGAGATAATGCAATTTTCCCGTATTCAGTAATGGTTCTGTACAAAGCGCACGCCGTAGAAATACTCGACGAAATTGTTGACGATTGTATGGCTAACTCGAGTGTTACTCCGTATATATATAGGCTTTGAATTATACTGATATTGCTTGCAATTCGAATTTTTTATTTATTTATTTATTCCGGATATTTCTATAGCGCCTCTCGAAGTCAACTACTACTCAGAGGCGCTCCCGACTACAGCATTTGATACTGTGCCGGAATTTTCACGCCGAAGCGCCACGAGCAATTGCGAGTGAAGGACTTGCCCAAGGTCCGTACGCAGCGGCTAGAGTGGGATTCGAACCTGCAACCCTCCGGTCACAAGGCGCTGAACTTACCACTGAGCCACCACGAATGTGAAGGAGGACCTTATTTCCAGCATGAATTTCAAATGAGAAACGTCCATGTTGCTTTTTCCTACTGCGTAAATTGAACTATGATATTTTCCTACATTTAAACTTAATGCTTTGGTCTTCTAATCATTCAAATTCAAAATAACACTTCTTGTATTGATCGAAGTTCGAACGTTGTTAGTGGCAGTGGTGTTGGTGGTGGTAGTAGTGACAATGATAGTGGTGGTGGTGGCGACGGTGGTAATGGTGGTGGTGGAGATCTTACGATGAGGCACAGAAAAACGAGAGGTGGAGGGTTGCGGAAAAAGAGAAGAAAATAAGGAGAAAGATTAGTGCTGTGGAGAGAGGAATGAATAACGAGAGGGAAAGGAGGCGGTGGTGGGTCGGTGGGTAGGTGGGTCGGTGGGTCGGTGGGTCGGTGGGTCGGTGGGTCGATCGGTGACTTCATTGGAGTTAACATCGACCAAATGAAATCACGTTCGTTGCATCTGATACTTTTAGCAAACAAATTAATGAAATGGTTCAGTATTGGAGTCACATGACTTTGGTCGCCTTGACGACGGATGGACGGACCGAGGGTAGGATGGACGGTCCAGTGGACTAAGGGCAAGCGATGTTCGTGCGGACGGAGGACTGGGCAGTCCCTGGCTTTATTAGCCTACTTGAAACAACGACTTGGGCTATCCTTAGCCTGACCTCCATTGGAAGGAGAGCAAAGCCAGCGCCATGCATGGGCAGCTAATCAGTCCGTTAACCAGGCTACAGTTATGCCTATGATCAGCGTCACAGGGAAATCAGTCTTGTGCCAATTCCCATTTCTTATATTCGCTTCTTTACTTTCTCTTCCATTTCTTCTGTTCCACTGGCTTCGATTCCCTTCCCATCATTTCTGTCTCTATCGATTTAGGAGGGGAGGGGAATAGAGTAATGGTAACACTCATGGCCAGGAGAGCAGCAATACGCGGTTCGATTGCCGCAACTCCCTCGGGCGGACACCTTGCATGGCTGCCATAACGTGTGTTTAGTTAAGATATTGATAATTGTACCGTCATGGCTGTAATCTTACTGCGTTTGTCGGTTTCAATTAATAAAGAAAAAGATTATTATTATTATTATATCTTCTCTCGCCTTCTTTGCCACTCTATTATTTCCCTTCCGTCAGCATTTCCAGTGACATCAATTGGGACTCATATGGGCTAAGTACGTGTTCCATATGGGAATATGTGTCCTATTTGGGCTCCATGCATACATACTATACATAGTGGCATGGTCTTTCCTATTTCTTCTTTCTCCTTTGCTCTGTCACCGTCTCTTTGTCTGTCCCTCGTTTCCTATCTCTCTCTCTCTCTCTCTCTCTCTCTCTCTCTCTCTCTCTCTCTCTCTCTCTCTCTCTCTCTCTCTCTCTCTCTCTCTCTCTCTCTCTCTCTCTCTCTCTCTCTCTCTCTCCCTCTCTCTCTCTCTCTCTCTCTCTCTCTCTCTCTCTCTCTCTCTCTCTCTCTCTCTCCCTCTCTCTCTCTGTCACTCTCTGACCTCTCTCCTATTCTTCTCCATTGTCGACATCCTTCATTTTCCATTTCCCGCCTCTCAGTTGTTTCCATTATCCGTTTTGAGTTGGTCCCTATGAGTTGGTTCATCTTCTTCGTTCCTACTCTTTGTCAATCTCGTTTCACTTGCTCTTATCAGTTGTCCGGCTCGTACTTTCTATCAGTCTTAGTCTGTATTTTCCTTTACCTTTCTTGTCTTGTATATTTGTATATATGAATGTATGTATGCAAGTATGCATGTGTGTATGTATATATGTATGCATGCATGCATGTATATAGTTATGTAAGTATGCTTATGTATATGTATGTATGCGTATATGCATATATGTATGTACGTATGATATACATGCATGTATGTGTGTATGTAGTATGTAGTATGTATATATGTATGTATGTAACTATGTATGTATGCTTATGTATGTTTCCCCTTAACCCTCTTTCCAGCTGGGGTCAATACTATACACATCTTCTTCCACTATTCGCTAATTCTGCTTGCTCTATATCCTCATTGTCGTCTGGATATCTCGATATTGAACTGACTTTGGTGCTCCATCGGTTGATGCCTTGTGCATTAGACACTGGCGAGATAGGAATTACTCTTAATAATGACTTTCCTGTTTGACACATTGTAAAATTTCTTTTCGACTCTTCCCTCCGTCTGATATGACCCATGTCCATATATCTGGATTTAGACTTGGTGAGGCCCTGAGCTATATAAAGCTTTGAGGCCCCTTATTTAAAAAAATTACACCCGAAGGTCTCACAAAACTTGAAGATATATATCCCTTTTAATTATTTATTTAATAGCAAGGCATTTAAAGTAAAAAATCCAAATTATTTTCAGATGAATGTATTTACTCAGGCGAGATGGAATTAAAAATGCTACATAATAAATAAATAAATAAATAAATAAATATATATATATAATGTATCACCTTTTGAGTCACTTAAGCCAATTCCATTTCGTCTAAGTGACTGTTGAGTCACTGGTCAGGTCACACTCTACATCTACGATTGCAGTCAGAGGCGCATCCAGGAGTATAATGTTGGTGGAAACGAAATGACGCGTCAAATGAGATCTAGTGCGATCTTAATCAGTGGGCTACGGGTTTATGGGGCATATCACCGTTACTTTCCAATCCTCTCAACTACACAACTGGCTATGCAATCTCTGATTGGAGTTGGTCGTAATGGAGCGGAGGAGCAGAATACGATTTAACCATAGAGGGTAAGGGGACATGGAGGAAAGCGTGTGTACGTTTGCTCCTTTGGGGGCGTCGAGTGCGCGGGCGTGGGTTCTGTGTGTGCGCTCGTTTGTGCGTGCGTGCGTTGGTGGACGACAGCCTAATTCCAGATGGGACTGCCTGGCCGGAAATGAGAGTGCGAACTGGAAAAGAGACGCATAGGAGAGGAACTGGAGTAGGAAGAGAGTATGAATGGAGTTGCTCCGATAAGACCATAGGCTCTTAGGAAGTCACGAGGGAATAGGAAAGACTATATAGAGGGCGAAATTGAAGAAAGGGGAGTGACCGAAGAATAGATTAAACTGAAGGATGATCTTAAGGCGGGAGTGACGGCTATACAGGGAAGGAGGGGGGTCATCGTGAAGGGAATTGGGGACATCGGGAAGGAGTGGCAACTCGACGAAGAATGAACCTTAGACTGCTTTACTCGGTGTAAGCAAATCTACTCTTGGAGGGACATATATATGCGTACCTTTCTGTCTAGTCCTCTCTGTGTTTATCTAGGTCTGTTTGTGTATATGCTTGTGTATCTGTCTCTTTATGTGCTTGTGTTTCTATTCGTACTTCTGTGTTCCTTTCTGGTTGTATGTGTCTGAACTTCTGTCTGCATGTCTGTATGTATTTATATGTGTGTGTGTTTGTGCTATGCGCGTATGTTTGTGCTTGTGTGTGTCTACATGTGTGCCTGTGTATATGTCTTTCTGCCTGTCTGTATCTCTCTTTCTTCTCTCTCTCTCGATCTCTGTTTGTCTGTCTGTCTCCCTTCTCTGTCCGTCTGTGTGTGTGTCTCTCTCGCTATCTTCTATCTTCTCTTCTCTCTTCTCTCTCTTCTCTCTTTCTCTCTTCTATTCTCTCTCTTCTCTCTTCTCTCTCTTCTCTCTCTCTTCTGTGTCTGTCTCTGCCTGTCTCTGTCTGTCTCTGCCTGTCTCTGCCTGTCTGTCTGTCTGTCTGTCTGTCTGTCTCTCTCTCTCTTTCTCTCTCTCCGTATATTCCAAGTTTCTCACTAAGAGCTCATCAGCTGACGCTGTCGATATCTATCGATCGTCGTGCTAGTCTGTCTGATTCTCCCTGATTCTCACGCCCTCTGGATGCCTAGATCCCTGTCAATCCACAATCAATCTTATTAGCAACACAGAGACCCGGTCTACGATGGTTGGGGCTCATCGTACGTGATCGTCGCAGTCTCCAGATTACTGTCAACCGGTATCGAACGAAGAAACTATTTATTCTGGCGATGGGAGGATAACAGGAGACGGATGCTCCTGCTGCTGAAGCTGCAGACGCATGCGCTCCTGCCAGATGGTCTGCATCACATATGTCATCCGCAGCAACCGACTGTTGCATCGAGTAGCGTAAGGATTAGGCTAACTAAAGAGACAGTCACATCAGGTCAGGTAAGGGTTAAGGCAAGTGCAAGCGATGTAATTGCAATTAGGACAATTTAAATAGCATCGTCATTATAGCAAGCTTATTCCGGGGCAAGGGTGTAACTTGGTCTAGAAAGTGGGAGTATCAAATTTCGCGTTTTCCTTCAGAGGTTAGGATCAATCTTTTAAAACGTCCCCATAACTGGTCAAAATATTCACTTTTTGTTGTTATCATTTCAAACGCCGTCGAAAAGACGGCTGTGCTAAGTTTTAATCATTGGCTTGTGATAGGCAAATGCAGATGATGAGTTTTCGTCTCATATGTCAGAGTGTGACTGATTTGGCGAAGCACAGCGTTGTAGGCTAACGTGGACAATACGGATTCCCTAAGCCGATCGTTGTGTAAAGACCTTGAACAAAACCCGTTGCACACGATTGCACAGCGCCATCGACTGTATATGTATGTATGTAAATATATACATACATACAAACGTATATACAAATATATATATATATATATATATATATATAAATATAAGATAAATATATAACCGGCCGAATACCAGCGACGCCATGGCTGCGAAAGACTATTGCCAACATAGACCTGGACCACTCAACGCATCGAACGGTGGCCGCTCGAACGATTGTGTTGGGTGCTATTGGTCTGCCAAAGCTAAGTGAATTAACTGTGATGCCGAGGATTGTTTAGGCTAATTTAACGGACCGCTAATCCAGTTAGAGATCCACGAGAAGAAGGGAAAATACTTCATAAATCGTCAACAGAGATGAGGTCTCCCGACAAGCGAGACATGCTTTCAATCACACGAACATTATCCTCTGCTAATGGCTATCGATAAGGTGTCATGTATGCGCAGAATAAGCAAACAGAGCTCACTCAGGCATTTATGTTTATTAAATCTAACGCTGGTTGTAATGGAAATTCGAGAAAATTCGCACGAAGTGTGCACGTAAAATGAGTTATATTTACTTTCAACAAGATGCATGTATGAACTAATATTGTACCTCATCAACCTTTAATCGTGAATGAAAACAAACCAGGTTCTAGCTTGCGTCGAACAATTTAGGAAAATTAATGCTCTGAAATTGGCCGCTTGGCAGCATGGAAAACAAAGCATTGAGCTGCAAGCTATCAGCAGCAGCAGCAGCAGCAGCAGCAGCAGCAGCAGCAGCAGCAGCAGCAGCAGCAGCAGCAGCAGCAGCAGCTCCATCTATTGTTGTCGAACGAGGCTCTGTAAAGCTGCGGTTTAGACTGGTAATTAGTATGACCGGAAGTTATAATTACCGGAAACGAATCTCGTAGCCACAAACGCTTCCGGCGGATAACGCCGAATGCAAAAACAAGCATTTTCGTCACGGTTCATTAGAGACGTTGTTCGTCGTTGCCAACCGCGCCCGGTGTCGCGCATGAGTGCCCGCGCGTGTCAATAACTGTTGGACGTCAGGAAAATACATCAAACGCATCGGTTCTATTCACTACTCTGCCTTAGCATAATTTCGCGACTATATTTGGATCGTTTGGTGAACATCGGGTCAGTACAAGCTATCACTGCATCTAAATGTTATTGACAGTTGGCTGCAATTCTAGATTGGTTGTTCCAGGGCTTATAAAAAGTGTTTTCTGCCGCAACGTGTTCTGCTGACACTGTCGAGTGCTACGAATGCGTCGCTTGGTAAAACCGCACGTGTATGGCAGTGGGCCACAGTTTGTGCGCGGAGTTCGTCGCTCTTTCCCGCCATTGTGGTTTTCATGTTTAAAAGTTATAGGTTTTCGTGTAAATCGTCGTTCAGCGTTCATTGCTTCGGTTGCTTCTTATTCAACGTCAACTCGACATTGAATACAGTTTGAGTGGGCAGACAAACAGACAGACAGACAGGCAGATAGACTGACAAACCAACAGACATGAAAGAGGCAAGACAAATAGACAAACTAACAAATATACATAGAGACAAACAGGTAGGCTAGACAGACAGACAAACTAACAAACATGCAGAAAGACAGGTTGATAAACAAAGACCTCGGTCCGGGTTTTCCCGCCAGTGCCGTAGAAAACTTGGTTGACTGTTCGATAGCGGGTCTCAAATCTCAATCCTCGCTTGGCTCTTTGATTTGTCGCATCCATGGATCGTGCAGTCATAGCAACTACACATATCCAACCATGTCGCTATGGAGTCATCATCTTTGCCATGAGCAACCTAATCGAATAGCAAAGAAGGCATGCATCGCGTCACTTAAAAGCGGCATTTTAGTGCAGCGGTTTTCAAACGGTGGTATATATGCGTACCATTAGTGGTACGCCAGGTGTCGCAAAGTCGTACGCGAAAAAATTCAAATACAGAGCAAAACATGAACTCGAACCAGACTTGCGTTTGAAATTGACAAATATTACGCCAGATAATTGTAAATCTGCGCTTGTCGAACCAAACCCACAGCTCACATTAACACTCTATAATAGTGATTGCAGTTTTCCTTTCTGCTGATATGATTGGGCCTGCGTTCCTAAACTTATACATTAATTTTTAAATTTGTCTAACCTACGGTCCTACGCTCATCGCAAGGAGACTTGTTGTTTCTGATCGTACCTTTCCTGGTTGTACACCAACACTCGATTTTTTACCTTGTGGTACAATAAAAAATAAGGTTTGAAAACCACTGCAGTAGATGATCTATAGGAAACGCAGCTGGAACTACTACTTCAACGCCAACACAATAACACAACCACACTATATACTTTAAACATTGCAGAACAGATCCAATCGAAACAGAGCGAGGACAGGAGGGTTGGAAAATGATAGAAAAAATGAACGAACTGTATTTATTTATTCCTATAGAGCATTTATAATGCGCCTCAGGGAATATATATCCAGCGCCGATGAAAGAGAACAGCTTTCGAGTGTTTGTGAAAGCTATATGTAGCGTTCATAACCAGAGGGTCACGCAGATTGAAAGGAATGTATAGGAACTGTATAGGAACTGTATTTGATACGAAAAAGAGATTAATAGAGATACAGAGGGACAGACAGACAGACAGACAGACAGACAGACAGACAGACAGACAGACAGACAGACAGACAGACAGACAGAGGGGTAAGGGGACAAAGGCCGCGCGAGAACAGAAAGAACGAGATATATATATATATATATCGGGTGAGAGATGGTGAAGTAGGGGAGCAGACACAGACAAGAAGCAAGACAACGAAAGATCGAGAGCGAGAGCGAAAGTAAGAGCTTATAAAATTGAGAGTAAAAGCGATAATGAGAGTTAGCGTGTGCTAAAGGGCAGTGACATTGGCATTAAAAGGGAGGCAGAGAGAAGAGTGCGGGAGGAGGGTGAGGGAGGGAGAGGAGTGGAGGATAATTCTTAAGCCAATTTAAAGAGATAACAGGACTTATAAAACAGATCAGTTTTCGTTTCCTTAGTTTGGCAATTGCTTGAGAATTAAAAGCGAAGATGCTAACTGATAGCAGAACGCTGACTTCCGTTTTGAAAGTTATCATCTGATCTAAGGTTGCCATCTGATCACTGGCAAGGCATCCCGATGGTAGAACAGACGCTCTGAGCCGTAATTTCCTTGCAAGCTGTACTTGTTAGGACACCCCGCTACTGGGTTTGGTCTATGCAGCTCTGGCTTAACTGTAGAGGTATACCCAGACAGAGAGACGGACAGACAGACAGACAGACAGACAGACAGACAGACAGACAGACAGACAGACAGACAGACAGACAGATATGCACATACAGTCACACACATATTGGAACACATTAATACACAGACAAAAAGAAGAAGAAAGAGCAGTCAACTGAGCTAAC
The DNA here is from genome assembly GCA_963556255.1 of Allolobophora icterica. Taxonomy (NCBI): domain Eukaryota; kingdom Metazoa; phylum Annelida; class Clitellata; order Crassiclitellata; family Lumbricidae; genus Allolobophora; species Allolobophora icterica. The sequence continues at coordinate 42,987,116 of OY744610.1, read as the reverse complement.
CCCGACAAGTAGCACGAGTATGACGTGTTAGCGACTTCATATTTCGTGGCCTCGGCATATGAGGGTGGGTGGCCAGTCCTTTTCCTCGCTGTCTGATCTCCCTTTGGACGATCAGTTTACTTTTGGTTCAGTTCGCTAGGAGGCACAAGTGCAGCTGAAATCTCGATATAATGAATGACTGCCCTGGCGATTGTTCGAGCCTCTAACCTATAACAACCCAGCAAGCTAACCACTAAGCTCAAACCGACACACGAACATCCAAACACTCAGACTCGCAGTTCACAAAGACTGTCAATCAAATGGATCTATTACCATCTTGATAGCATGGCTGGTGTTAAAGCCTCCAATATGATCTGCTTATTCGATGATTTCAACAGTCGACGCCGGCCTTGGAGCGACCCTCGGACGTCGTTCAAAATGATTGAAGAACGGTCGATTCCCGAGTTATGTCCAAATTCTGATCGTTTCTCGAATTCCGCAGGAGATATAATTCGATTATTTCCAGCGAAGAACGACAGACTGTCATCGCGGACCGTATACGGGGATCGTGAACATATTCCCATCGACAAAGCGAGCCTTACGCGCACTGTTAGAGCGATTCGTCAGGGTTCGTTTGCTCGCTAGAATACCGTTCCTCCGCCAAGCACCACTGACCTATCGCCCTCCGAGCCCATAGGCTTTTCCACTTATCACCCCACAGCAGTGGCGTCACTAGGTGGGTGCGGGGGTGCGGGCCGCACGGGGGTGACACCTTCAGAGGGGGTGATACCAAAATGACAAAATGACTGTCTAAACATTTTGTGTAGAGTTTCAGAAGAAATTTATTATTTTAAAATTAATAATTACAGATAAAAAATTTTTTTCGTAAGCCTAGTTATATGTAGTATGTACTGTATCAGTATCAATTTACCTAAAGCTGATATTCTATGCTAATTTTCTTTATTGAACCTAACCTTCTAAAGTGGTGACACCATGACTTACCACACTGGGTGACACCAACCCTAGTGAGGCCACTGCCCCACAGGCTTTCCACTCCAAATTGAAGTCTCGCCTCTTCAACAATTTCTACCCTAATCCATCCGATCCTCCACCTTCCAAGCTTTCTCTTCCTAAACGAAACCTGCCTTAGCCGCTCTTCCTCTGCCTCCTCTCTCTGGTCTCTATGTCGAACGGACTGTGACCTCCACTGGACATCGCTCTCTGGACAACCCCTCTGATACGACGCAGCGCTCGTGAATTAGCTGGTGCTCTGCGCGTAACTTTAGAGTAGCACTTAAGAAATTCGGAGTTTACGATTACGATACAAGCCTTCTTCTAAGTCAACCACATTTTTAGGTGTTTATGTTGATCACCACTTGACCTGGTCTAAACAAATAAAAATACTTCCTCTAAAATTGCAACAAATATTTATATCCTTTCTCGAATTTCTTACTTACTTCTTTCTTGTGTCCGCACTACGTTATATTATTCTCTTATATAGCCATACCTTTCTTATTGTAATATGATATTATCATGGGCCCCAATGTATAGGCTACAAATCGAGACTCCGTAGTCTTATTATCCTCCAGAAACGTGCTATTCGTTTCGTGGCTGGAGTTCCCTACGTGTATCATACTGAACGACTTTTTCTGAACTCTATACTCAAGGTTGAGCAGATAATGATTTACCAAACAGGCCAATTTATATTTTGTTATGTACGTGACCTATTACCATCTGCGTTTGACGGCTTCTTCTGCCTCACCTCTACTGTTCATTCTCATAGCAAGAGAAGTCGGAACTCTTACCGCATAGGGACTATGCCCATCATCATCATCATCATCATCATCATCATCATCATCATCATCATCATCATCATCATCATCATCATCATCATCATCATCATCATCATCATCATCATCATCATCATCATCATCATCATCATATTCGTTTTTATCAGTGCTTTTTTTCAGCCGGAACGCGCCGGAACGACGTTCCGGCACCTTTTTTCAGCTACTACAAAATTATTTATTTTAATAATAAAAACATTAATTTAGTTATTTTAATTTAATTTCAGTGTTTTGAATTGTTTTCAGTGTTTATTGATACCCCTCCCAATCACCCAAGCCCGTTTTTCTCGGAATTTTAGCCCACCCGTAATTGTTCCGTTTCGGAACTTTTTGTTCCGTTCCGGAACCTTTTTTTCAGAAAAAGCACTGGTTTTTATTATTGATCATGTACTGGTTGACACACCGCAACCGCGTACAATAGAACAGATAGAACATTAGCCTGGAGAAAAGAATAATAAAAATGTAAGAAATAACCTATAGAATATTGCTGTTAAATTTTTGCTCGTGCAGTAGATGTCTTTATATAGTATACGAGGTTCGTGCAGTAGATGTCTTTATATAGTATACGAGGTACATAGGCCTAGCTTTTGTCATCCTTCGGTGGGAGTTGAAAGGGGTGGGCACGAGATCTAAGCCCTGGGTGCCGACTAACTCTAGATGGAAAGAGACTGCTGAGCACGAGGTCGGAATTCCATATTACCGCCAATTACCGCCCATACCAATATTAGATTATTTTTCATTAGGTCTACTGAAGCTTTATTATGCAACTGGATCCCCAATGAATTCGTGATTTACCTAATCTGCTGGTCTTTAAGAAAAGAAATTACGCCTCCTACTTGCTGATGGTAATTTATAAGGTTCACATTGGATGATTATCATAGTTGGTGTTCTAGTTATGATCTGTTTTTTTGCTGTTCTATAAGATCTGTTTTTTGCTTAATGTGTGTGTTTTTTGCTTAATGAATATAGATGTGTTTTATTATGTTACCTTGCAGCCTTCAATTCTGTCATTCCCTCAGCTACTCTTCCTTTTACTAATCTTACGCTTACAAAACCTCCACGGCATATTCCTGGGTATTATTTGGCTGTGATCATACTTAATGTAGGCCTACTAGGTAATTAGGTGTCCATATCTAGCGGCAACTTTCATCCCTTCAAGGTCCCCTTTGTAGCCGATTAAGTTGCCGTGTGATTTCTTCTTTATTGTCGCTATTGTATTCCTATTTGGTTGCTGGAATAAAATGATTTGATTTGATTCTATTACAAGACATTACACTCGCCATGTCGTAAAAGTTTTCTTATGTACTTGTGGCGCTCTCATTTTGTGACACACCGGTCACAAATTTAGGTTTAAGTTTACAATCTGTATATCATACGTAATACATAAATTATATAGGTCTTATAGTCTATACTGAAGTTCGGTTTGCTTTAGTTCGTTTCTTACACTTTATCAATTTGTTGTTTTTAATTCACTATATAAAATAAGTAGGTCATTGTTTCTTTGCACTAACCCGGCTGTTCAATTGATTGCTTGCGCTCGATCAAAGAGACGCCGGCCGTCGCTTTAGGGCCTATAGCCTAAGTTTAGGGCGCCCTCAGGTATAAATTGGAGCTGTATCCCACGCTAGAGAGAGGTCGAGGGAGAAGATGTTTCGCACGATTAGCGTTTGATCGCAGGGAAGTCCAGTAGCGTCGACCAATCCACAACTTGTTTCATCCGCTGCCCCACCCCGCCTTTATCGTAGAACGGAGTGTATGCAATCGAGGAAACTTTCTAACACACGGTTATCGATATACAGTAAGTTCCTGTGACTTCTTGTCGTGCGGAGTGCATGACTACTCACCTACTTGGCTACATTGGTGAGAGTGCATGTCTGGGTACCTATGTTTGGTGAGGATTCTGGTTCGTATACCGAGGGTGGCTTATTGCAGAGATTGGATCTAGGGCTGCCACAATACCTACTCGGGGACCTTAAATGGCATGGCTGCCGTGGATTCCGTTCGAACGGAAAGAGCTTGTGATGACTTCCCTGAAAACGAGAAGGGTAGAGGTCATACGGTACAGCTATAGACAAACGTTTACATTTACTAAACACGTATGGATAGAGTTCTCCTGGTCCATCCTAAGATCCGAGCAACCGTAGGCTATAGACCGATGAGAACTCTATCCGTAAATAAAAACCAGTGTCGTACCGTGGACCCGGTTAGATAATCTCGAGACTTGGTCCTGAAGTGTGAGATCGACATGACGGCCTAAGTGCTAAGTCCTATTTGTGAGTGCGCTCGAGAGAAAATCACATCTCATCCATTCTTCGCCCGATTCAAAGACGGACAGCGAATCGAACTGAATCCTTGTATGAAGAAGATAAATGGTGTTGCCAAACTCGATCGCGAGTAAGGACACATACGTCAACCCAATATTGAATTTGTGGACCAAGTCAGCTGATACCAATTCTGGGAGTGAATCAACCTTAGAGTGTGCGTTCAGCAAGGTGGCCCAAGTTCAGGTAGTGGGAAGTATAGAGGTATATAAATAGAGGCTATGCTTTGCATAATTACAACTATCTGCTTGATATTGTATTTTACAGAATTGTCCTCGAGACCAAGGTCTTGGTCTCGATTGCACTCGAGTTCGTTTTTAAAAGTCTTGGTCTTGGTCTTGAGACCAAAAGTCTTGGTCTTGGTCTTGATCTTGAGGTTCAAATTCTTGGTCTTGGTCTTGGTCTTGAGGTTCAAAGTCTTGGTCTCGGTTTTTCAAGACCAAGACCAAGACTTTTGTCAATATGAACAGTCATAAACAAAAAGCAAGAATTTTAAATTTTTTTGCAATAATTACTAATACAATTGCTTTAGTATTCATTTACGCAGTGTGAACGAGGCTTTACTGTTATTTTGGACAATTATTTTGACTTCCGGTTATTTACCATGGAATGATTTCAAAAGTGACTCACGATTTGCTGCTGTGTGTGCCAGCGATTTCAGCACCTGTAGAACGTAGGCTGTTCTTTCACATGGCAGAATTTTTATGAGACCCCACAGGTCATATCTTGGTCGGAAAATTCTGAACGAATTGGTTTTTATAAAATGCAACAGACATTTGGAATAATATTTCGCATGAAGAACTTTTGCAAATACTAATTCAGAATTCTCTGCAGTCTGCGTTTAGACTTTAGAGTTGTTTTGTTTGAAAAAAAGACTCGTGTTTTCATTAAAACATCGAGTAGTCCGACTTGACTTTTTGTAGTAAGGAATAGCAGTCTGGATATGATTGTGATTTTTTGGGTCTCGGTCTTGGTCTTGAGTTTCAAAGTCTTGGTCTTGGTCTTGAGGATCAAGGTCTTGGTCATGGCCTCGGTCTTAAGGTTCAAGGTCTTGGTCTTGGTCTTGGTCTCGAGGTTCAAAGTCTTGGTCTTGGTCTTGAGGTTTAAGGTCTTGACAACAAGACTGGTATTTTATGGTCCACACCTGAGACCCGAGGGATGAACAAACAGATGTTGGATGCAATTCAGGTTTTACCTTCAAAATGGACAATATGACAGAACAACAGTTACGACCTACACACATGCTATTTTGACGAGAGTGAAACTTTATGGTGGAATATTCTTTAGGTCTTGCTAAGGACTATAATAAAATTTAAACCAGCACTGCCTACCATTTCGCATCCATGCAATAGTCCCTGAACTCATCCTAATGTTTTCTTGAGAAACATCAAAACGTACGAATGTTTAGATGTTCGGATGTCAACTAGGTTTTATTTTATTGATACTCGGCACATTCTTTCGATTTTAAAGACGTCATTAGATTCGTGTAAAATTTTACAAGAATGCTGTAAATTTGAGGCCAGCGATTCGTCTGCTTTTGTTGACATCTTTCAAGCTGACAGTGAAGGACATCGACTGAGTTGACCATTGTTAGGAATTCGAAATCTCCACTGTCCCTTTCGCCATTTGTCTGGTCGGTTCGATTTTCAAGAACTCTGTAGAATCGTAACTGGGTCGACCTTCCTTCCCATAGATAATCGAGTGTTCTGTTGCCTGTACAAATTTCAATGACTCTTTGTACGTTCGCTCAATTGCTGTTTGGATATACGTTGGAGACCAAGCGAGCGACTCTTTCTAAGAACATTCGTGAGAGGTCGCCACTGTTTCGTAATCGTAATCTCAATATTTCTTTCTTCTTCTTCTTCTTCTTCTTCTTCTTCTTCTTCTTCTTCTTCTTCTTCTTCTTCTTCTTCTTCTTCTTCTTCTTCTTCTTCTTCTTCTTCTTCCTCTCCTCCTCCTCCTCCTCCTCCTCCTCCTCCTCCTCCTCCTCCTCCTCCTCCTCCTCCTCCTCATCATCATCATCATCATCATCATCAATTTTAGTTTCATTCATTTTTTCTCAAAATTTATATACCGCCTCAGTGGCGTTTATTCAAAAGAATCGTGCTGACAAGAACGCAACAGAATAAGCGCAGTAGAAAGCCAAGTTGAAGTAACCAGTTTATTCAGCACAAAAATCGGTTGGTAGGTGTGGTCATGAGAATCGGCTACACACCGAGATTCAAGGGCAAGGCCAGAGCTCTCAATGCCCAGAAACATGTGGTTAGTTTATTCACGAGCTGGACCCAACCAGTTTAATCACAAACAGTAACCCATTTCCCCTATCGTTCTATCACCTACTGCAGTTCAATTGAAAGCTACGTTCGTTACGTAACGATAAAGCAAGGAATGCTGAAATTATTTATTTCGTGTATAGATGCAGAAAATTGATAGACCTACGATGCGTTGATCGGATCGAATAAAGTGCGCTCGGAGCTAAAATGGGCTGCAGAAGCCTTGTCAGAAATAAATTGGTCAGGCAAATGTGCGTGATATTGCAAATATAATCAGGCAAATATACAGACATTTCTGAAGAACGTTTAAAACATCGTGATATCGTTGCAAGATTTTGATTTTGGTTTGACTACGCGAGCTGTGCTGCCAATTTCAGGTTTTGGCTGGCGGTTGTAATCTTCGTCCCGTTGTTTGGGGTGAATTGGTTCCTGTTGCACGCACCTCGACAATACAGCGTCGCACTTTTTCAGTGGTTGGACCCCATCCACCTGGAATGGCTTCCCTTTGGATCTTCATCTTGCCTTAGCTGGGGATTTTGCACGCACTTTCGCTAATCGTTACTGCAGAACAACTGGACTGCAGCGGCGCACAGAAGACCGTGGGCGACACCAGTCCTGTGGACTGGTATGATCAGTGGCGCCACGAAGGGGGTGCGGGGGTGCGGACCGCACCGGGTGACACCCTCAGAGGGGGTGACACCCAACATGAGAAAATGATGAAATTTTTGCAAGATGAGGAATTCCTAAAAAAAGGCCATGAAATTTTTTGGGAGACGAATTCCTAAAAAACGTCGTCAAATTTTTTTTGAGGGTGACACCATGACTTACCGCACCGGGTGACACCAGTCCTAGTGACGCCACTGGGTATGATGCCATATCTACGCAACGGAGAAACAATTAAGAGGTTTTATTAGATGTCCTACTGATGCAGACAGAACAACAATAACAATTCAAACCTAGGAACGCCTCTGATGAGTTTCTCTTTAAATGGCGCTATATAAATTTACAATTACGATTACGATAGAATAACAAGCGTAGGTATGCAATTTACATACATACATACAGGAACTCTAGCAAATGAACTAAAAAAAGATGTATACATGTATACATATGCATTGGAGACGTTCTACTAAAGCTCATTGTACATTCATACAATACATACATACATCCGCACAATACATACATACAATGTACATGCATACATACATACATACATCCGCACAATACATACATACAATGTACATGCATACATACATACATACGTACATATATACATACATACATACATACATACATACAATACATGCATACATAAACACATACATATATACATACAATACAATACAATACATACATACATGCATACATACATACATACATACATACATACATACATACATACATACATACATACATACATAAAAATGCTATGCTTTCGTTGCGATGGCGTTCAACATTAGCTCTACTTCATGTGCTGCTGTGAGTCCAGCATTTCGTAATAAAACATAAATGTGTTGTTTCCAAGTGCAGAACAATCGAATAGTTTCCTGGCACCTGAGCGGATTTCGTTTTATCTGAGAGGAAGTGATTTATCGCCAGCCACAGCAGCAACAGCAACTAATTAGCACGCTTCGGTGGTCTCTTAAGGCATGATTTACGTTCCAACCCAGGTCTTCTAAGCGATTCCAAACACGGGTAGCGGCATCAAACTATCGCAAAGACAGTCGGAGCAGCAATAGAATAAGAAGAAAGCAACATAAACAATCAATAACAACAGGAGAGCAATGACACCGTCAGGAAACTCAAATGTGCGACTCATGGTTGTCTCTGTCTCTGTCTGTCTGTCTATCTATCTGTCTCTCTCACTCTATCTATCTCTGTCTGTCTTTCTGTTTGCCTGTCTATCTCTCTGTCTTCATCAGCCTGTCTTCTCCCAGTTTCATGTGTTATTTATCACTAATCATCATGGGTCATCAAATTGCTTTCTCTGGTTGAACCAAAAGCTAGAACTCTTCCTGATGAACGAGCTTTTTCGACGACTGGACATAAATTTTGAACTACCTTCCTGTATCTATTCGTTCTCCTCATTCGCTAAATGTCATTTCTGTCTCACAACTTAAGACTTACTTCGAAGCTTTTTTATGCAACATGAGCACTTACGGCATTCAGAAAAAATGTCAAGCACAGTCAGCTCCTCTCAACACACCACTTTGTATCGGAGACAGCAGCGTGGCGCAGTGGAAGCGTGCTGGGCCCACGTAACCCAGAGTTACGTGGATCGAAGCCTTCTATGATGGCTTGTGCCATCGGTTGATGCCTTGTGCATTAGACTCCGATGCAACAGAAGTTACTAATTACAATTGCTTGCATTCAAGACCCTATGTCCTATCAGTAGCAACGGGCTGAATTTGATCAAGGACTTGTGGCGTTGCTTAACCCCAATTTCTGGAGATCTACGTAAATAACTTAGCTATCTCTTCCAACGTCTTGAAGTTACCATTCAGCGCTTCAATGTCGCACTTTCCTCAACCACAGCTTGACCCGTTGTAGCCACGTTCAGACGTGGTTTTATTCGTCTCAGGACATTATTTCAAGAACCTTATAGGCCTAAGGGCAAAAATATAATACTAATATGATAATAAATGTTTGACAGCTCTTTGAAAATAATAATAATGATGGTGAGTAACCGCTTTTACTGTATTGAATGCTTAGTCTTCCCCTCTGTCTGCTTGCAAGTTTGCTTCGACGTTAATTTTCAATTCTCTGTATACACCTAAGTAATAATCGAGGGACCGCCTCTCCTGTCATCACCAGGAACGCTTAATGCGAAATTGTTCGTTAGTGCTAAAATCATAGCATTCTTGTGGCAAGAGCGCAAACGAGGAATTGATCAGCCGTTATTTCTGACCGATTGTTCATCCAGACGAGTGCAAATACTATGGGCCCTAAATAAGAAGACATGCCGGTTAGAGAAAGCGTAACCACGAACACGCCCTAAGACGATTCGCATCTGATATGATCGACCTATTACGGCCAGTAGGTGTTGGCTCAAGCTTATGTCGAGTGTTTAATTTTGCCAAGGGTCGCATTTTACTGCACGGTGATTCAGCCTGCACTGCCGAATGGCGGTGTTGGCCTCGGTAGGGCGTTGGTGGCTCCGACTGTAGTGGCGTCTGATGATGGTAGGGCCTATACCTCGATTGGGGAAGGCCTTCACAGGATCGCTGCTCGCGATAATTGGATCTTTACCTCTTAAGACTCTCAAAGGACGTAGACCTTCGGACACCTAGACACACTGTGGCATATATAGTACGTATAGGTGGCGCTTTACAACATCACCTTATCAAAAACTAGATCAGGAATTATGGTCGTCCTCAGTGTGTCTAGTCCGACAAAGGCTCAACGGCCCTACGCTCGTTCCAGTAGTCAGTGATTGATAGAGTCATTTATGTCAAAGCCTATTTAAAAGTAATAGTCTGCTGGAGGAAAGTGAAATGGAATTCGCGCTTGCTTTATATGTCGACGGAAATACAGCAGAGCACGTTAATTGATATATGAATGAATGAACGAACGAACGAGAGAAAGAATGAATACAGGAATAAGAATTTGAGTGAATGAATGAGTGTACGAATGAATGACGAACTTGCCAACGCATGAGTTAATTTGCGAAGCAGGAATGAAGGAATGATGGAGGAAATAATGAATGAATGAATGAATGAATGTATGAATAAATAAGGAAGGAAGGAAAGAAGGAGGAAGGGAAAAGGCAGTGGCGTCAACAGAGGGGTGAGGATGCGGGCAGCACCGGATGACATCTTCACAGGGGGTGACACCAACGTGATAAAATGACTGTCTACAAATTTTTTTACAGAGTTTCAGGAAAAATTTATTATTTTTAAATTAACAATAACGGATAACAACAAAAGACATTTTTCGTGAGCCCAACTTACATGTACTGTATCAGTACCAATTAACCTAAAGCTGAAACTCTATGTTAATTTACTTTTTTGAACCTTATAATGAGGATGACACCATGACTTATCACAATGGCTGACGCCAACCCTAGTGATGCTATTGAATATAGGAAGGATGGAATGAAAGCAAGAATGAACTTCACGACCGCCTCTTTCTCTTTATGACCCATGTTCCTACTATACTCCTGCTAATCTACATGATCTCTGAATGCAATCCCTCTCATTCTCCTCCTCGTCCTCCTCCTCGTCCTCGTCCTCCTCCTCATACTCTTCCTATGCCTCTCCTCCTCCTCGACCTGCTCCTCCAACTACTCCTTCTACTACTCTTCCTACTCCTCCTACCTATTCTTTTCCAACTGCTCCTCCTACTCTTCCTCCTGCTCCTGCTCCTGCTCCTACTCCTTCTCCTGCTCCTGCTCCTACTCTTTCTCCTCCTCCTTTCCATCGTCCTCTTCCACCTACTCTCCTCTTTCTCCCCATCTTTCTACTTCTCCTATTCTTCCTCCGTTTCCTCCACCTCCTCCTACTACTACTTCTCCTCGACCTTCTACTCCTCCTACTCTTCCTCCTTTCCTCCTCCTACACCGCCTCTTCCTCTTCCTCAATTGCTCCCGTCTCATTAATATGCATCCAGCTTCGCTTCCACTTTGTCTCTGTCTTCCTTTCATTTTCTGTTGATCCTTAAACATTTCTCTTCCTTCTCCGGTTTCTTCGCTTCCAACGTTTTCCTTATTCCGCCTCCGCCTCCCTTCCTCCTTCTCCTCAAACATTTTTTCTTTTCTTTATTTTGCTTCTACATTTCCCTCTTCCAACAATCCCTTTTCTCCTCCTTCTTCATTTCTTACTCCTGCTGCCCTTCTCAGCCTCCTTCTTCTCCTTCCCCAACATTTCTGCTTCTCCATTTCTGACATTTCCCTTGCTCCAGTTTCTTCCTCCCTTCTTCCCCGTTTCCCTTACTCTCCTATCATCCTCCGCCTCCTCGTATTCCTTTTTCCATCTCCAACATGTGCCTTCCTCCTCCTCTCCTTTTCCGCCTCCCCCTCTTACTCCTCATAAAACATGTGCCTTCCAGCTCTTCCTCTAGTTCTCAGCCTCCTCCAACATGTGCCTTCCTCTTTCAACACTCATGCGACTCAGCCTTTTTCCTCTTCTTCCTCTTCCTACAACATGTACCTCCTCATTCTGCCCCATCCTTTTTCATCCTTCTATTCATCCTCCTCCTCCTCCAACATGTGCCTTCATCCTTCTGTCTCCCCATCCCCTCCTCCCCATCCTTCTTTAACATGTGCCTTCCTCCTTCTGTTCTCCTCCTCCTCCTCCTCCTCCTCTTCTTCCTCCTCCTCCTCCTCCTCCTCCTCCTTCAACATATGCCTTTATCTTTCTGCCCTCCTTCTCCGCCTCCTCCTTTTTCCTTCTCCTCCTATTCCTCTTCCTTTTCCTTCTTTAACATGTGCCTTCGTTCTTCTGCCTCCTCCTCCTCCTCCTCCTCCTCCTCCTCCTCCTCCTCCTCCTCCTCCTCCTCTTCATCCTCCTCCTTCAACATGTGTCTTTATCTTCTGCCTTCCTCCACCTCCTCCTTTATCTTCTTCTTTCTCCTTCAACATGTGCCTTCCCTCTCTGTCCTCCTCCACATCACCCCTCTCCTTCCCTTCCCTCTTCGTCCTCTGCAGCAAATGTTTGTCGTCCCGTTGTCTGACCGAGGGAAAACATTCTCCACGGACGCCTTTAATCAATCCCAACACGCCACCTGGCGTTACACCCCGCAGGCGCGATAGTCGTCATACTATTCATTTCGCCGTGCATAGTTCTTCCTCCGGCCGCCAGAGTAACGTTCAGTTTTTACTGTCATCCCAGATCAGCACTTCCATATTCATCGGACACTAAATCAGCGTCTGTAACCATCGTCGCTAATAATCGTTTCGGAAACCGGAAAGACGGTGTGCGCATGCGCCTCGATAATAACCAGAGTCCGGTTGGCGATGAAATTGCGAGGCTCTGTAACGGACATCGATGCGCCACTTCCGGTCTGTATCGCCAGCGCGAAAATGGTCGATAGTAGGTTCAGCTTGACGAGTGGAAAAAGAGCAGACGGTACAGCTCACGTATACATACACTGAACACACGTCTGTTGAGAAGTGAAGGACTCTTGAAAACAGCCCTCTGACCTGACTGAGCATAGGCGTAAGTTGTATGGTCGTCATGTAGAGCTAATGCAATCAATCTGTCATCTGTATACGATCAGATACTTTTGCTCGACTGAAATAACCGTGTCTGGTTGTGTGTATCAAATTCGTGTGTGCGGAAACTCGTACACGGTTTGATGTGTACTATTCAATGAGTCTCTCTCTCTCTCTCTCTCTCTATATATATATATATATATATATATATATATATATATATATATATATATATATATATTTATAGTATTTCATACATATACACAAGAATATCTGCATGCATACATAGATAAACGCACACATACATAAATACATCCGTGCAGGCATGCGTGGTTATACACGTATAAATAAACGCATAGATACACGCACTTATAATAATAATCTTCGTTTAATATCTTCAAACTGACAACAACGCAGTATGATTACTTGTGACGGCAATTTCTCAGAAGGCTCTATATAAATAGCCATATACACATACAGGCATACATACGTCATGCACAAATACATACGTACATACATACAACTTACATACATACATACATATATACATCATACATAGATACGTACGTACATACATACATGCACTTATGTACGCTTGCTATACGTACACATGCATAGTGCATAGTATACATACAGGCAAAAACCTCTGCTCTTCTGATTCATTAATCTTATACGAAGGACGGCTCAGGATAAAGAGGACGCAACAGTCGTCCCAATAACAGACGCTGCGGACGAGAAGAACAAGGTCGTGACCATCTTGCACGTGGCTCAGTATGTTTACAAGAGCAGGGTTACAGCGATTCCCATTGCCTTTTCATTCGCATGATCTGTATGGTTCAACAGGGTCACACACACGCTCTTTAGGACGACAGCTTTCATTGCAATTATCGACACTTTTCTGCTATTAGTCGGCCTTGTTTGTAGGCAGTGGCGTCTAACGCCCCCATCTGGAATGGGAGAACAACTCCCGCCCCCACTCTGGCCGACTTATATATATAAGAGGCTCAGAAGTCACTCAGAACTGTAAATTAATTTATTGTGCAAATCAGCTTTGTGGTCCATAACAAAAGTTGCTACAAACTAAAACTGAAATAAGAAGTTATACCATAAATGTTCATTAAAACTGTGTTATAACCAGTAACGCGAAACCCCGCTCCCCATTTCTGGCAACCGTGGGAGGTTATTTTCCCAGCCCCCTCACCACTGGTAGACGCCACTGTTTGTAGGTGACGGTTACACAACAATAAGCCAGGAGACAGTGATGAATAGTTCTTTTATTTAGGTTAACAATTAATGTAGGCCTAAATCAGATGGTTTTATTGTCCGTCTTTTCTAACAGGTCTAGTTCTCTTTCTCGATCTGCTCGGAGTTTTCCTACAAATAAAAATGATTATATCTATGAATATTCATTTATATATAAATTAATAGTAATTAAAAAATAATCATTAAATTTAACTTGCGTCTCTACCTAATCGTTCTTGATTTGATGTCTTTCTTTACCATCGCACGCTGGTGCCCTAGTCACTACTGAGCTCACTAGTTTCTTTAGACTGCCTCCCCAACGTGTAACCACAGCTGGTTCCTAACTCTGTCCTTACTGGTTCTCGAGCAATCTCTCCCGTGTATACGTATCTCTGTGACTGTATCATAATGTGTGGCAGAGTCTTCGGGTCGATGTGTGTATGTGTAATGCATGTGTGCAGGTCACAGTGGTCCTCTCTGCCGTATAGAGACTGGCTGCGTCGGCGATATGACGCGATGAATGTTGTGGCTGATGACACGGTCCGAGTTGCAAAGACAGCGAGCGACCATACACGTTCTTTGATGTTCACGGCGTCGTAATAGAACGCCGTCTCGCGGCAGATGAATCGGTGATTAAATCGATTAATTGTTAGGTGAAGAGAATCGCAGATTTGTCCGGCGTGAATGTGTCGACTGAAATGACCGATTGAATTAACCAATTGTTGGAGATGAAGATGCTACGAATTGTTCTGAGCGATAAAAGAAGTAGGGTTTAGGAGGAGACGGAGCGGTGCCCGGCATCGTCGTATAGGCTTCCTGTGGTTCGGTGGCTGAGCGGTAGCTCCTCGGTTGAGCCACTCCAGTAGACGTCTTCGCGCATGAGCTTAGGGTCTGTTTGGCTTCTTTCGTGACTGTCTGAACCCGAGTTGAGCGTCAGAGGTTAACTACCGACGTTGACTAGATGGACGGATGCTGTAAGTCAGCCAGGGTCGGACCTGGTCTGCATTCCCCGAGCAGTGACACCCGGTAAGATATGCACACTAACCACCATCTGCAGTTATACACTCCGTATCTACGTATATGCTAGCTCTAGCCCGTGAAAAATCACGGTTTGTAAGTTTAGTTTATAAACTTTTATGTGCTTTAGAGTAAAAATGTAAAAATAAAAGTCAGCCCATATTCAAAATGATGGGAGATGTGACGTCGTCGCATTGTAAATGGCAGGCGGGAATCACTGGGTTCTAAGTCGAGTCGTGGAAATAAAACTCTATCTCCTTTCTTACATCCAGTGATTATCTATTATTATTGTCAACGTATACATGTGCATGGCGGGAGGGACCCTCACTGATGCAAGAGGGAGGGTCTCCCTCCTTCCATTCCTCCCTCACTGACCCTAGCCTTTGGCTGGCTGGTATGAGGCGAGACCTTGGGTTGCCGATAATAAGCCCATCACAGTCCAAGTTACACGACCGACAGACAGACGGGACAATGGAAATTATATTGTTAGATTTATACATGTATTTATGTATGCATTATGAAAAATGGACGTATTATGCACGTATAATACTTGTGTGTATTTACTTATGTGCCTATGTATCATGTGTTTGTATGTATACATATATACATGTATCTATATATGTATGTATTCTGTATGTTAGGCTCCTGCGTATACTTTCTAGCTGTGTATGTTTTAGAGATGTGCCGAATACCAGTTCTTAAGTATTCGGACGAATAAGAATACTCTGCATTCTCGGAGCCGAATATGAATACTAACAACTTAACAATTTAAACACTACAAAAACTTCGAACTATAGAAATGTCTTTCTAAAAAATTAAATACTTCGAATGACCCACCGGTCAAAGTCATGAAGTTGAAGTTTGCAAATGAACTTAAGCACACAGAGGCTTTTCAATTTCCGGTTGGTACTAGCTTCCACGACCGAGATGCTAATTCTGTGCTGGTGTTCGGCGATCTTATAAAAATTCGTCGAAGTATTTGAGTTTTTTACTACTCGAATTTTTGTCCAATACGAATATTGGAATTTTATCATTATTCGGCCGAATACGGATTCGAATCGAATATTCGGTATGTCACTAGTGTGCTTGTATGTAAACATGTGTGCACGTTTTATGTGCATCAGAGTAAATGATGCAATGATGACACGTGTTTAGCCTATTTGCGACTACGCATATTGCGTTACCATAGCGATCACTGGCGATGGGACTGAGCAGCTGACCCCTTTAACCTGTTTCTCAGGGTTAATCTTCAGAATGGCGGTTGACCGATGGGAACCAAGCCGTCGCCTGCAGCCTACTCTAACGAGGTCCATTCTGAAGAAAATGATAACGCTATATTCTTTGAGAAAATAATAGTTCATGTCATTCTCTTCTCTGTATACGCATGCATTGTCAAGTCGCCTACAGGAAATGATTATTACAGTCAGTGTATAGAGACGTATGTGCTCTCTTGTCCCGTGTATTTGCATTGTGTATCGGATGTCTGTGTGTTTGACTGTATGCGTCGATTTTTGCCGTGTCTGCGTGTGCGTGTGTGTATGTGTGTATGTGTCTGTATGTGCGTGTTGTTTGTGTATGTGTGTGCGTGTGTGTATGCGTGTGTATGTATGTTTGTGTATGTGTGTACGTGTGTGTATGCTTAAGCGTGTGTGTATGTGTGTTTGTGGATGCGTGTGTATGTGTTTATACGTGTGTGTGTGTGTGTGTGTGTGCGTGTATGTGGGTGCGTGTAATAATCTGTGTGTTTGATTGCATCATCTTTTCGTGTCTGTGTTTGTGCGAGTTTGTGTATTTGCGAGTGATTGTTTGTGTGAGTGTATGTATGGGTGTATAAAGTATATATGTTAGGGTGATTCAGAAAAATGGAAAATCTAATTTTTGTTGTGCTCTTGATTTTTTCTGTTCCTTTGGGTATTGAAATAAGCCACAAAAGATTTCAATGAATTTGGATGATGTTTAGTACTGCCTCAACGACTTTGAAATTAGTTAACTTTAACTCGTTTTGTCCAAAAAATCGAATTTCAGTAAACAACCAATTTTACTGAAAAGCTTAACAGTCAAGTCTAAAAAACAATGTAACACTGCCTAAGAAGCCACATCTATAACCATAGGCATAGCCACATTGATAAATTTTATATTTAAAAAATTTTCAGTGGGTTATACCTCTGCACCCCTACTACTCCTGGATGTCTCCCGGTGTTGCCTCCTCTTGAATTTAAGTCTGGCTACGTCCTTGTCTCTTAATTTAAATGCCAATATGTTTCTAATGAATTAAAATGAAACTCGTTAGAAAGTATACAATTATGAGTCCATGATTTCTGTACTGTATACTAACTAGAAAAATTAGTGACTATGACTACATTCAGGAAAAAGTGCTTTTTGTTTGAATTTGGAAATTGTTTCCGATGGTCTTCTACAATTTGGAACAAGAATTGTTTTTGATCTCGCTTTGTCGAGTTGAAGGTTAAGGCTAGTGCAATCCCTCTTTCTGCACTGTCATTGACAACTTAAACATTTGCAAAACATATGAATCGACGAATCATCTGGTTCTTCGAATGCTGCTGAACGAAAGTGATAAATTGGATAAAACGGATACATTATCATTGCCATGAGTTCAGTTCTTCGCTGCCGCTGAGATGTAGGTTGCCTTTCTGTTGCTGACATTTGTTCGATCCAGTGCAGAAGCTAGATTTGGTGGAAAGATATTCGCAGAACTGAACTCATTTTGTCTGACTCTCATAGTCAGATGTCGATGGAATTGGAGTTTTCGCAGTGTTCCTCCACAAAATTTGAAAACTTTTAATTAGTACTCATCTTCTGAATCACTGTCATCCGATTCACTTTCAAAACTTTATGTAGACAACTGTTTGTGACTTAGATATTCCGCTGCTTTTTCTTTCCTTTCTTCCTCTTTTATTCGCCATAAGTTATCTTTTGGTGATTTTAATTTTTTATTTTCTTCTTCCTTGGCCAAATTTGCATGCAATGGTATATTTTCTTTTGATCACTTATCCACAAGAAATGCTCTGTCTTCTTCAATTTCAATTCTTTCTGAGAAAGTTTATCTTTCTTGTGATGAATAAAATAAACTTTTTATACATCCAAACTTGTAGGCAATACTCTATTTCAGAACATTTCCTGAGGTTCTCCAATAAGATGAATGAATGTCTTTGACCTGGTTTCAGCCATAATATTATTTCCTTTATTTATTAAATAATGCTAAAAAGTATTTCTCAAATAGTTTTCAATATTTTCTTTTTCATAAATTATAGTTATGTTTTATGTTCTTTAGGGTTCTTTATTAAGAAATAAGTTAGTAAGTATTACTGAGTAATTTAAAATGCTTTACAATAAAAATATTAAATTGAATAAAATTTATATTCCAAATAAATATTTGAGTTCTTTGAGGCAGTTCTAAATCCAAACCAATTTCAGCCACATTTCACAGTTTTGTTCTATGGACTAAAAGGAACAAAAAAAGTAAAGAGCCTCTTTTAATTGTTTACTTTTATTTTTTTCCTACAGAACTTGAATCACCCTAATATATGTGTGTGTATTTAGTATGTTTCAGTTCCTCTGTTAATCTGTGTGTTGACTGTTTACGTCGGTTTCTCTGTATTTCGGTTTGTGTGTGTGCCTATGCGTATTTGTGAGTCTGAATGTTTCTGTCAGTTGATCTTATGTTTCTCTGTCGATCTGTCTGTTAGTCTGTTTGCTTGGTTGGTCGTGTGTGACTTCGTGTGAGCGCACAGTTGGCGACTCTTATGAGGCTTCCAACGGGCAGAGATGCGAATCAGATGTGAATCAGAAACTGCGATTACGTCAGCGATTTGAGATCGGGTTTCAAATGGAGCGACATCTGAGTCTGCCTCTCTCTGTCTCTGTTTGTCTGTCTCTGTCTAATGCTCTGTTTTTCTCTCTCCATTTCTCTTTCTCTCTATTTATCTTTCTGTCTTTCTGTATTTCTCTCCCTCCATTTCCCTGTCTATGTCGGTCTGTCTGTCTCTCTGCCTATTTCTCTATCTATTTCTCGGTTCCGCCTATATATATATATATATATACAATCGTCACTTGCCCTGTTGACTAAGACATGCATGCAGAAGTATACCATACACCGCAGATTTACTCTTCACATATATATATATATATATATATATATATATATATATATATATATATATATATATATATATATATATATATATATATATATATATATATATATATATATATATATATATATATATATATATATATATATATATATATATATATATATATATATATATATATATATATATATATATATATATATATATATATATATATAGCGCCATCTTCTGTTGTCTTCTTCATCTCAGCCTTGAAATCCCAAATCCGTTTAACTTCTGAGTGAGTCGAATTGTGCATTCACGACCATGGACTGTGCGCACTTGCCCTGTTGACTAAGACATGCATGCAGAAGTATACCATACACCGCAGATTTACTCTTCACATATATATATACATATATATACATATATATAATGTGCTTGTGTCTATATATACATATTCATTGTCAGACCTCTCTCTCTCTCTCTCTCTCTCTCTCTCTCTCTCTCTCTCTCTCTCTCTCTCTCTCTCTCTCTCTCTCTCTCTCTCTCTCTCTCTCTCTCTCTCTCTCTCTCTCTCTCTCTCTCTCTCTCTCTCTCTCTCTCTCTTATTTCATTTTCCAGCGCTTATTTGTTTCCTGCCTTCCAGGCATTGAGCTAACTTCATAAATTAATGTGATTCAAGGTTCTGATTAATAAAACAACAATACTAACAAATACAATAATAATAGTAAAAATAAAAGTAATAATAACAAACCTAGCAATAAATAATAAAAGTGATGATGATGATGATGATGATGATGATGATGATGATGATGATGATGATGATGATGATGATGATGATGATGATGATGATGATGATGATGATGATGATGATGATGATGATGATGATGATGATGATGATGATGATGATGATGATGATGATGATGATGATGATGATGATGATGATGATGATGATGATGATGATGATATGTATATAGAGGATTAAAAGCATCTTCTATATAAATCTATAAATAGGCCTATATCGTGCATGGGACAATTACATAATGACATGAGAAAATAATTAATTTATGGTTAAAACAACTATTTAATAAAATATTTCAGTAAGACTAAAAATGTTGCAATTTTGACTATATTTTTAGCAGCACAATTGAAACAGCTGTCTGATAAAAAAAAGACCTCATGACGACATTTGTGGCGTTATTTTTTCAGAATTGTCTTGCAAAATATCCTTTTCCCAAGGAGGCAAAACATGTGTGACTGTTTCGGCAACAAAACAAAATGTAGGCTAGGTAGCAAGAGTTTTCTTTTGAAAAGCTCAGCAGTTAGAATACAGTAAATTTAAATACGTTATCGCTGAATTTCTTATAGTTTCTTATAGTTTCGATTTCTAATAGTTTCGATTTCTTATAGTTTCGATTTCTTATAGATTCGATTTCTTATAGTTTCGATTAATCTCGATCAATAATATCCAGTAATAATTTGGGTTGAAGCATTACCATAATTTCCATTCATAATTGAAGCATCTCTAGAGATTCGTTTTCTTTTTCAGAGTGTTACGGAAGAATCCTATGTACACTCGCACAAAAACATTAAATAATGAATCATTGAGGTCCATATAATCTATTTACATAGTTGCATATGCATACATATTGAATACATAGGTACATAGGACCGTCTACTGATAACATATATATAATGTATATAATGTATATATATATATATATATATGCCTTATGAGTTCCGTGCATGGAATAAGATATCTGTTGTGTACACAGGCGTGTGTTGGATATGTATTCACACACATATATATCCAACACACAAGATGTTGTATATGTATATATGTTTATATATATATATGTATATATATATGTATATATATGGCTAGGGTAGTTTGTCTTCGATCGTTTCGTCCTGTTGGTTGGGTATTCGTCCGGCTTTGTAACTCGTCTTCGTCGTGGCTTTGTTTACCTTTGCGATCAACGGCCGAGCGACGGACGGACGGACGGACGAGCGATGGGCGATGGTCGACGTCGGCCCCCACCAACGCCCGGCTGAAGACGCGCCCGTTGCGACGGAGGATGAATACAGCGGCTAAGACGAAGACGAAGAATCCGAGGATCAAGAAGAGGAGGAGGAGGAGGAGGAGGAGGAGGATGAGGAGGAAGAGGAAGAGGAGGAGGAGGAGGACTAGAAGTGAAGAACCAGGACAATGGGAAAGAAGAGGAAGAAGAAAAAGATTAAGAAGAGCAGAATATGAGAAACAATAGCAGGAGGAGGAGGAGGAGGAGGAGGAGGAGGTGGGAGAAAAATAGGACAATGAATAAAGGAGTGGAAGAACACGAGGATTAAGAGGAAGAAAAGGAGAAAGAAGAAGAGGACGAGGAGGAGAAGGAGGAAGGACCAAGAGGAGGCAAAAGACAGTGAATGAGAAGAGGGAACATGATGATGAAGAGGAGGAAGAGGATGGGATTAGAGGATAGAAAAAGAGGAATGACAAGAGTAAGAAGAGGAAAGGCAAATGGAGAGAAGAAGGGACGACAGCGAAGAAGAGGACAAGAGGAACAATGAGAGGATGAAGAAGAAGAGGAAGAAGACAGAGACGAAGAGGACGAGGAGGACGAGGAGAAAGAGGAGGAAGAGAACGACATCAATGAAGAGGGTAGAGGAGAAGGACGCATTGGAAAGAAGAAGACGACATTGACAAAGTAGAAAACAAAATAGATTTAGGAAAAAAATAGGAAGGCGAAGAGAAGACGTGGAGATGGAAAAGGAGAGACAGAGACAGAGACAGAGACAGACAGACAGAGACAGACAGACAGAAGAGTAGAGGGAGGAGGAGGAGAAAGATGTTAAAAATGAAGAAGTCGAAGAAGATGAAGAGAAGAAGGTATTGCGAAAGAGTAAGGAGGCTACGCGAACAACTGAACGAGACGGAGGAGTGAGACAAGGAAGAGGAGGAAGAGGAAGACAAAGAGGAAGAGGAGGAATAAGACGATTAATGAGTTGAAGCCGTATACACACGGTTCGCTTCATCGTCAGCCACCAGCTGCATACCTTGTTCGTGTGTGGTCGACCTCGCCCTTCGTCGTTTGACTTATGCATTCCTACATTCATCACTCATTCCTCTACACATAAATGCACGACCCGTTTCTTCGTTCATTCTCCTTTAACCGTAACGTAAACTATCATCCTACATATATGTATATATATATATATATATGTAAACTATCATCCTACATATATGTATATATATATATATATATATATATATATGTTGGCCTTATATATTCCAAGAGATACTTTGAAGGCTCTGGAATGGCCTTCCGATGAGAGCTGACAACTTGAAGAAAGTAATGTTTTTGATTCTCGTCTTTGTTATAGAACAGTTGAATGTCTAGATCAAAGAAATACCTCTCTCTGCACAGTCATTTACTGCTTTCATCTGCCTGGCTTTTTCTGTCAATTGGAGATAAATTGGATCCAACTGCCAAAAGTCTGGTGGTGTCGATAGGAAAGCTTTGGCCTTTTCTGCCCCGCTGTCAATATATTATAGTTCGAAGAGCCAAGGTGTTCGGCTTGTTAAATATGATTCCAGTGGATTTCCCAAGTTGAATGTTTTGCTTTCAATCCTCTTTGATGGTATCTTCCTTTTAGCACGTTTGAGATTTTTAACCATGGTAGCCTTTGTATTAACACCAACACGGGGATAAAAAAGGCCATGCCAATCAAATGCTCGGAAAAATACTAGAGATATCTCTTGAAAGGTGTTATGGCTGCATTTTTCACAACATTGCTGCAGGTATAGACTTCAGCAAGTGCAACAGGTTCAAGTCACTGTGCGTAGCTCTCTCAGCCAAGCAAGCTTCGCGCCAAAATCTTCCGTACACAAGGGAAACAAAAAGGCCGACGTCTGTTAAACCTTTTCTCTCTCAGGTGTTGAGAGTCATTTGATTCTTGAAATGAAGGATTTTGAGAGAATAGATGCCTTTGGCCATCCACCTCATATAGTGCATTGCCCCAGGAGCTCGAAATCGATCGCACTTCTTCTCTCAAACACCCACCAAGGAAGATGAGACACAATTGCAGAAGCTCGCCATAATCTTCACTTTGGTGCTGGGTTTCACAGTATCTTGGTAGTATGTAACCATCTCATTACGGAGACCCATCATGGACCAACTGGAGTGTTTCATCAGCAGTGTCATATTTGGTTTTCTCAAACTTTGGCCATTCTTTTTTAAATCGTTTGAATAAGCCTATTTCTGGTCCACTGGTAGTTCCGAGGGTTGTGGAAGCAAAACCGCTGGATAACTTATTTAAAATTTCTGCTTATAAAATTTAATTGTAATTTTTCAAATATTAAACACATAAAAGGAAGTGAAAACATAACAGGGAGTGAAAACAAATAAAAACCAACCTAAATGAGCATGTTAAAATTAAATAAGTAAGCGAAGCAATATTTTTTCGAAACTTTAGTAAATTTCATAATGTCAGTAAAAATGTTCAGCTTTGTTGCACCTCTAAACATTACTGAATCCGTTTAATTTTTGGCCTGTAAGCTACTCTGGTAGGCCCTATATAGAAACAAGGGCAACTATGACCCAACTTGATATTCGAAATTTATTTTTTACATGGTAATTTGGATCACCCTAATATATATATATATATACATATGTGTGTGTGTGTGTGCTTAATCTTGATTTTTCTGTCGTGTTTCAATGTAATCTTACTGTGTACTACTGTACTTGTGTCAGTTTGAATTTATAAAGATCATTATTATTATTATTTTTATTATTATTATTATTATTATTATATAGGGCAAAATATATATAAATATATATACATATATATATGTGTGTATACCAGCATCACGTATACATGATAACTATGTATACGTATCTCGTGCTATTTATTAAACAACCTGTTCATGGTATAAAATTGAGTTGAAACACTAAGCCTAGAGGGTTGTATTAATTCGAAGTCTGCTGTCGTGAGAAATACAATCTGCAGCACTACACAACAAAAGAAATCGATTCCGGTGCAAAACAATTGAACGCTATACAGCGTTACGTCAGCGGGTGACGATTGTTATTTGCCAAGATTCGCAATTGTTTCATCTTACGTGAAACTTCTCTCGGTATGTAATGATCTGTTGAATATGTAGGAACGAAGAGGATGGTGACATGGCTGCCACAAAACCTTTAGTATATATATATATATATATATATACGTATGTATGTATGATAGTATATACGTGTATATTTATATCAATATCATGTAAATGCACAATTGAAAGCCTTTGAAAAAACATATCTAGAGCCGTGGCTGGGCTGGGAACACACCTGAGTAGGCTTACCTCTCATGGAAACCTTGCCAGAGACCGAGATCAGAACGTGCCGGGAATTGAACCAACACCCTTGTGTTGCTGAAACGCAGCCTGTGATGAGCAGTACAAATACATACATACCTGCATAAATACACATACATACATACATACATATGCACACATACATATATAATATATACATTATATACATATATATATATACATATATATATATACATACTACATATATACATATATCGTCTCCACCATTTCTCTTGGTTCTTTTTCTCTAGCAATTGGTTTAGAACGCCATCCAACGGACATACCGGAAATGAAAGTCACGTGCTCCGGTTGCGCTGCCATCAGAACCGTTGCAGAGTGTGCCCATAATCAGAAGATATATATGCGAACATAGTCGTTTTGGTTACCACTCTACGACCCAGTAGAGCCACTAGTCACACCACATAGGGTCTTCTTATTCTCAAAGGATTGTCTAAATTGCATAAATTGCCAACACGTGTACGCAACTGTGGTTTATTCGATAGCGTTCTGGGTCTGTAATTCAACGATTGTGGATTCGAGCCCACTGGACGACCCTGTATATATATATGTGTATAAATAAATAAATAAATAAATAAATAAATAAATATATATATATGTACATATGATATAAATACTTATATACATATATTCATAAGTATATAATAAAGTATAGCTAGTAGATACACAATGATTAATATTGAATCCTGTAGTCATCAGAAGTGTCTGATTCTAGTTTCTCGACGGTTCTGTTTCCTGATATCAACGTGTATTGTTAGCATTTTGGCCACACAACATGTCTAATAGGTGATATTGTATATGCCATCCGTCTGACATATCGAAGGACCGTCTAACGGAGAAACAGTTTCGTGTGCGAGTAATATTCTGTCGACCATCAAAGGTGGCTGCTGGAGATCCTATTCAGTTGTCGTCGCTTTTCTTTCGACCATCAAAGGTGTTTGGCGGATGAACGTGAAGAGCATCCATCGTGTGCTAATATGGTTCCGTTTCTGGCGTTGTGGTGAATAGGAGATTGAAGGCTGTCGCGGCATTAATTGGTCGTGTTGACGATGTTTCGTTGACGTTGGCTTTGAGGTTGACGGCGAGTCTTTGGGATGCATACATTGCGAGATCAGGGGCTATGAATGATATAATACAATACAACTGTATTTGATGTTGCCGTCCTTCCAAAGTTCAGATTGGCACACACCACTATACGACAGGACATCGATGGCGCTGAGCATCTGTGAGTGAAGTAAGTAAGTAAGTAAGTAAGTAAGTAGCCTTACACAATAATGCAAGTCAAAAACATTTTACAAAATAGACAGTTGATGTTAAATGTCGTTCGATCAGGAGAAGCCCAAGAGCCCAAAACAGCTATGTAGCAGCAATTACGAGCGCTTCTGACGTTTGCAACAAGATGGTACATTGTTCGAAGAATGGCGAGTTTATTGGTTGCCGATGATGCAAAGTTCACATATTCGATGTATAGTGCCCAATAAGACTGCGTTTGCGATATTCTTGGCAACAGATGTTGTGTTGCTGGAATCTTTATAATCCAGTTCTAAAGGCTTACAGGAGAACCAAGTGTAAGTTCCGGAAGGTTCATTTTTAGTTGTTACTGACCGCGTGGTGGTTACCATGCGGTGATGATTTTAGATGCTATTAAAATCATGCAAAACGAGAAAATTCCACGCGGTTCACTTAACAAGCACCACAGAAGTGGACTCGGACGTAATATACCCACGAATAAAGGAGACATTTGCAAGCAAACGGCTTAAAATCCAATAAAAGGACGCATTCTTTCCCAACGAAATTAGTCGACGACCGGATGTTCCGCTCAAGTTCCTTAAACACAGACCCACTCCGTGGATGTACTACAGGTCTAACGCTTTAGCGGTTCGACTACCCTGCCTCTGGAAAAGAATGAACTCTACCATTCCATATTGCTACACTGTTGTGGAGGATGACGATCTTGCTTGCTTTGCTAGCCTATAGAGACATCTTGTGATTGTTCTTCGTGGTTACTTTATGCAGAAGAGACTTATCTAATTTCACATTAACAAATCTGATCTAACATAATCTTATATTATAATCGATTGAGATTAGACTCCTATTATCACATCTAACGACCTTAACATGCGAGTCCTTACAGATCTGAGCTGATCTTGTCTTATTGTAAGGATGCAAACAATAAAGGGAACAACAGTCCAATCACAGATATTTATGACCGAGAATCGTTTCAACAAGATGTTAGCGCGCTATAGAAGATTCGTATCTTAAGATCATTGATTGTGATAGTAGTATATGGGTAGGCTGTAAATCCATTTTAAGGCGTATACTCCATACCGCAGACGTTACTCTAACATGTGTCTGCTGAGCTCATTTACTACTGCTGAAGGCATCTTTAGATTCCCAGACATCACAAGGTCTGTTGTCTGTCAGGCATTTCATTTTCTGCCGGCCTTCTGAACACACATGCACCGTTAAGTGCGTTGAATATGTCGAGTGTGTTCAGAAACAAGTACTTAAACCCGATTCCATTACTTCAGAAGGGAGCTCACGACGTGGCTTAGTGCTTCTGCTGCCACTGCTGGCACAGTTGTAGTCTATCTCCTGTTCCGGCGTGGACCGGTCCGTACATTTCTGCATTTAAAAATGCGTCGAAGATTAATGCCGCAATTCAGTTCTGGTCCGTGGGTCGTATTCACCGAAGCTTATGACTTCGAGAATTGGCTCCCATTCATCGAAACGGATGTTGTATGAACCGGATCGCAGCCGATAGTCGAGTGCTTATAAATCGAAAGCAATTTTGAAACGAAATTGAATCAACGCTGTCTTTGTCCGGCTTACAAAGGCAACCGAAAAATAAGTGCCACCTTGTGGAATATAATGTACAGCGAAAGGAGAGGAATTTAGGAAATCAACAAACATCAATGCACAGAACAACTACAGGAAGCAATAATTCGGCGTCTCCCTTTCCAGCCAAGATCTCGCATTCTACTCCTCATGCAGAGTTGCTACAAGGCGAGCAACTTGAAAACGTAACGCGTAATCGTAAATATAACCTTTCTTAGGCCAGCGCGTAGAGTACCTCAGTGAAATGTTTTTTCTTGACTAAGACTTTTCCTTGACAACAGCGCGTAGAGAGGACATCACCCACACTTCGCCGAAATCGTAACCGTACCCGGAATTCTGAATGTAGGTGAACTGAAATCTCAGGTGAAGTAAAATAATAATAATAACAACAACAACAACAACAACAACAACAACAATAATAATAATAATAATAATAATAATAATAATAATAATAATAATAATAATAATAATAATAATAATAATAATAATAACAATAATCTTTACCATTACTCTATCCCCCTCCCCAAAAGCACTCTCTTAGCCATGGGGCCGAGGGGGACAAGACCCTCACCTTTAAGAGTGGGGGGACACACCATACATTTGTTCCCCCCCAAATTTTTTGAAGAAACACCAAAAAACGTCAACGAATTTTATCGCGCTCACGCGCGAAAATTTAGAAAAAAAAATTTTTACCTTTTTTTGACCAGATCAGTTCAAAACTCTTTTTTGACCAGATCATTTCAAAAGTGTCCCCACCTGTCAAACAAGATCGCCGTCACTGCTTTTAGCACAGCTGTTGTCCTATCGTTAAGTCCAGGTACCATGTGTTTTATTTATAAGGCACCGTTAAACTGTTTCTGCGTCGAACTGTGGGGTCACGTTGGGAGGAAGTGATAAATTCTGCCCTTGATCAGTCGCATCCCGTCCTTGCAATTGGTATTCGTGGTGAATCCCCGATCCTTAATACACTCTTCGTACGCTTTGCAACCGGAAATCACCGAAAGTAGGTCACAACGATGACGTAAGTCTGTTAAACAAGTAGGCAAGTAAGTTAGTGATTTTTTAGCCGTATTCAATGCACACATTTGCGACCCAATAACAATTCGACGTGTTCGACGTGAATGAGCTTCATAGGGTTACATAGATATGCATCTGTTAGCCTAAGCACGCAAGGAAGTTAATCAACTGGCGAATTTTTGTTGCCAAACTATGCTACAATGCGTATTCAATGAATAATATATTCGTCTATTTTTCATTCGTTTATTTATTGAACCCAGTATTGACATCATGAAAACACAATATAGGCCTAACAGGTTCTCTGTCGTGGAATGCAAAAGGCAGATCCAAAAGGACAAGTTCCTTTGAATGAAGACTCCTTTGACATGATACAGAAATACAATTTCAATGTACAATGTGAAACGTGTAATATCCTATGTATATATACATATGTGTGTGTGTGTGTGTGTGTGTGTGTGTGTGTGTGTGTGTGTGTGTGTGTGTGTGTGTGTGTGTGTGTGTGTGTGTGTGTGTGTGTGTGTGTGTGTGTGTGTGTGTGTGTGTGTGTGTGTGTGTGTGTGTGTGTGTGTGTGTGTGTGTGTGTGTGTGTGTGTGTGTGTGTGTGTGTGTGTGTGTGTGTGTGTGTGTGTGTGTGTGTGTGTGTGTGTGTGTGTGTGTGTGTGTGTGTGTGTGTGTGTGTGTGTGTGTGTGTGTGTGTGTGTGTGTGTGTGTGTGTGTGTGTGTGTGTGTGTGTGTGTGTGTGTGTGTGTGTGTGTGTGTGTGTGTGTGTGTGTGTGTGTGTGTGTGTGTGTGTGTGTGTGTGTGTGTGTGTGTGTGTGTGTGTGTAGGTTTTGCCCATACTCGTTTTTCGAACGCGGGCTCGGTGCTGATCCTCGGTGTTAGGCCATCAGCCCTTAGGTGGCATTGCCATACATCGGCAGTATAGGTGGCCAGGTCTTTCCGCCGAACCCAAGGTTACCTGCGCAGTGAAACTGCTACTCATTTTACTGTGCCCTCTAGGGAGTAGAAGGCTGAGTTGACTTTTCTGGGGCTACCGGGTTTCGAACCCGCTACCTTCTGCTCTTCGTGCCAGTGTGTTACCAATCAGCTATCGCCCCGCCCCTATAGATATGTGAATATATGTAAATAGATTTGTAATTTTTTTTATTATGGGTTTCTTGTAAATTACTTTAACTATAATTGGACACTTATATAGAAAAGAAATTACATAGATACGCAGATAGATAGATAGATAGATAGATAGATAGATAGATAGATAGATAGATAGATAGATAGATAGATAGATAGATAGATAGATAGATAGATAGATAGATAGATAGATAGATAGATAGATAGATAGATAGATAGATAGATAGATAGATAGATAGATAGATAGATAGATAGATAGATAGATAGATAGATAGATAGACAGATAGACCGGTAGATCAGATACGCTGCCTACGTTAGCAAAAATGATGTTAACCCTCATCAAGAACAAAACAGGTTTATAAATATTAAGCACATTTCTAATGTTAATCGTTTTTGAATGGATTACCTACCAGTAGCTAACATAAGCTTAATAGCGATATCCAAAACCGATTTTTAATGCGAACGCCATCAGTTTCCTCACAATTGATCAAATATTCCGTCTAATCTCTGTGACGCCATTCATTATCTGCAGACATTGTCTGCAACGGACAATGTCCTACTTGCATATATATATCAGGCGACGGACATCTGCTCCTTAGTTTTATTATTAACTTCGGAGTAAAGCCTTGGAGATCTGCAGTTTACGATATTACGTCGACCTTGCTCTAACTTACCACATGTTTTGGATCGATTCTTATTTAGGGATTTGGTCTGTAGATTGTATCGAGCGTCATAAGAAATATGATTATTGTAGTCCTCGTCCGTTATCCAGACGCTAGATTGTCTGCAGATTTTCTGTTATATAAGTAAAAACAATATTCGCAAAAAAGTGGTGCATTTCGTGTGGAGCTATAATTCACCTGTTGCCACTAACAATTGTAATTGAATAGGGATTATTTATATAGCGCCTCTTGCAGGAATTTCATAAGACGTTCTCCCGACCTAACTATATAAGACCACGATCGAATGGAATGGTGTTCAACTGCTTGTGAGATATATAGACTATAGCAGCGGTTCTCAACCTGTGGGTCGCGATCCCCACGGGGGGTCGCCTTACGATTTGCCAGGGGTCGGCTAGAACATTCAGAAATTTGTAAAAAGGTTGTTATTTTATGTATTTATGATTACTAGTAGTAATCATAATTTACTACACTAATGGTAGCAAAAATGCGGTGATGGGATTAAGCTTATCAATTATGTTGTTGGGGGTAGCCAGAACTTTGGAAATATTATCAAGGGGTCGCAGCACTGAAAAGGTTGAAACCACTGGACTATAGAAAGGTCATGTCGCAGATTGCATAATCAGGACATTTGTCAAATTGTGTTTACGTCTATTTCTATGACGATATTTATTAACGAACTGTACTTGAAATTCTTTGCAGCCTAGAGATCATATACTAAATGTTAAGTTCAGTGTTCCGCAGTTTCCGTTTCAATTACGTCCTCAACCAGCTGTGGAATTGGTATTAAATTGACCGTACACTGTCGGTGAGAGAGATGGCGAGCTAGAAGAAGAGGAGGAGGAGGAAGAGCAGGAGGAGGAGGAGGAGGAAGAAGAAGAAGAAGAAGAAGAAGAGAGGAGGAAGAAGAATAGGAAGAAAGAGGAGGAGAAGAGGAGGAGGAAGAAGAAGAAGAGGAGAGGAGAAGGAGAAGGAAGAGGAGAGGAGAAGGAGCAAGAGGAAGAAGAAGAAGAAGAAAAAGAAAAAGAAGAAGAACAAGAAGAACAAGAACAAGAACAGGAACAAGAAGGGGAAGAAGAAGAACAAGAAGAAGAAGAAAAAAAAGAAGAAGATATGGAGAGTACGCTGACTTACAGCCTTTCACAGTTTGGCGAGTGAGAATTGAAAAGGAAGCCACACTTTCTATGTGGAATGCGCCTTAGACGACGTACGTGATCTAATATTAATCAATATTACTGTGGCAGAGCGTCAGAGGCTCAGAATGACATGGAGCAACCTCAACGACGGTCCACTGTGTATATAATCGTCTTCTCTAAACATAATCTATTATTGTTATTCCCATTTTATGGCTCAGGTTCCTCGTGTGTCCGTCGTCCGTTCCAATTGGCGCCATATAATGAAAAAGCCGTCAATTATCAAAGCGCTATACCATAGTCGCAGCCTTATACAGATCAGAAACCAGTGCACATAATAGTAATACAACTGGTTGTGCGATTTGAATGATGTGACAAAGGACATTTGTTTTATTCTTAGTGTAAGCATAGAAGCATGATGATGATGATGATGATGATGATGATGATGATGATGATGATGATGACGACGACGATGATGATGATGATGACGATGATGATGATGATGATGATGATGATGATGATAATGATGATGATGTTGATGATGATGATGATGAAGACCATGATGATGATGATGATGATGATGATGATGATGATGACGATGATAATGATGATGATGATGATGACGATGATGATGATGATGATGACGATGATGATGATGATGGTGATGATGATGAAGAAGACCATGATGATGATGATGATGATGATGAAGATGATCATGATGATGATGATGATGATAATGATGACGATGACGATGATGATGATGATGATGATGACAACGACGATCATGATGATGCAGTGATGACAACAACGACGACGATCACGATAACATGACGACAACTACGCTGATGATATGATTTTATCATCACAGATCGACTTTCGTTAGAAATACAGCTTCATATTGAAACGCAAAGTGTTCGTAATGAAGCAGGAGTCTCTCGTACATAAATCTCTTTATCGTTGACGAATGCGGAAGTAGGGAATGAATGTGGTCCATCTGAGGTCAATGAACTAAGACCAAAGCTACAGGTGCATCAAATGGCTTTGCAAATGCAAATTGCCACAACAGTCATTTCGGAATGCAGCTCTTTATGGCCAATTATTGTTAAATACGACAAATTGTCTGCATTATCATAAATCAAGATTCGCCAGAATGGCGCCTACAAACAATCGTTTAGGAGGGGATAAATATGAAACCTGGAACATTTCATCATAGCATGATGTTGCCAGAATGTTATGACATGATACCCTGGAGACGCAAGCGCAGAGGCCTAACCTTGGTCTAGAAAGTGGGGCACCAAATTGCGCATCGTTTCCCCTTTCGCGACTGTTAAATAATTATTATGGCGCCGTTTATGGGCAATGCCTGGTAATGATGATGATGACAATGATAATGATGATGATGATGACAATGATGATGATGATGACGATGAGGATGATGATGATGATAATTAAAAATGGAGACGAAGATGATGATAGTTTTCACGATGATGATGATGATGATGATGATGATGATGATGATGATGATGATGATGATGATGATGATGATGATGATGATGATGATGATGATGATGATGATGATGATGATGATGATACTCGGTAATTGTTTTGAGTCTTGAGGGCTCAAATGAAGTCCTTCCTAACACTTCATACCCACGACTGCCTCAGGGCTAGCATAGGAGACGACTCTTCTTTTCTTCTTAGTTACGGGAGTTTACCCTGTCAGTATGCCCACAGGATCCCAAATAGGACCCACATTCCCACATGGAACCCGTATAGAGGCCATGTATAGAGGTCACATCTAATACCCATTAAATCGCTGGCAGGGAAGTAAAGTCAGAAGAAGAGAGAGGAGTTCGAGGCAGATGATACAGCAAAATCAGAAGAGACAGACGTGTTTTATCTGGGCCGTCATCATATCGCCGCTCTACAATGATTAGAAATCTGGCGCTGACCATTAAAAACTAATTGACGTCGTAGCTCGATGTCTGTTCTGCTCCGAGTCAACGGCTAAAAGCGCTCGAGTCGCTGATAAATCGTCGCTCGCATAAGGTCGCGTACGACCGAAGAATCGCTCATCAGCGCGTCCGTCCGCCGAGGCCTAGTGGTCCGCTGTGGCTGTGCCTCCCGCCCTGCTGGCCATCGATCAAGCACTGCTGGTGGCTCGGCGCGGAAGCTCAGCCGCCCCCGCCGCCGAGGCCTAGCACGTAGCATGCGCCGTTGCGGGGAATGTTACGTCACCTGTCGACGGAATCTGGGTTCAACGACCTGTGCTTGAGGATACGGAGATGCGT
This sequence comes from Allolobophora icterica, assembly GCA_963556255.1. Taxonomy (NCBI): domain Eukaryota; kingdom Metazoa; phylum Annelida; class Clitellata; order Crassiclitellata; family Lumbricidae; genus Allolobophora; species Allolobophora icterica. Next base: position 42,953,722 of record OY744610.1, on the reverse strand, counting down.
TAGGATAATATGTGGAAGGAGAAGAACAGGGATACATACAGACAGAGGCTGGTAGAAAGACAGAGATAGACAAACAGACTGACTGACTGATTGGCTGACTGACTGACTGTTGCAGAGAGAGAGAGAGAGAGAGAGAGAGAGAGAGAGAGAGAGAGAGAGAGAGAGAGAGAGAGAGAGAGAGAGAGAGAGAGAGAGAGAGAGAGAGAGAGAGAGAGAGAGAGAGAGAGAGAGAAGAAGAAAGAAAGAAAGAAAGACTGAAAGGAAAAACAAAGTGATAGGTAGAAAAAGAAAAACAAGATGCAAGCAGGCAGAAATAAATAAAGAAGATAGATAGATAGATAGATAGATAGATAGATAGATAGATAGATAGATAGATAGATAGATAGATAGATAGATAGATAGATAGATAGATAGATAGATAGATAGATAGATAGATAGATAGATAGATAGATAGATAGATAGATAGATAGATAGATAGATAGATAGATAGATAGACGGATAGACAGATAGACAGACGGATGGATGGATGGATGGATGGATGGATGGATGGATGGATGGATGGATGGATGGATGGATGGGTGGGTGGGTCGATAGATAGATAGATAGATAGATAGATAGATAGATAGATAGATAGATAGATAGATAGATAGATAGATAGATAGATAGATAGATAGATAGATAGATAGATAGATAGATAGATAGATAGATAGATAGATAGATAGATAGATAGATAGATAGATAGACGGATAGACAGATAGACAGACGGATGGATGGATGGATGGATGGATGGATGGATGGATGGATGGATGGGTGGGTGGGTAGATAGATAGATAGATAGATAGATAGATAGATAGATAGATAGATAGATAGATAGATAGATAGATAGATAGATAGATAGATAGATAGATAGATAGATAGATAGATAGATAGATAGATAGATAGATAGATAGATAGATAGATAGATAGATAGACATATCGACCTTTAAAAAAGGCCAGTGTGGAAGAGGAGAAAGAAAAACGACAAAAAGAAAAGACGGTGAAGTCAGATTGGAGAAAATGGAAAAGAGTTAAGTGTTGAGTAAATGAACAAGTGAAAGAGAGAGACACACAGAGACAGAGAGACAGAGGCAGAGAGAGAAAAGAAAAACTGCAGTAGTGAGAAAGACAGGGTCGCAAGATAGATTGAAAATTGAAGGTTCGAGTAGAGAATGAGTATGGATTTTGGTTGTGAGGGTTAAGAATACTTGAAGCTCTAAAACGGTGTACAGTATTTTATTGGAAGCTCAGTTAGTTTGTTAACTTAAAACTGATAGAATTACATGCAGCAGTAAATATCATGTAAACTGCTTTGAGGAAATAACATTACAAGTCGATCGATGTAGTAGAGCGTTGCAATTACTGTTCTGCAATTATTATTAAGCACATTGTCATTATAATTTTTTATATAGACCATCTAGTTATTTTAGGATGTAAACCTACAAACAGAATGTCTAATAAAACTTGACACGTTATACATTTTGATCGTTCCCTGTAAGAAATAAATTGTCTGATAGCGAAGGGCATTCTTCGGGATGACCCAAAGCTATAGACAGACCGAGCGAATTGAGTACGAACTGGTCATATACTGAGAGCAGAATCACTCGAAGGGCTTCTTTATTATCTTAAATTACCTGATTTTACCTTGCTTTCCTTATATCAGCTCTTTGGAGAATTGTTGTAAAGGCAACTTAACAAAGTAACAAAGCCTTTCACCGATGGAAGATTGGAAACGCCGAATTTAAGAGAAAACCGCGAGTGAAAAAGCTTAACTGGATGATCAATTATATATAAAGGAGCTAAAGAAGAAGTCCGTCAGCACCGGAGACAGTCATGTCAGTGTTTGTACGAACCATGGCTTAGGGGAAAAGGGTCTGAAACGACAGTTGAACAGCAGCGGGATCGTTTAGGACATTGTTACTTGCAACCAGATGAATGATTGTACGAACCATCGCTTAGGGGAAAAGGGGATGAAATAGACAATCGAACAGCAACGGGGTCACTTCATGACATTGTTCCTTGTAACCAGATGAATAATGATTCTCGTTAGGGTTCAAGGAACTTCAAGCCACACTCTGTAAGATATCCTCGATGTGCATGAGATGCTTGCATCTCTGAGAAATTGGATATAGGAAAATGAAAGCCAGAGGCTGATATTAAGGCAGGATGGCATTGTTACGTCTTAAATCGCCAATGCAATAAAGTCTTGCTCAGATAAAACAAAGTGCCTTTAGACGGAATATAAGCCTACGAGGTACTTCGGTTTTATTGCGCGTGCGTGTAGAATAACCGCCTCCAACACCCATTGGATATCGTTTACCTTTGCACTAAATGTATTCCATTTTCCCATCTGTACATTTTCCTGTTCATTCAGAGAAACACGAGGTTACCTCAGTATATCAATGCTAAGTTACGGCTGAAGGTGCATTAACCTTGACATTCTAACCGTGCATATTTAGCCACAAATTGTTGATGTTATCCACTTCGGGCAACGTAGGCAAAATCTGTGTTCACTACACGGTTCTATTAGCAGTGTAAATGTAGAATCTACGTCAATCCATCTGTTTGTTGTGCGTGTTTTACGCCTTAATGCCGGTAGAAATTCGCTATATAAATTCTGCAGATACATACATACATGCACAAATATATTCATACATGGATTTTGAGTACGATCATATATAATTAACTGTTTTCGTTTCCTTGTCTTTGTAGGCCTCAATTCAACATGGCCGACTCGAAGAAGACTCCTCCATCGTCACGTGGCTCGCTCTTCACCAACTTCGAAGATGTTCAGGTAAGGAGTTACAGTAATTTCGTCTCTGTGGAAACTAGTTATGTATGTAAATGCATATCTCTGAAACATTTCACAAAGATTTCTCCCTGCGTCCGAGAGACATTCAGCTTAATCAGTTTATTCACCGCCCGTAGGAGCCAGGCTGTCTGGTGAGTTTCGCTGCGGGGTCAGATTCAGGTGGTTGAGAGATAGAACATGGTTATATGACCGAGACAAAGCGCGATAATTACGAGAGAGGAGAGGTGGCCCGGTAACTGATTGCTAACGCGTAGGTCTTTCACCTCCACGTGCGTCGGATAAGGTTGACTATCCATTTGAATTGGTGTCACCGGTTGAGATAGGCTTCCTGTGTTTCGATGGCTACGATGGACACGGTGGTAGATTGCTAATGCGTCTGTCACGCCCCACTGATTCGATTCCCGGTGCTCAAAGGGAAATTGTCATTTCATTCTGGAACCATGTGTTGCACGTTGAGAGGGGTCTCGTCCGTTGATTGGACGGCTGTTGTCGTTTTCACGCATCAGAGGATTACGTCACGCCTCTGAGAACTGATGCTACCGTATGCTACCTTACTTCCCTACCCTAGCCCTGCCTTATGCATATATTAAGCTGAAAAATTGTTTCAGCCAAGTGCGACGTTTATGAGCACTGCGCAGCTGTTGTCGGGTTCAAAAAAATTAGAGGCGCTCTCTGCGCTGGACTGTATGATGCTAAATGTCATTAGGAACGAAAATTTTTCTTCAGTTAGCGAAACAACAATGTACAGTAGGCTGGAAGAGTCACCAGCGGCGGGCCCACGCACACACGTAGAACCAACCAACGGATTCCCGTCGATAGCCGAAATCGGTGACATGTAGGCCTATACTCTACCCTCAAAGAGTATAAATTTTATTTATGCGCTATTTAAGTTAATAACTTTGATCATACTGGCTTTAAACTGTGGTCTAGTTAGTTTGAAGAGGAATCCATCATCTGTCCTGGTGTCGTCTGCGCGAGGAATCGTCTCGGGCCGAAGTTCAGAGGCGTGTTTGGAGTCAACGCAGATCGCTTTAGCTGGCAAATGCATCAAGAAACGACGCGAATCAGTTACTCGTTGAACGAATGCGAGAAATTTATTAGGCGCAGGACGACGTGGAGGGTTTTAAGTAATGAGATCGGGTCAAACATAGCTATAAGTTGTCTGCTGGAGATGGGGGTCAAGGGTCGATTAATTGAAACCGGGAAGAGTTGTTGGTTGTGATTATATTCTGTGGTCTTTCTTCCGCTGCAGATAGGGAATGGATAATGAATGATCATTGACCTCTTCAATTCAATAGTCTCCTATAAAACCATGACGCATCAGTTTCAGTGGGTTCCTAGTGGTAGACTCTCTGCGGGCGTTATGGACGTACGCCCCAATAAACTTAGTAGACTGCCGTAGTTACCTATTCCTATATCTCGTATTCACAATCAATTTCGCCCAATCTTATCTAGCATCCGGGAACCTCTACAACGTCGTTATCATTATTCATACGGCATCAATTGATCGCCTAAGAAAAATGTTTAAGAAAAATTCACTGGACCGACCAAACAACCTTTATCCGTGAGATCTCGAAATCAAAAGACAGACAGAGACTGAAATATATAGAACTGTATTTAATAGAACTGTATTTGATATTGTCATCCTTCCAAAGTTAGAAGTGCACACGACCATACGACAGAACATTTGATCGTCCTGAGCACTTGTAAGTGAAGGTCTTGCTCAACGTCCCTCGAACCCGTACGCTCTGCTTTACAGGCAGATCGCTTTAGCCAATCGGCTACAGTGCCACACCCTGGAAGACAGGGTGTCTCCTTCCATGCTCTGCTCCACCACGCTCTGACCACAGTTCTTAATCACTTCATCATTACATCTCACATACCGCAAATTGTAATATACAGGAAGCAGGAAAATACTTGCCTTAACCCCATTTGCGTAACTGTTTCAACCATAACTTACTATTCACATCCCACAATCACTTTGCCTCACCTAGATCTGTGTCATGCATAACTTCAATTATGGTTATAAATATTCGTCTCAAATTCACAATTGTGTTTCCTCCCAAAACCGCATCACTATATAAAAGACATAGCATCGATCAATGGCTTTGAAACTCCGCCTCTGCATGCTCATACTCTGGCAGTGCCAGTCCCAAGCCTGGAGAAAGGAGGGCGACGCTAATCGTTTTTGTTATCACACAGTGTCGTTAAACAGCAACTATAGGCCTAATCAACCAATGGCTTCGAGCAGTTGTGCGTTATGGACCGCCTCAAGATCCGCTTTCTACACAGCAGGCCTAACTATCTCAAAGAGGCTCGAACCTGCAACTCCGTGTTCAAATTCGAGCGCTCAAACTAATCGGCTGCCGTGTCAGATACAGTATGTGTGTTATCCGTTGTCTTTCTTTCGATTTCAGTTGACAGACGAAGAGCGCGTCTACCTGAACGCAGCCGCCCTTGGTGACGTTCCCATAGTACGTCAGTCGCTTGAGGAGAATGACGTCACGCTCAACGTCAATTGCGTCGATTACATGGGCCGCAGTGCTCTCCACCTGGCGGTCGACAGCGACAGCATGGAAGCAGTCGAGCTCCTACTGGACCGGATTAACTTCGAGTGCATCGAGGAGTCGTTGCTGCACGCCATCAGCAAAGGCGCTACTAAAATCGTCAAGGTCATGATCGAACACCCGAACTACATCGCCGGCGCGGAGTTGTACAAACGGACGCAAAAAGATCCGTTTTTCCGGACAGACGAAAAATCCCAGTTCTCGCCGGATATCACTCCGCTCATTCTGGCGGCGCACTACAACAACCACGAAATCATCCAGATGTTTCTATCGCGGAATCACACGATCGAAAAACCGCATCCGATCTCGTGCCAGTGCTCCGACTGCGTGACGAAACAGAACTACGACTCTCTGAAGCGATCCCGGTCACGGCTCAACGCCTACCGGGCGCTGGCCAGTCCCGCCTATATGGCCCTGTCGAGCCCCGATCCCATCATGAGCACGTTCGAGTTGCGGCAGGAAATGAAGAAACTAGCTCAGGTCGAAAAAGAGTTCAAGGTCAGTAACTGCTTCTAGACAATTAATAGTAAACGCATTATGTTAAAGTCCAATTTCTAAGGCGCCACTTGAGAGCTAAGCGTTGGGTACCAGCTTATTCTATCCAGAGACATGCGTGTAAATCCAAGTTCGATTGCCAGAGAAACCAGAGAGGAGAGCCAGAGGAGCTGTTAAGGCGTGTTTCGTTTGTTAGGCGCGCCAGAGGGCGCCTAAGAGGCCGCCGCACGTGTTTAGTTTACTGTTCACGTTTTTACATTTAACATTTCTTCCCACGTGTAATTGTCTGTGGCTTGTCAGTTCGAATTGATATTGAACGAATATATAATACTAACTTCGCTCCTCGAACGGACTGGATCTTTTAGTTCTTCAAACTAGAACAGATATATGGCGCAGGCCCGATCTCTTGCCTCAATTGGTCCCTCTCTCTGGAATACACTGTCTCCATCTACTCGCTCTCAAATTTTAATAGGTAACCCATCGTCTTCTTCTGCTATCCTCAAAACGTATTTCTTTTCTCTCGGCCTTGCGCCCTAGGACCGCCTCTGAACGGTTCACTCTACTAGAGGCGCTTTATAAATGCTTAAATACAATATATACAAAAACTAGCTAACATCGATCAACCGATAGAGCGACCTGCTGATAAATATTTGCCAGTTAATCAGCATGTCTGATTGTTTAATACAACCATTATAATCTAATCTAATCTAATCTAATCTAATCTAATCTAATCTAATCTAATCTAATCTAATCTAATCTAATCTAATCTAATCTAATCTAATCTAATCTAATCTAATCTAATATAATCTAATCTAATCTAATCTAATCTAATCTAATCTAATCTAATCTAATCTAATATAATCTAATCTAATCTAATCTAATCTAATCTAATCTAATCTAATCTAATCTAATCTAATCTAATCTAATCTAATCTAATCTAATCTAATATAATCTAATATAATCTAATATAATCTAATCTAATATAATCTAATCTAATCTAATCTAATCTAATCTAATCTAATCTAATCTAATCTAATCTAATCTAATCTAATCTAATCTAATCTAATCTAATCTAATCTAATCTAATATAATCTAATCTAATCTAATCTAATCTAATCTAATCTAATCTAATCTAATCTAATCTAATCTAATCTAATCTCATCTAATCTAATCTCATCTAATCTAATCTCATCTAATCTAATCTCATCTAATCTAATCTCATCTCATCTAATCTAATCTCATCTAATCTAATCTAATATAATCTAATCTAATCTAATATAATCTAATCTAATATAATCTAATCTAATCTAATCTAATCTAATCTAATCTAATCTAATCTAATCTAATCTTACGTAATCTAATCTAATCTAATCTAATCTAATCTTACGTAATCTAATCTAATCTAATCTAATCTCATCTCATCTAATCTAATCTCATCTAATCTAATCTAATATAATCTAATCTAATCTAATATAATCTAATCTAATATAATCTAATCTAATCTAATCTAATCTTACGTAATCTAATCTAATCTAATCTAATCTAATCTTACGTAATCTAATCTAATCTAATCTAATCTAATCTTACGTAATCTAATCTAATCTAATCTAATCTAATCTAATCTAATCTAATCTAATCTAATCTAATCTAATCTAATCTAATCTAATCTAATCTAATCTAATCTAATCTAATCTAATCTAATCTAATCTAATCTTACGTAATCTAATCTAATCTAATCTAATCTAATCTAATCTAATCTAATCTAATCTAATCTAATCTTACGTAATCTAATCTAATCTAATCTAATCTAATCTTACGTAATCTAATCTAATCTAATCTTACGTAATCTAATCTAATCTAATCTAATCTAATCTAATATAATCTAATCTAATATAATCTAATCTAATCTAATATAATCTAATCTAATCTAATCTAATCTAATCTAATCTAATATAATCTAATCTAATATAATCTAATCTAATCTAATCTAATATAATCTAATCTAATATAATCTAATCTAATCTAATCTAATCTAATCTAATCTAATCTAATATAATCTAATCTAATCTAATCTAATCTAATCTAATCTAATCTAATCTAATCTAATCTAATCTAATCTAATCTAATCTAATCTAATATAATCTAATATAATCTAATCTAATCTAATCTTACGTAATCTAATCTAATCTAATCTAATCTAATCTAATCTAATCTAATCTAATCTAATCTAATCTTACGTAATCTAATCTAATCTAATCTAATCTAATCTTACGTAATCTAATCTAATCTAATCTTACGTAATCTAATCTAATCTAATCTAATATAATCTAATCTAATCTAATCTAATCTAATATAATCTAATCTAATATAATCTAATCTAATCTAATCTAATCTAATCTAATCTAATCTAATCTAATCTAATCTAATCTAATCTAATCTAATCTAATCTAATATAATCTAATATAATCTAATATAATCTAATCTAATATAATCTAATCTAATCTAATCTAATCTAATCTAATCTAATCTAATCTAATATAATCTAATCTAATCTAATATAATCTAATCTAATATAATCTAAATAATCTAATCTAATCTAATCTAATCTAATCTAATCTAATCTAATCTAATCTAATCTAATCTAATCTAATCTAATCTAATCTAATCTAATCTAATCTAATCTAATCTAATCTAATCTAATCTAATCTAATCTAATCTTACGTAATCTAATCTAATCTAATCTAATCTAATCTAATCTAATCTAATCTAATCTAATCTAATCTAATCTAATCTAATCTAATCTAATCTAATCTAATCTTACGTAATCTAATCTAATCTAATCTAATCTAATCTAATCTAATCTAATCTAATCTAATCTAAATTTAATCTAATCTAATCTAATCTAATCTAATCTAATCTTACGTAATCTAATCTAATCTAATCTAATCTAATCTTACGTAATCTAATCTAATCTAATCTAATCTAATCTAATCTAATCTAATCTAATCTAATCTAATCTAATCTAATCTAATCTAATCTAATCTAATCTTACGTAATCTAATCTAATCTAATCTAATCTAATCTAATCTAATCTAATCTAATCTAATCTAATCTAATCTAATCTAATCTAATCTTACGTAATCTAATCTAATCTAATCTAATCTAATCTTACGTAATCTAATCTAATCTAATCTAATCTAATCTTACGTAATCTAATCTAATCTAATCTAATCTAATCTAATCTAGTCTAGTCTAGTCTAGTCTAGTCTAATCTAATCTAATCTAATCTAATCTAATCTAATCTAATCTAGTCTAGTCTAGTCTAGTCTAGTCTAGTCTAGTCTAGTCTAGTCTAGTCGAGTCGAGTCGAGTCGAGTCGAGTCGAGTCGAATCGAATCGAATCGAATCGAATCGAATCGAATCGAATCGAATCGAATCGAATCGAATCGAATCGAATCGAATCGAATCGAATCGAATCGAATCGAATCGAATCGAATCGAATCGAATCGAATCGAATCGAATCGAATCGAATCGAATCGAATCGAATCGAATCGAATCGAATCGAATCGAATCGAATCGAATCGAATCGAATCGAATCTCATCTCATCTCATCTCATCTCATCTCATCTCATCTCATCGAATCGAATCTCATCTCATCTCATCTCATCTCATCTCATCGAATCAATCGAATCGAATCGAATCGAATCGAATCGAATCGAATCGAATCGAATCGAATCGAATCGAATCGAATCGAATCGAATCGAATCGAATCGAATCGAATCGAATCGAATCGAATCGAATCGAATCGAATCGAATCGAATCGAATCGAATCGAATCGAATCGAATCGAATCGAATCGAATCGAATCGAATCGAATCGAATCGAATCGAATCGAATCGAATCGAATCGAATCGAATCGAGTCGAATCGAATCGAATCGAATCGAATCTAATCTAATCTAATATAATCTAATCTAATCTAATCTTACGTAATCTAATCTAATCTAATCTAATCTAATCTAATCTTACGTAATCTAATCTAATCTAATCTAATCTAATCTAATCTAATCTAATCTAATCTCATCTAATCTAATCTAATCTAATCTAATCTAATCTAATCTAATCTAATCGAATCTAATCTAATCTAATATAATCTAATCTAATCTAATCTAATCGAATCTAATCTAATCTAATATAATCTAATCTAATCTAATCTTACGTAATCTAATCTAATCTAATCTAATCTAATCTTACGTAATCTAATCTAATCTAATCTAATCTAATCTAATCTAATCTAATCTAATCTAATCTAATCTAATCTAATCTAATCTAATCTAATCTAATCGAATCTAATCTAATCTAATATAATCTAATCTAATCTAATCTTACGTAATCTAATCTAATCTAATCTAATCTAATCTTACGTAATCTAATCTAATCTAATCTAATCTAATCTAATCTAATCTAATCTAATCTAATCTAATCTAATCTAATCTAATCTAATCTAATCGAATCTAATCTAATCTAATATAATCTAATCTAATCTAATCTTACGTAATCTAATCTAATCTAATCTAATCTAATCTTACGTAATCTAATCTAATCTAATCTAATCTAATCTAATCTAATCTAATCTAATCTAATCTAATCTAATCTAATCTAATCTAATCTAATCTAATATAATCTAATATAATCTAATATAATCTAATCTAATATAATCTAATCTAATCTAATCTAATCTAATCTAATCTAATCTAATATAATCTAATCTAATATAATCTAATCTAATATAATCTAATATAATCTAATCTAATCTAATCTTACGTAATCTAATCTAATCTAATCTAATCTAATCTAATCTAATCTTACGTAATCTAATCTAATCTAATCTAATCTAATCTAATCTAATCTAATCTAATCTCATCTAATCTAATCTAATCTAATCTAATCTAATCTAATCTAATCTAATCGAATCTAATCTAATCTAATATAATCTAATCTAATCTAATCTAATCGAATCTAATCTAATCTAATATAATCTAATCTAATCTAATCTTACGTAATCTAATCTAATCTAATCTAATCTAATCTTACGTAATCTAATCTAATCTAATCTAATCTAATCTAATCTAATCTAATCTAATCTAATCTAATCTAATCTAATCTAATCTAATCTAATCGAATCTAATCTAATCTAATATAATCTAATCTAATCTAATCTTACGTAATCTAATCTAATCTAATCTAATCTAATCTTACGTAATCTAATCTAATCTAATCTAATCTAATCTAATCTAATCTAATCTAATCTAATCTAATCTAATCTAATCTAATCTAATCTAATCGAATCTAATCTAATCTAATATAATCTAATCTAATCTAATCTTACGTAATCTAATCTAATCTAATCTAATCTAATCTAATCTAATCTAATCTAATCTAATCTAATCTAATCTAATCTAATCTAATATAATCTAATATAATCTAATATAATCTAATCTAATATAATCTAATCTAATCTAATCTAATCTAATCTAATCTAATCTAATCTAATCTAATCTAATCTAATCTAATCTAATCTAATCTAATCTAATCTAATCTAATCTAATCTAATCTTACGTAATCTAATCTAATCTAATCTAATCTAATCTTACGTAATCTAATCTAATCTAATCTAATCTAATCTAATCTAATCTAATCTAATCTAATCTAATCTAATCTAATCTAATCTAATCTAATCTAATCGAATCGAATCGAATCGAATCGAATCGAATCGAATCGAATCGAATCGAATCGAATCGAATCGAATCGAATCGAATCGAATCGAATCGAATCGAATCGAATCGAATCGAATCGAATCTAATCTAATCGAATCGAATCGAATCTAATCGAATCTAATCTAATCTAATCTAATCTAATCTAATCTTACGTAATCTAATCTAATCTAGTCTAGTCTAGTCTAGTCTAGTCTAGTCTAGTCTAGTCTAGTCTAGTCTAGTCTAGTCTAGTCTAGTCTAGTCTAGTCTAGTCTAGTCTAGTCTAGTCTAGTCTAGTCTAGTCTAGTCTAGTCTAGTCTAGTCTAGTCTAGTCTAATCTAATCTAATCTAATCTAATCTAATCTAATCTAATCTAATCTAATCTAATCTAATCTAATCTAATCTAATCTAATCTAGTCTAATCTAGTCTAATCTGACCTGGAAACTTCTATCCTATAGTACAGCGGTTCTCAACCTGTGGTCCGCGGACCACTGGTGGTCCGCGGCCATCTGTCTGGTGGTCCGCGAGCAAGGCCTACAATTTATATTTTTTTTATAATTAAAAACATGGAAACAGACAAATTTGGTCAATTTTTTATTTTTCTTAAATTTCTATCGCTTCAATCGGCTAAATGGCACCATTAAACTAATAATAGGCGAATTTATGGCAAAAATTTCTTTTGTATTAATTTGTTTGTGGCACCATTTTTAGTGGTGGTCCGCGACTTAGACACAAAGTTTAAAAGTGGTCCTTGAGTCTAAAAAGGTTGAGAACCGCTGCTATAGTATACTATAGCGCTGCTGTCGAACGCGCAAGGCATCAACATTTGGTCGCTACTTCTAAGTAGATCCGCATTTCATGAGCATAAATTCAATTATGCACTCGGAATCAACCAATATATAACCTAACACGTTTCTCGAGGCAAACAACCATCGCAACTCCCAGATCAACCATCCACCCTTCGTGTCAAGCGTGCAATCAGTTAGCCAATGAATCAACCAGGCAACCAAGCATTCGAGGCATGCTTTAGAGCCTAACACAGCTTATAAGTTCCGATGACATCGTTCATCTTATTCAGAATAATTATTTAATAAAGTCGGCTGCTAATAAAAACAATATATTTAGCACAGATAGACTCCACGTAGCTATTTTGTGTCGCTGAGAAATTTCGGAGATTTAAGATAAGATAAGATAAGAATATTCTATAATATACCAATTGCTATCCGCATTTTAGTTAACATACATGGTTTACATTACATGACAATTTAGTTTTTTTCCTACAGCATCTAGGAATTTACCGAATTTACCGAATTTGACGAAAACAGTCTTATAGGCTACATAAGAACCTTTTTCAAAATGTGTGGCCATACAGCTAACTGTTTGACTACAATGAGAATATAGCGAAAAATGTGTCATGACGTACAGATGATTTTCTAATCGGAACACGCAGTTTGCTAGAATTTTAATCGCTGTCACCTTCGCAATTTCTGACAGTGAAATTCTTTTAAATTCTCAGCGAGCAGTAACCTCAGTCTCCGTCGACCCCATATTAGAAGGCGACTCACAGAAAGCGTTTGTTTCCAAGGATTAATCCTTTCAGTTGACACATGCCAGAATCTATTTCCTTCCATTATGTTAGTCGAATCCGTCCAGCTTTTTCACAGCACACAAAGCTGGCACTTACGGCTCAGCGTCGGCTTCGGACATTGATCTATGCCTTAGTTAACAGCGACCGTCCCTCAGAGAGGTCCGACTGAAGACACGAAATCTGCTTTAGTGGACAAATGATGGACAGTTCGACCCATTACTGACCAACGTCCGAAGAAGTCGATGAAACGCACTTAATAATGTTAACCGTGACAATGAATTGAGATGGTGATGAAATAATCATGGCAGCCATTGTAGCAGCAGCAATAACAACAACACTAGCAGCAGACTGATGCTAGTAGTAGTTGTAACAGTATTAGTAGTCGTAGTAATGATAGTTGTGGTAGTAGTAGTTGTGGTGGCAGTATAAGTAGTAGTGGCAGTGGTATTAGTAATAGTGGAAGTGGAAGTGGGGTGGTGGTGGTAAGTAGTAGTATAGTAGTAGTACTGGAAGTAGTAGTAGTAGTAGTAGTAGTAGTAGTAGTAGTAGTAGCAGTAGCAGTAGCAGTAGCAGTAGCAGCAGCAGTAGCAGTAGCAGTAGCAGTAGCAGTAGCAGTAGCAGTAGCAGTAGCAGTAGCAGTAGCAGTAGCAGTAGCAGTAGCAGTAGTAGTAGTAGTAGTAGTAGTAGTAGTAGTAGTAGTAGTAGTAGTAGTAGTAGTAGTAGTAGTAGTAGTAGTAGTAGTAATATCTGTAGTATTTATAGTAGTATGGTCGCGCAGTGGCGTCAGTCGCAGTGTATGTTGAACTACAGATGAAGTACTTTTTGGTTGCATACGGACGACGTCAACGACGAATTCTTTATAATGGATGAGCTGGAGATGAATGGATGGATGGACGTAAGGATAGACATAGATTAACTTAAGTGTGGGTAGGTGGGTGGATGAGTTGGTGGGTGGGTGGGATTGGCTGGATGGACGGCCGGGCTGAAGGACGGACAGATGGTGATATGCTAAGCTGCTATGGGCGTAAATAAAGAAATCTTGCGAGGATTTTAACCCTCGACCTCTATGTTGACAGTTCTGCTCGTTAGTAATGATAAATGATATCAACTGCTACATATCTACAGACTTTAGACGAGCTTGTTGCAGACTAACGTAGCAATTTGTTTTCGCAAACGGCCCAGGAATTGCCTCGTGCTATTCTGTACAAGGCGTCGGAATTCGAGTTCTGATACGCATCATAACATTATATGAATCAATTCCGTTCTGTTTACATTCTTACTTGCACACTTAAGTTTTCCATTCTCTCTTTGTTGTCGTGTTCGTTGTACCCGTTTCTGTGTCTGTCTGTTTGTATGTCTTTTGGTTTCTGTATCTGTCTTTATCTGGATTTTTGATCTAGTTTTTAACCGTCTGTTAAGTGTGGTATGATGTTCATTCTTTCCTGCGAGTTCGGTGATTATTAGAACAGATGTTTGCAACAACAATAAATAAAATCCTCAGATAGAGTTGCAGCAAGCCATAATGTTCATTGTTCAGTAATCAAGTTCATGACTTCATTTATGGAGGCGAAAACATAAAGTTGAACGACCGAGTGATGTAGAGCAAAGGAGAAGGTGTTAGGTTTCAGTCTGAAGCCATTCAGTGTGGTTGTGAGGCTGTCCTTGCGACCTTTGTTCTCTCGCACGAGCACCGGTGCGTGCCACGCACTTAACAGTTGCTTTCGTCTCTTTTGTTTGATTTTTTATAATTGCTCTTTCTCTTCGTTTCTGGCTCTGCTTAGTGTATAAGCTTACGTACATTTATGTCTACATATTCGCCTATGTCTTTGTCCTTGCTCTGCATTTTTCTATGTGTATGTCAATGCCTATGTATGTCTGTCTCTGTTTTGTCTGTTTATGTTGTTTAAACTGTTTGGTTGTTTGTCTGGTTTTTCGTTTGTCTGTTTATCTGTCTGTCTGGTTGTATGTGCCTGTCTGTCTGTTCGTATGTCTGTATGTCTGTCTGTATGTATGTATGTACGTATGTATGTATGTATTCCTATATGTCTGTATGTCTGTATGTTTGTATGTATGCATGTGTGTGTATGTATGTATGTATGTATTCATTCATTCATTCATTCATTTTGATAATTTATATAGCGCCTCTTCAAGAAACCTACTCAGAGGTGCTCCTAGTCCAGCCACGGTCAAAAAGGGAAGTCTTAAGGAGGCGGTAGAAAACAGGCGAACTACCTCGTGGAAATAAGCGCAAAGAAGGTGGGAGCCCATTCCACAAAGAGGGGCCAGCCACTGAGAAGGCACGACGCTGTTTAACTGATGTATGTATGTATGTATGCATGTATGTATGTATGTATGTATGTATGTATGTATGTATGTATGTATGTATGTATGTATGTATGTATGTATGTATGTATGTATGTATGTATGTATGTATGTATGTATGTATGTATGTTACCGAGTTTTTAGTTATGATTAATATTATCGTCTGCTCGTTTAATGATGTTAGATCTACTACCCAGTTGGCTATGTTCATGAATAGCTATGCAAAAACGTCATTTTGCTCCCCTTCCAAAATATTCCCCCACAAAAACATTTTGCTCCCCTACAAAAATTCCTGCCCATGACTGCTACGCATCCAAGGAGAAGCAAAAGTACCTGTCGCGAAGCTATTATTCTGATCTGAGGTTTGAAATTCCTTGAACTCATCAGTCGCCTTGGCATAAAAGCCGATCCTACGGCCTCAAGTGCCAGTAATTTTCGTTCGAAAGCTGCGTTTCATTAGGTCTATTCATCTAATGCGAAACGCTTTATGACCCACCAACGTCACATCTGGTAGCAATTTCTACAGCAGCCGTAACAAGTTCTGCGACGGCCGACTGTTCAGGCTAGTGGGTAACAGAAGCTAAAAAATGTTCGATGGGCAATTGTTATTGTCCTTCTTGTTATTGTTATTGTCTTTCTCGTTATTGTTATTGCTTTTCTTGATATTGCTGTCTTTCTTGTTATTGCCTTTCTTCCCTTTCTTGTTATTGGTATTGTCTTTAATACTCTTTATTTTAATTGGTATTGTCTTTATTCTTATTGTCTTTGTTGTTGTTATTATTGTCTTTATTGTTGCTATTTTCTTCTTTGTTGTTGTTATTTGTTTTACTGCTGCTGCAATTTTCCTTATTTTTGTTACAAACACATAGTACTCATGCCAGTTACAGTTTGCTACACAGACGCGTTCTACGACGATGAAAGCTCTCGTTCTTTTCTCTGCTTGAACACCCGTGTCCGGCGGGAGCACTCTATTGTTATGTTAGTTTCCAAACATAACTTTCGGCAGTGAACACGCTAAGAGCATTCCGAACATTTTCTTGTCGACATTAAACGGCTTCGTTGTGTAATAGTAAAAGAATAAGTTGCAGACGACACTTTCATTTCCATTACCTTTGGGTTTCGGTCAGTAACGCTTCTGATGGGTTCTTGAAAGGTACTACGTAAATGGTTTGATACCTACTGTTAGAAAATTACGACCAGGTCACAGTTATGAGAGTCCTGAATGCAGTTACGATCAAATCGTTCATTGATCGCTATATTTGCCTCTGCAAATGTCATACTTAATAAGCACTGGGCTACCACTTCGAGTCGATTTCAACATCGAAGAGTTAAATGCTGAGCAGGCCAAATCAGACAGCTGCAATGGTTTCGATAATTTTGACCAGGTTCAAATGAAGTAATGCACCAATAGGCAAGATAGTAGCTTAAATAACTCAGCGGTTCAGGTGATTTAAGTTGGCTGTGCTATGAGATGTAATATTGGCGATTCTATTCGTCTTGTAAATAAGTGACTTTCAGTTACAAGTGCAGCGCTTTAAGGAGGTACCAGGGTACTGAGAGGTTCTATAGTTATATCGCATTTACACATACGTACATACATACACAGGCCTACATACACAAATGCATACTTGCAGGCCTATGTAAATACAAAGTTACATAGACACAATTGAAAATTCAAGACTTTGATGAGTGATGAACGCTGCATTTTCTTTTTAATTTGGTCAGTAATATTTTGGAATATTTCCAGTGCATGTGCGATATGAATGGAGAGGAAAGCTTTCTGCTCACCGTGTTTCAGATTATCCCTTATTCGGACACAGGCATTTCTTTCCTTTCTTTTCCCCCTTAATCTCAACCGAATCCAAGCGTTTGAAAGCATCATGTTCTCTCGCTTGGAGCGCCCCAGTTGAGTTTCTTTGAATTTGGGCTATATAAATTTGCGATTGTTATTACAAGTGTTTCCAACCACAGAACTCTTCATGAACATGCCATGCCATTTTCTGTTTACAAGAAAATATGAAACAAATACTACGGCTATTTTAAAAGACTGCTCTAAATGTTGTCGGCGATTTATCCCCTGCATGCACGCAAGCATGACAATATATATGGTTCCCTCGTGGAACCCATATTTCCATATGACACATACGTAGGTCCCATAAAATGTTCATGGGTATGCTGGCTATGGTGGTACAGTTTCTGTGTTTCGCCGAGAAATTTCCATGCCTGGCAGTTACGTTAATTTTATTGTCTCGTTGTACGGTGTATAGTCGTTAAGTGTGCGGCGCTTATTCAATGGAGAATAATTTTTCAGGGCATTGGTTATGTACTGTAGAACGAGTTTTTGAGAATTGTAAGCAGGGCATAAATATCTAGTTTGTGCGTTACCTTCCTGCTGTTGTTTTATTAACTAGTCTGCGAACTGGTAAATAGCAAAAACTTTTAATTGTAAATTGCAAATTGTAATTAGTAACTTCTATTGCGCTGGTGTCTAATGCACAAGGCCGATGGCACACCAATACCAAGCCGTAATCAGGTCAATATTCAAAACATCAGTTTGTAAGACAGAGAGAGAGCCTATAGTGGATAAGCAATTTGAAAGATGTAAGTTGAAGTTCAGAACGAAATGACACAAGCGACTGAGCAGAGTGCACAGATATAGGGAGAGAGTTCCAAAAAGTAGGTCAGGCAACCGAAAAAGCTCTTTGACCAAAAACAGCTCTTGATTTAGATATGACAAGACAAAGATATAGGCCTAATCAAATAATCTCGTTTTAATCTGTTAGATCGGATTCACTATTGTTTCATACATTGTCTCTTGTGGAATGAAACACATCAGACAATAACCACATAATCGCAATTAAATGTAAAGTTGTATATATAAATTTTAAATTAAATAAAATTAGCTCAATTACGTTTTGTATATAATAAATTAAATTAATTTAATTAAATTTAAACTAAATCTGAATTGCAAATTTAAAATTAAAATTAAATTGTAATTTAATTTATGTTAAATCTAAATTTTAATTTTAATTGTAAAATTTAAATGCAAAATATATTTAAATTATGTATTGTAAATATAAATTTGTTACTTTTGTAAATTTTAAATGTAAATTCGTAATTATATATAGCGCATCTTCAAGAGAAACTATTACTGGTGTAGCTGATCTATAATATAATATAATGTATATTGTCTGATTTCTTGATTTCTTGGTTGATTTTCATGTAACTTTTAGCATACAGTAGGCTTATCCTTAACAGGTTGTTTTGTTGACGTGATTTAGAACGAGTATTTGAGTCTCGTGGAGCAGTGCATGAACTTCGCCTGTGAACTGATGGACCTGTGTCGAGGGACACAGGAAGTCGAGGCCGTTCTCAGTGAGGGTAGCGACAAAGAGGGAACGAGGGATCCGCTCGCCCGACTCAAGATGGCCATGGAATACGAAGAGAAAAAGGCCAGTGACCAATTGACCTTATCATATATCATATTGCATGTATCGTATATCACTAATGTCATATATCGCGTGTTTATATAGCATATATCTTCTCCTAAATTCGAAGTTATGACCATCTTCGCTCTCGTCTCCATGGCAACCGGACTTAGATCTCCACTTGGCATTTCTGGACAACCTATCTTGACACGACACTGCGCTCGTGAATAATCTGGTGCCCCGCGCTTGGCTTTATTAAGCAGAGCTATAGAAATTTCAAGATATGATTACGTTGTTGATCAATATCGCGACTTTATCCATTAGGACAAAAAAGTCGGTCCAACGTTCGACTTTGCCCCGTCAGACGGAAGCAATAGGAACTGGATTGGGTCTATGTAATTGGAATTTTATAGGAACAAAGTAATTAGTAATTGAGTACAGAGGCGGAGCTGGAAATTTGGTTAAGTGGAAGCAGCTGGAATTGGCTGGAAGAAAGTAGGTGGTAGTAGTAGAGTAGCGTGAAATTAGCTGTTACTGCGTTGCGTTGCGTGTATGAAAGTGACGGTATTGCGAAGAGAGAAAGAGAGAGAGACAGAGAGAGAGAAAGAGAGAGAGAGAGAGAGAGAGAGAGAGAGAGAGAGAGAGAGAGAGAGAGAGAGAGAGAGAGGAGGGAGAGACAGACAGACAGACACTGACAGATAGACAGAGTATTAAATATTGCGTTAGGTAGTTGTAATCGGTATTAGTTGACAAGACGTGAGCGAACATGGATTAGATGGTAATAGGCTAATCGATACTGAGTTGGAAAAGTCATTCGGAATTGTTTAGGTCGTAATAAATTATAATCGGTATTATTTTTCATGGAAATAATCAAAATTCGTTTGGGCGATTGTATTCAATATAGGCCTAATCAATTGGGCGTCGAGGTGAAATAATCGAAATGTGGTTGGTGGAAGTAATCGTTCTTGCGCGCAGAGGGAAGTAAATTCGGAATTCGATAGGGTGGAAGTAGACATGATTTAGTTGTCGTAACTGTGTTATCTGTATGTCTGTGTAGTTTGTTGCTCATCCGAATTGCCAGCAGCACCTGACGAGCATCTGGTACGGACCTCAGATGGGATTCATGCAGTCGTTGACTCTGTCGAAGAAACTGCTTCTATGGATCGTCTGTGTCCCTCTGCTGCCCTTCTTCTGCCTCGTCTACATCCTCTCGCCAGATTCTAAAGTAAACGTCATACTAATTGCATCACCCATTCATGTATGCATATGTATGTATGTATGTATGTATGCATGTATGTATGTATGTATGTATGTATGTATGTATGTATGTATGTATGTATGTATGTATGTATGTATGTATGTATGTATGTATGTATGTATGTATGTATGTATGTATGTATGTATGTATGTATGTATGTATGTATGTATGTATGTATGTATGTATGTATGTATGTATGTATGTATGTATGTATGTATGTATGTATGTATGTATGTATGTAACCGAGTCAACCGACTAAGGATTTGTCTTACACCGTGTGTTAATAAAATTTAATGCATTAGTTCGTTTTAACATTATTTTATTTCGGGTGGTGTTTGAACACCCAAAACACCTCTCCCGCCAGCTATGGCCTTGACAGATACGATGAACAACACAGTGGACATAATAGACTATGCTGAACATACGATCCGACGCATAATCTGTGACTAGATAGTAGATACTGATAGGAACGCAATGGACCCACAAATGCTCTAAAATCTAACTGAATGACTGAATCTATTCAGAATTATTTGTGCGTTTAGGTGGCAAATGCTCTTCGTTGTCCGGCGTCAAAGTTCATCACGCACACGTTATCACACATCTGCTTCCTCATCCTCTTGGCTGCTGCTACGTTTCGTCTCGACGAACGGACTTACCCGATGTCAGTCAACCTGACGACGGATCTGTTCGAGTACCCGAGCGATGGACCTCTGTACAGGGAAAAAGTGGAAGCCTTACTTAAGGCCACCTTCCGACCGGCCAATATCCTCATGACCAATGTACAAATATGTCTCATGTTCTGGGTTCTAGGTAAGTATATATTCTTATGACTAATGTACAAATTTGCCTCATGTTCTGGGTTCTAGGTAAGTCTATATCTTCATGGCCAATGTACAGATAGGCCTCATGTTCTATGTTCTAGGGAAGTCTATGCTGTAGGGACCAATGTACACATATGCCTCGTGTTCTTGGTTCTAGGTAAATCTATATCTTATGTCCAATGTACAAATATGCCTCATGTTCTGGGTTTTAGGTTCTTAGTTCTTGTGACACGTTCACCGATTTTGAGTAAGTTTGTCTGTTAAGTAACTGGTTTTATTATAGACTGAAACGATCATGATTTTCTCTCAGTGTCAGTTATGGATTCAACTGATTGTTCTAAGCCGTGAAAGAGATTGTGCTATATGGCCCTACAGATTGTTATTGTAGATTTATTGTTATTGTGAATTTAGCGCTGCTGAGAACCGGCTACTATTGTGAAATAATTGCAACGTATACTGATTAACTTGAAGGATTCTAATGGTTAATAAGAAGATAGTTAACATATACATCACATTAGCTCTATTGTTCTAAGAGAAATATTCCTCAATTTGGTTAACGTGGGTTTATATAGTTTGTCGACACGTTATCCTTTCAACGCTGCTACTCTCTTCTTTCCTCTTCTTATCTACGTCTTACTTAGGGTTCACTTTCACATTCCTGAGTTTACCTGTGTACACAGTTACTCAGTGCCTAAAATATTCAGAAATTTCAACTGCACGCTCTTCCTCAAACTGTCAAACTGTACTTGATATTTCAGCTATGAGAACGAAATCATATGTAATTGGTTGACTTAAGTTAATCTCTCCATAACTCACACTGAACACCCCAGACAAGTCAACTCCACGCTCGATAATGTCAGCTGGACATCTTATGTAAGAAAACACACAACTTTATACCCCGCAGTTACCTACTTTGAGAACTTCTATTTCCATTTAAAATTCTATGGGTCGTTCGTGTTACTGATGCACACAGGTCTCTTGTGGACGGAGTGCAAAGCTCTGTACAACTCGGGAATCCGCGTCTATCTTCTGGACAGCTACAACTGGATCGACTTCATCGTTCTGTCCGTCTACCTGTCTTCCTACGTCCTCCGGTTCCTCGTCGATCATCGGATCAAGGTGGCCGATCTTCACTACAACGGCACGGACAGGGCCCGGGTGGCACTCCTGTCCAAGAACGATACTCTATACGAAGCAATCAAAGACGAAATCTTCAAGGATCTTAGACTACCTGGGGAGAGTTACTTCATGAAGGCGTGTAAGACAGAGCTCAGAACTGACTTGGCCTCATTGCCTTTCGTTACGACCTACCTTCATGCCACCCTCCCCGTTGGGAAAATGGTGGCTTTAGCAAATTAAAGAATTTTGTCATATATTTTTAACGAACCTTTGCTCGCCCGAAATGAGGTGACACCACAATGGAAAGAATTACAACTGAATAGAAAAATAATAGTGCATAACATAACATAAATCAATTTATATATTTATTATTGGTCATAGCATAGCATAAAATAACAATGGAGTCTAAGCTGTTCCAAAGCCTTTTTTATCTCCTTTAGAGTCACTGTAATTAAGTTTCATCTATGGGATTATTGTCTTTTTTAACTGTGGGAGTCATAAGAAAGGGTTATTGTCTTTTTTAACTGTGGGAGTCATAAGAAAGGGCACCCCTACAAATGAGCGCCCAACAAAAGAGCGCCGACAAAAGAGCGCCGACAAGAAGTGAAAGGTGTCAGACAAATGGTTCACGGACAAATGGTTCACGACTGACGAAAGTTTCACGATCTTCCAGCTTCTAGCGTCAGCTATATTTTCATCGCTCATCCAGCTGCTAGTTTGAGCTATGTTTTCATCGCGCTCTCAGCTTGTAGTTTGAGGTATGTTTTAATCGATAATCCAGCTTCTAGTTTGAGCTATATTTTCATCGACAATAGAGCTCAAAGTAGAAGTTGGATTGCCGATGAAATCATGTTTCCTTCCGTTGCGAATATCAGGATTCTGTGCGCGTCATCCGCGCAATTTAATGGCTATGTCGGTGCTCAACTATGTAACATAAAATAAAATACTTGTTTATTTCCCAGACCAGTTGATATAACGCAGTTGGTAACAATAATTGATAAATTTTAAAGTGATTTGATGATCTCTCAGCTGTCCCTCAACCTTGAATGCTAAGACAAAGTTTTCATCGGCGCTCTTTGTCGGGCTCTCTTTTGTCGGGTCACCCTTTCTTAGGACACCACAGTAAAATATTCATTGCATACCCTAGGGGGGTAGTTTCCAACTCCCTCAGTTGTGCTAGTGTGATTTAGCATTACTTGACACTGAGTCTCTGACAAAGAGAAGAAATTTCCATAGTGTATCATGTATGCATTTTTTATTTTCTCAACAAAGGAATTGCTAGCGTTGAAATCAGCTGCTTTCAAATTTCGTTGACATCAGTTTTCAAAATACGGATAAAATGTTCAACCCCCTAGTCTTTTTTTGCAATTCCCACACTTTGTAGAACTACACTGTTTTGCATCTTCTAGCGTAGCGACACATCGTCTTGAACTGTTCTCGTGAATAAACTGGTACCCTGTGCTTAGCTTTAAAAGTAGTAGTGCTTTAGAAATTCGGAGTTTACGATTACTGCAAGGCACACATACCGTATAATCATGATCTTCGCTGTGTTTCTGCTGTAGCTCGGTTCGCGTGGAAACCAAATGATCCGGAGATCGTGTCTGATGTGTTGTTTGCGATTGCCAACGTGCTGAGTATCGCCCGTACGACCTACCTCATGCCTGCGTTCGAAGTCCTCGGTCCTCTCCAGATATCCCTCGGTCGGATGATCGGAGATATCACCCGATTCCTCGTTCTATTCACATTGGTTAGTATTTGGTGAGGTTTTAAATGCGCTATATAAATATCTAGATACATACATACATGCAGTCAGGTATATACATACGTCCAGATAGCCTACAGATACAGATGTAGAGGAAAGTCTCTAGAATTCCATGTCATGCTGTTGTACGTGTATAGGCTGGTGCCCCGCGCTTGGCCTTCGAGTGGCGCTTTAGAAGTTTGGCGATTACGATTACGATTACGTTATGCTAAGTGATGTCATGTTGTAGTGCTATTTATGCTAAGTTATCTTATGCTATTTTATGTTATTTTAAACTATACTATTTGACTTGTCCTTTAAAAACACGGCTGTAAGAACGGATAATATTTTCCCCGAGGGAAAGAGGAATCCTTCATTGGACTAGGTAATAGATGGAGGTCCTCTGCTACAAATCCTCTAAACTGACTGACACAGTCAGAACTGGAGTAATGTTAAAAGAAAACCGTGAGAAGAAGTGAGAGAAACTCCTTCACAGCCGCAGCTTCTGGTGTCATACTGTAAGTGCATCAACGGAATTTCAATTCCAAACCAAAAGACCAAAGACCGTATTTTTAAAGAATTGAATACGTGACAGTCAAGGAATGCGTTGCTTTACAAACAAATATACACCTGTCATTAGAAGTTTATCGTTGACTTGAGTCATTCTCTTGACTCGGGCGTTTCCTTCGCCCGCACCGCTACCATGCAGCGCAGAGCATTCTCCGTCATTGGCCCGTCTACATGGAATGGCATCCTCTTAGAGATGCGACTCCTTCCTAGGGTTCCAGTTCACAGTTTCACGTACTGCTTGAGACTGTTCTGTTCCGTCTGGCCTGGGCCGGTAGCGCCTCTAAGTAGAGGCAACCGGACTCGGACCACCAACGGACATCGATTTCTGGACAACCCCTCGGATACGTCGCAGCGCTCGTGAATAAGCTGGTGCTTTGCGCTCAGCTTTACAGTGGCGCTTTAGAAAATTGGAGATTACGATTACGATTACGAGAGAATACTACTAGAGATCTGGACGTGTAGAAACAAAGGCCGTGGAACTTTGAAATCCTGAAGGGGCGCTATATAAATCTTGATTGATTGATTAATTGATTGATTGATTGATTGATTGATTGATTGAGTAATAACGTTTATTTTGACAGGTGCTATTTGCGTTCATGGTTGGATTACACAATCTCTACTGGTACTACGGGTCACAAACGTACAAAAAGGAGGATAAGCTGGTTCATACGTCGGAAGCATTTCAAGGGTTTGTACATTAAAAGGAACTTTTCTCAAAGGCGAATCACTCGCACCAGATATTAGTGCTCTTTAAAAAGTAAAAAAATGTCTGTAACTCTTTGGCTGTGATGTCAGCAAGTGGCATATAAAATATAATAATATAGTGCTGAAATGCAAGAAAAACTTTCTGACTAGTCGTTATTACTTTGATAAACAGAGGCTAGAGCCTTTTAAAAAGAAAGACTTACTCTGCCTGCCTGCCTGCCTGCCTGCCTGCCTGCCTGCCTGCCTGCCTGACTGCCTGCCTGCCTGCCTGCATGCCTGCCTGCCTTCTTGCCTGCCTGCCTGCATGCTTGCCTCTGCCTGTGTCTGTCTGTTTGCCTGCTCCCTGCCTGTGTGTCAGTCTGTGTGTCAGTCTGTGTGTCTGTCTGTGTGTCTGCCTGCCTGCCAGCCTGTCTGTGTGTCTGCCTGCCTGTCTGCGTGTATATCTGTGTGTCTGTCTGTCTATATGTTTGTCTCAATATCCGTTTACTTATACGCAAACCGTGCGTATCGTGTGACTTGAAGGAGATGTTCGTGGCCACTTGTGTTGACAGGCTGCCTAGGACGTTGTACAGCTTGTTCTGGTCCATGTTCGGCCTGGTCAACATTGACAGCGTTGAGATTAAGTACCCGGAGAAGGAGAAGGGTAACCTATACGCCTACAGTTTCCCCGGTGGAAACCACGCCACGTCGATCGTCGAGGGCGTCGGAATGTTTCTCTTTGCCCTTTACCACGTCGCTATCATCATCGTCCTCATCAACATGCTCATCGCTATGATGAGTCACTCGTTCGAAGACATTCAGGTTAAAATCTATTTAAGATAACTAATTAACTGGTCGTGCATGTGTTAGAAATTTCATCCGTTTCGACATATTGTAATTGTAATTAGTAACTTCTATTGCGCCGGTATCTAATGCACATGGCATCAACCGATGGCACACCAAAACTAAGCCGTAATCAGGTCATTATCCAGAAGATCAGTCCGTAAAATATAGGCCTACTAACGAGATTTTCCCTCTCAGAAGATGTCTGTGGTATACTTCGAAATACGTCTTTTCTCATAAAAGAGCTCTATCGCTTCCAGCTGTCTACGTTTCCATATCGCTACCCCTCCGTGTTCCCTTCTGCTGTCCTTCCGTTTATCGCTTCTACCTGCCCTCCTTCCTCCTCTTCCTCCCTTCATTCCTTCCTCTGTATCTTCCTCTGTACCTTCCTCCAGTTATTTACTTTGACAAAACGTCCAATGTGTATTTAATAAGCGCTGCTGCCTAATGTTTAAGCATCAATCGATGGCGCTGAGCAGTTGCAAATGAGTACAACATTAACAGATTAAAGTAATTGTAATTGTAATTGCAATTGTAATTGAACATTTATATGGCGCCACTCAAATCAGCGGCGCTCTCGACACACATCACTGCCAAAACCGGCAAAAAGATAGGTTTTCAAGCGTCTACGGAACTGAAGAGGAAAGAAGACAGGAAGCTCTTGGCGGAGGGTCTGAGGAAGACTGTTCCAGGCTGAAGGACCCACATAGGCAAAGCTCCTGGATTGGGCCGTGGAGGAGTGCATAAGCGGAACAACCATAAGGCCACGGGCCGAGGATCGCAAGGAGGCCCTCTCAGGCAGGGAAGAAAAGTAGCTGCAAGTGTTATGGAATCAGTACCCATTGACACCGACCTTACCTTGCCTTTAATTTTAACTTTGAACATTGAAGAAGCAGTAGTAAGTACCTTCACAGTAACCGTCTCATGGAGGCTGGAGTTAAAACCGTTAGTGTCGTAGAATATCTTGGCCTCTCTGTATGCAGTGTTACAGGACTTAAATTTCTCAACCTTGGTTGATTCGTGTGATAGACGGACTGTGACGTGGAGTGGAAATTTGCGAGGACTGGTCTCTGGATGAACTACATCGACGAGGGTGGCACACTTCCGGTTCCCTTCAACATGATCCCGACTCCAAAGTCTGGCCGCTACGCGTGGCGTTGGATCAAGAAGCACTGTAACGGAAACGGTGATTCAAGGCCAGGAAGTGAACTGGTCAAGAAGCAGACCTTCATCAAGGTACCATCACAAAAGGTGCAGGTTTATATAGCGCATCTTCTGCGTCTTGCGATTGAGTTGGTCTCTCTGATTGAGCTTTGTATGATCTTCATGGACTTCGAAGCAGTGCCAGATTCAAGCAAAAGCTAAAAAAGCTACAGCTTAGGCCTCACAATCCGCAGGGGCCTAAAAAATTCAGAATTTGGAGGGGCTTTTTAAAAATTATAGTTGTAATATATATATATATATATATATATATATATATATAATCTTTTAAAAGGATTTCTTAGCAAATTCCATATAGCCTACAATACAATAATTTGAATTTTTCATTTTGCATGCCTTGCTAATAAATAGTTAAAAGGAATAGGGCCTATGATTATATGGTTTCAAGTTTTGTGAGACCTTGTGGTGTAATTTTTTGACAAGAGGCGTTCACGTTTTATATAGCTTAGGGCCTCACTAAGTCTAAATCCGGCACTGTTTCGAAGATTTACAGGTATACTCTACAGGTAAGTATATATAGTGAGTAAAACCTTTATGTGCATCTGACAATCGCACTTGCATCACATTGTATACAGCGATTACATACGTATTTTAGATAGACTGCAACATGAGCAGATTATACTCAAAGACACACATGCACAGCCAAATATAGCTAAACATACTTATATTAAGAAAACTACTCTTAACTAAACAGTTGACATTTAACAATAGGTAGTATGAAAGGATGTCATCACTTGCGAAGTGATATAGGTTGATACGGTTATAGTTAGATTTATATTTAGAGACAAGAAAGCAGGTTATATTCAGTATACGGATTGCAACCTGTTTGCAGTTGCGTCGAGAGAAGGTCTGCCAGAATATGAACATCGAGACGCCGCACAATTCCTACGCCGACATTCTTCAGAGGCTTGTTCGAAGATATCTCTTCAAACTCGAGCGACAAAAGGAAGAAGGCAAGTCCTAGTGTTCAGTCTCCTCTAAGCAAAGGAACCTTTTGATGCTTTCGCTCGCAGTGTTTATACTCATATTTTACCGGATAGGTTGCAAGTATCTAGGTGATAAATGCCTGCTAAATAGGGGATAGATAAGTGCCAAGTAATAAGATGACTAATAGGTGCTAATAATCATGCGATAGGTGTAAAGCAACCAGGTGACAAATAGTTGCTGCATAGATGTTAGATGCAAAAATATTCAATCTGTTTGCTGTTTAACCGAACAGTTTGTGGTATACAACTTGCCATTCAACTATGTTTGAAGTTCCACGATCTTTGTTTCTGCTATCACGTGTTACCAGTTACGAGTAACACATGCAGATGTCGACGTTACGTTTCGTTTAAGTCCGCAAAGCATTTCTCTTTGAGACGAATCTGCTGCTTTTGAAGGGTAACCTAAATTTGGATTTGGCTCAGCACCCGCAACCAGGTAGAGTGATTGTGAACAGTAAAAAAGTAAACCAAAACCATTTTATATCGAGATTGCATGCGATTACAGCATTAACAGATTCAATTGACACCGACCTTACCTTTACTTTTGATTTCGAGCATTGTAGGAGATATACACTGGAGTAAAACACGAATCTCTTGTTCCACAGGGCCTAGTTGTGTAGGGCGGTATTATAAAAGTGTCTGAAATATGTCTAAACCTTTGGTCCCGTAAGCCCTCATTGGGAATATAATAAATATTATATACACCATGATTCTGAGTTGCCAAATCGATCATTTCCAATGGATTACTTCCAATGGATTACTTCCAATCGATTACTTCTAAATCCTAATCGATTACTTCCAGTCGACTACTTCCACAATCTACCGTTATGCAAGCCAAGTTAATTGATAGGGCAACCGATCAGTACAAATACATTACATACTAATCTCTTTAACAAGTATGAATATATAATTTCTATTCAGATTAAGGCGCACCTTTCTGGTCCACTTTATATAGCAACGCATGCACCGGCGCTTCATAAAAGATCGTCTGATTTCTAACTCTGGTCTTGACGCGAGTAACACCAGTCCTGTTCCAGAGAAGTCCGGCAGCTTTCACGGTAGGTGAGCCATGTTTGTGAAATGCAATTTCTCGATCAATTCTCCACAGTTTGAAGTTTAGTAATATCTAAAACCTTTATTTCAGGTAAAGACAGCGTCGGTATTGCAACAGACAATATTCTCTCTGGAACAACCGTTAGCACCGACGGTCCCGATCAGAACGGTCCAGGTACATTTAGATATAAGAATTCTTTATTTCAAATGACGCAGAAATAAGATTATCAAATAGTGTTCACGCTTCGAAGTCAACCAAACAATTTGCCCTAAAGTTCTCTTTGACTTGAAAAGACTTATTGTTACGCTTCTACATTACGGTAGTATTACTTTTAAATACTATTTATGCATATACTTAACTGCTCAAGTAATTATGCATTTTTACGTACGTATAGGCCTATATGTATGCATGTAAGTAAGTAAGTAAATAAGTAAGTATATTCTTTGTTAAACCGGTTGCAGAAGAGTCGCACTCCGGTGCACAAACATCTACATATACAAAATCAGTAAGAGTACAGCTTCCTTCCTGTAAATGTTTTCCGCGTGTTATTGCTCTATAAGGGTCGGGTATAGGAAGTGGATTTTCTTGGTGGAAGCAGCTTATGTTTTTTAGCACAACAGTGAAGAGACCAGTATCAGCCCGCCGGCAGAGCTGGTCAAAAGTTTTATATATGTACAAGACCATTGTCTCTGGTAGCGTTGCTTCTTACATTTCTCACCTTAAATCCTGTTTTTTCTCGGGGTCTCGCGCACTGGGAGCGCCTCTGAATGGTCTAAACCGCTGGAGGCGCTTTATAAATGCCCATATACAATACAGTACAATACAATATGTATATTATTTGTATTTATGTATGTATAAATGCAGTGTATGTATGTATCGTATGTATGTATGTATTCGTGTATCGTATGTGTCTATTCGTGTGTATATGTTTTAGTATCTGTATGGCTATACGTGCATGCATTCATGCATATAATTATATGTTTATATACCTGTGGCGACAGGGTATGAGTGCAAATATTTATCAAATCCTTTACATCACACAAATCAAGAACCTTTCAACGACGCCGTATCTAATGTTAAACGTTCTTAAAACTGATCCTAAATCAGTGTTTTCTTCTTCTTCTGCTTCATCCATCGCAGACAACCGAGACAGAGACAGTCTACACGCACCTCCCGGATACAAGTCTGCCACCGGTCGTCAGATGCCGCCACACTTCGACGTCGACTCGATGGCTCCACCTGGCGTCGGGCCCCCGAACCTCAAGCGCCGTCTGTCGATCAGGTCCGGCGGAGCGACGAGTCGCGCGCTGCGGTCTCGTCCCTCACCGAACGTCGGAAGCGCCGGGGGTGGCGGTGGCTGCACCTCGCAGATTCAGCTTCTGTCGATTCCGCAGCTGGACGCCATCCAGAGGACTTTACGTATCCTCGACGTCCGGCTGCAGCACGTCCAGAGCAACGCGAAGGACGACGACCGGGCCAGGCAGGACATCGATCACATCCGGCGACTCATGTCGGAAAACCAGAATGCCCTGTCGACGGTCGTCACTGTTCTGTCGTCGATCCAGGAAGAGGTACGTCGGCTGAGCATCACCGTTCACAAGAACCAAATGACTACGATCCAGCTCCAGCCGCCGACCGCCAACCACCCACCGCTTAAGGCAGCGCCGCCCAGGACTGACCAGATCCACCATCTCATCCGGGAACTGGACTAGTTCCCCTTTTGTCTTCCCACGTTGCCTCTTCTACATATCGTTTCAGGTCTGCCTGCAGCCGAGACAGTGGCAGGATTGGAAGTCTCGTCGCTGGGATTGTAGAACGGCGGACGCTCAGAGACCCATGTTCTAATAGGGTAACAGTCAAGTCAGGTGGCAGTCGGTCATTGCAAGCGAAAGGTTTTCCATCTGTTCTTGTGAGGGTATTTGGTCTGGGCGGTTTAATTGGAGATGCACCTCCTAAAAATAACCATCAAGGTCCGTTATGCTACTCTCAAAATGTACTTCACTGTAGCTGCCGAAAATTGAAGCTTTGGTGAATTCTCAGTGGATGTGTTAGTAGAATGTTGGTCTGTTTGCATCTTCAAGAAGTCAACTGCGAATCACAGGCCCTAAAAACTCGAGAGGTATTTGAAAAAGCTAATTAGCTGTGTTCAGCTTTTTATTATGGAAGAATGAGAATCACAGTTAAGCAGGCTAAATGGACTGGAAATGCGGGACTAGAAAAACTTCAGACTTGGGGAATATATGCTAGGAAAATATACGAGATGAAGTTATGAAGTAGCACAGATGGAGTGCAATTACAGGAATGAAATGGTAAAGTGAAAAAATAAAAAAGACATGTAGGTGGAATAAGGGGATGTATAAAGACTTCAAGAGAGTACAGAAATCGAAAATAAATTATATGAACGAGTTTCAAAAACAAGAGTTAAGGGAATCGACAGAGAGGAAGAGACAGACAGACAGGCACGAAGAGAAGGAGGCAGTCGCCATAACTGCACAAACAGAAGACTCCAAAGACCAATCGCTAGGCGAAGCACTACAAAATGGCAACAGCAAAGACGCAAAGGAATGCCTCATTAAGGCGCATAAATGGACCCTTGCGTAAACCTGTTTACAGCAACCAGACAGAAAACAACGACAAACAGAATCACTCAAACTCAAAGCCCAGTGAACAGAATCACTATCAAGTGAATTAGGTCATTGCAACAGTCTTGCATACACAATTGTCTCATAACAACTCTTACGTTGATCTACAATGCTAGTTGAACCAGTTTATCTATACACGGTGTCCTAAAAAAGAGTGAACCCCGAGAGTACATTCTAATAACATGAGCAAACATTTACGAAATTCATATCGAATTAAAAAAGTGTTCTTTCCTTACTTATTTACTATTAATACATTTTCACGTTTAAGAAAGGTCGCTTTAAAATGGCGTCAAATTATTACGTAAATGTAATCGCTAACTCTGACCAGTCACGGTTTTCAGTTGCATATATACTGAAATGGTATTAAATTTTTACTTTGAACTAAGAATTATTGCGTAATGGTTGTGCTTAAGAGAATTTCAAGATAAGAGATGGCGGTCTTTAAAAAAAAACTCATGCAAAAGACTGGCATATCGGGCTCTTAGTAGCTCAACACTAATGCAATTTTTTCTAAGAGTTTTTTCTCTGGACACCGTGAAGTAGAAGCATGTATTCCCTGCAGGACACAAACAGACACTGCTGATTATCATTAGACTTATGGTAACCAGATGTAATTAGACTACACTAAATGTGGTCTGCCACAAGACGACTGTGTCTGGCCACACTATTTTAGGGATATCGTCTGTATATTTGCATTTCTTGTGCGCAGCAAGTTCCAGATTAATTGTCCAGTTATGGACGACTCTTACGGAAAGAATCTGTTGCTGAGATTATTGTAGCTATTTGTTCTCTTTCCTCTTTACTTAACGTTTCAATTCCTTAGATTCTTCGTTGATAATTTGTTCTGAGTTTCTAGAGACTATTTATGCAATTAATGTTACTTCTTATTAGGTCATTATTCTTATTATTATAATTTTTTAAATAATCATTATCATCACCATTATCATTATTATTTGCGGCTATTTCTTCGTTATTATACATTAGTGCTAATATTATAGTATTAATTTATGTAGGTAAAACGCTTTTTTTCCATCTGAAAGGCAAGAATATTATATTTAGCAATATGTTCCCTCTGGCTTTAATGTTTTTGGTAGTTAAGGTATATCAGACTTCGAAAAATACAGAGTTCCAACTTGAGCTTCACTTGCACACGAGGAGATGAAGCACTAACTAAGCAGTAAGCACCGCTCGATACATGTTATTATCAAACTTTTTTGGCATCTTAATTCTTAAACCATTGGGAAAATATCGAACAGAATTTAGGCATAACTGCAATCTATCTGGGGTTTGACCTACGCATTTTTGGAAGGACATGGCTGCCGTAGTGACATGCTAACTGAGCTAAAATTCTCAAACTATTTATCGGCTTAAGAGTAGAGATTCATTTGAAAAAACTAGGACAATACGCAGACATTCCTGTAAACAAGTGGTTCAGCATTGCGTTTATTGAGAAATAAAAATAACATTATTTGTAAGGCATCTTAATTTAGGCCTAAAGCCTAACACTGCGCGGGTACCTGCATTTATATTGCTACCGCAGGTGCCTATCAGTGAAACGTAGGGGGAAGTGGGGCAAAGAGATTCAACGAGGCAAAGAAACTCAGCGCTATAGAAATTTATACAACCAGAAAACAGGTAACCAGTCAATCTATAAACCTTATAGACTCACTTCCGGCTTAGGTGATAGTATTGATATGCTTGGCCAAAAAATGTTTTGTTTCTTATTTTAAGAAAATAGATATTTTGTCATTTGCAATATTGATATAGTTTTTGCTTGCAAATCGATCATCACGTCCATATTGGACACATTTCGGGTAAGTAAACAAATTATTAGTAAGACACGTATCACACTTCAATTAGTGTTTCGTAATCTAGCGTGCACGGACCTCTTCTATTATCACCCCCCCCCCCGAGAACAGCCTACCTATGGTTTGGGGCAAAGTGATTCGCAACTGAGTTACTTTGCCCCATGCTGTGTCGTTTTGCCCCAGTATAGTATTACTTTGCCCCATGCCGTATTGTTTTGCCCCAGTATAGTATTGCTACAGTATTACTTTGCCCCAGGCTGTTTTGTTGCCCTAATGTAGTAATATTAGTTTGCTCCCGAGATTTATATAAGGTATTTGCACCTAAAATTTGTAGCATTGCACCAACTGACCTTTTCCCTTCTTAATTTCCTTTGTAGACATCCTAGGCTACTTCAACCAAAGAAATCATCTTTGGTTATTATTTAGCCTAAAAATATTATTTATGTTAACTCTAAACAGATATTACATTATACTTTCAGATTGAAAATGGTAAGAAATTACAAACGCAAAACTGATATGGCATTGTGGACTCTTGAAACTATGCAGGCAGCCATAACAGATATTAGATCAAATCAAATAAGCCTCAGACAAGCTGAACAGACGTATGGGATACCACACGCCACAATACGGCGCCATCTCATGAAAACAGTTAAAACACCAGGCAAGTTAGGAAGATTTCGATGTACATTGAATGAGGAATATGAAACTGAACTGGTACAGTACATAATTGACATGCAGCAGCGATTCTATGGGTTAAGTTTGACAGATGTTAGACAATTAGCCTTCCAGCTTGCAGAAAGAAACAACATTGATGTTCCATTTTCCAAGGTGACGCAATTAGCAGGAAAAGATTGGATGAGTGGATTCTTGCGGAGACATAAAACGATCTCACTAAGAACACCCGAGGCGACTTCTCTCTCACGTGCAACCGGTTTCAATAGGGTGCAAGTTGGCAAATTTTATAATCTATTAAAATCAGTTTTGGAAACCGAAAAAATTCCACCAAATCGAATTTACAATATGGATGAAAGTGGGTTGAGTACTGTGCAAAAACCCGGAAAAATACTTGCAAAAAAAACTCAGAGGCAAGTTGGAAAGTTGACGAGCGCCGAACGAGGGCAAAATATTACCATAGTCTGCGCCATGAGCGCAACAGGCACATACATCCCACCTGCTTTCTTATTTCCAAGAAAGTATATGGCTCAAACACTGATGAAGGGCAGTCCGCCTGGTTCTCAGGGCTATGCAGTGCCGAGCGGCTGGATGGATTGCGACACTTTTGTCAAGTGGCTCGGACATTTTCAAATACATTCTCATTCAAGTGAAAATGAAAAGGTGCTTCTACTGCTTGACAACCATGCCAGTCACAGAACACTAGATGCAGTGAACTTTGCAAGGTCAAACGGCATAGTTATGCTTTCAATTCCTCCACACACAAGCCATAAAATTCAGCCACTAGATCGTACTTTTTTTGGCCCGCTCAAAACTGCTTACAGCAGAGGTTGCGACAAGTGGCTTGTTTCCAACCCTGGAAAACGCATAACGATGCACGAAGTAGCAGCCATATTTGGTGATGCGTATGGCAAATGTGCTTCTGTAGATAAGGCTGTAAATGGTTTCTCGTCAACAGGAATTCATCCGTACAACCCGGATATCTTCACCGACGAAGATTATGCTCCTTCTTCAGTGACAGAAAATGCCGATCCAAATACATCGGTTGTTACACAAGCGGAAACCTCAGCAGCAAGTTCTACTAGTAGGCCTACGACAACCGCGAGTGATCAAGCAGAGATTCCGACGAGAAAGAGGAAAGCAACCGCGAGTGATCAAGCAGAGATTCCGACGAGAAAGAGGAAAGCAACCGCGAGTGATCAAGCAGAGATTCCGACGAGAAAGAGGAAAGCAACCGCGAGTGATCAAGCAGAGATTCCGACGAGAAAGAGGAAAGCAACCGCGAGTGATCAAGCAGAGATTCCGACGAGAAAGAGGAAAGCAACCGCGAGTGATCAAGCAGAGATTCCGACGAGAAAGAGGAAAGCCAGCAATCGAATTTCTCAAGCGGAAACCTCAGCAGCCACCAAAGAACAATCAATGAGTGTGCAGAGACCTATGCGAACATCCCGTAATCCTGCGATCACCAAGCCAAGGCCTCCATCTGCAACTCGAGTAATAATTCGAAAGCCTGCATATTTACAAAACGCAAAAAACTGTGCACAGAACATTCCAAATCAACCTGTCGAGGAACAGCAACTTGAACCTGTCGAGGAACAGCAACTTGAATCTGTCGAGGAACAGCAACTTGAATCTGTCGAGGAACAGCAACTTGAACCTGTCGAGGAACAGCAACTTGAACCTGCAGTCGAGGAACAGCAACTTGAACCTGCAGTCGAGGAACAGCAACTTGAACCTGCAGTCGAGGAACAGCAACTTGAACCTGCAGTCGAGGAACAGCAGCTTGAACCTGTCGAGGAACAGCAACTTGAACCTGCAGTCGAGGAACAGCAGCTTGAACCTGTCGAGGAACAGCAACTTGAACCTGCAGTCGAGGAACAGCAGCTTGAACCTGTCGAGGAACAGCAACTTGAACCTGCAGTCGAGGAACAGCAACTTGAACCTGCAGTCGAGGAACAGCAACTTGAACCTGTCGAGGAACAGCAAATTGAACCTGTCGAGGAACAGCAACTTGAACCTGTCGAGGAACAGCAACTTGAACCTGCAGTCGAGGAACAGCAGCTTGAACCTGTCGAGGAACAGCAAATTGAACCTGTCGAGGAACAGCAACTTGAACCTGTCGAGGAACAGCAGCTTGAACCTGTCGAGGAACAGCAACTTGAACCTGCAGTCGAGGAACAGCAAATTGAACCTGTCGAGGAACAGCAACTTGAACCTGTCGAGGAACAGCAACTTGAACCTGTCGAGGAACAGCAACTTGAACTTGAACAATCTCAATTGCAAACAGTTCAAAGAGTATCAATTTTTGATATTTCACCATTGCCTAAAGCATTCTCTGGTCAGGGTAATGGTAGAAAAAGGATAGCACAGAAATCGGAGATCATAACAAGTTCACCCTTCAAAAACATCCTTGTTGACAAATTTCAGAGTGATAACATTAAGAAACAAAAAAAGGAAGCTGCAATGCAAAAAAGGTCAACCTCGAAGTGTGCATCAAAGTCTACTTCCAAGTCTTCCTCAAAATCTTCTTCAAAGTCTGCTTCCAGGTCTGCTTTAAAGTATGCTAAACAGTCAGCTTCAAAGTCGGTTCCACAGTCAGCTTCCAGGTCTGCTTCAAAGTCTGCTAAACAGTCAGCTTCAAAGTCGGCTCCACAGTCAGCTTCCAGGTCTGCTTCAAAGTATGCTGCCAAGTTCTGTTTGAAAACAGCTTCTAAGAAGACATCTGATATTGAATGCATTTTTTGTACCGAACCTTACGTCGAACCACCAGTGGAAGAGTGGATTCAGTGCCACCACTGCAAGAACTGGTGCCATGAAGATTGCGCGGACACAGATAAACATGACGCCAATGGTAACTTTGTTTGCGGCGAGTGTTAGTTTTCTTGGCTAGAGAACAGTTTCAGGTTCTGTTAGTTTGCCATGTTTATTTTGCTCTTTGTTTATTTTACATGCAGACTGTCATAGAAGAACAGTTTCATTTTCAGTTAGGGCCTACTTTGCTATGTTTACTTCGCTGTATAGCTCTATTTAGAAATAATGTCATTACAATAATTATGTTTGGTATAATTGGTATGTTTGGTTTTGATAGGCCTACCTGTAGCCTACATTATAACAATAGCGTATCATTTTACCCCGGTGAATGGGGCAAACAGATACGCCTGTTTCATTTTGCCCCAAATGGCGGGGTAAAGTGATACATGCATAGCTTCCAATAAATCACAATTTCCAAAAAAACATCTGTACAATTTCAAATTTTTTCCTTACTAAGGTGTCTATGGATGGTAGAAGCATGAAATTGTACTTGGACCGGAATTGTTTTCCATTGATTAGATATATAAATTTTGACTCTACGAAATGTGTATTCCTTTGCCCCACTTCCCCCTACGTGCATGTTGACCAAACGCAGGTATGCGACTAATACGATCGTATTTCATCTGTGAACATTATTTAACTTTGTACTATTCACAGTTGTAAGGTGGCCCTATTAGCTAAATTTCACATTCCTTTTGGGTCTACGCCTCGTAACCTCTATGAAAGTAAGTTGCTGCATTTACTGCCATAGCTGTTATTCATTGGTCACAGGAAATAAATTGAATTGAATTGAACAACTGACAAATAGCCTAGTAAGCCACGTGACCTTGAACTATACGATCAAGCTGCGATTTCTGGTTGTCAGCAGTGGGAAAAAGATCTATGGATAGCAGTGGTTTGAGTGAGAGTAATGTTTTTCTAATGGAGACAGTCTCAGCCTCTGGAAGAAAGATCTGACAGGAGCGAAACGAGTGTGAATGTATTTTCAATAGAAGAATTTTCAATGCAAGAGCCAACTGGAGGCAAGCACTATGGACTGGAGCAAAATAAATGTACTAGAGAAGATAGCCTGAACCAGTTGGGCAGTTTCGCTCCCATGCAAATCGCACCTTGCCTTCGATAGTCGAATTTAATAATGCGGTAAATGGTCTCTCCGACAGCGCGCTGGTTCTACGATCCAACGGTTAGGGGTTTACGCCTACTGTGAGAACAACTCTGAGTTGTTTGAATACATTTATCTCGCGCCTCAGCTTCGGTTTTACTGATCCTGCGCACGTAATAAGTATAATTTATATAAAATAAAATGTGAAGTAAAATATTGTCTAGGAAATGTGAAGAGACTGCTTCAAACTGTAGCAGATTTTGTTTAAACTTCGACCGTTTTTCAATAAACCATTCTCAAATTGATGGGCTTTCTAGTGTTTTCTTTTGAAATGCCAAAATAAAATCTATTGGCTGTGAACAACCAGTGAAAGATATCATGTTTAAAATGAGTTTATTTTTGGCATTTAAAACAAGGATATACATTATCTGATCAGAGCGAATGTATCTTGTTGAAGGATAATTGTCATATTGTTTACAACTGTGACCTTGTTTACCGGTAAAAATCTTTTGTTCCACTTTATCAGTGAATTTCGTTGTGTTGACCTGCGAATGACTAAATTAAAATTACTTGTAGGCCTATACAATGATATCGCTTTGTTGATTATGAGTCCTACTATCTAAAATTACTATTTCCTACTGCTAATAATTATGAAGTGCCAGCTGTTATATGTCTTCAGATTCCCGACAGCTCAAGAACTACCCTGACACCATGTCCACATAATATTATTAATAATATTCGTGTTTATTGACATGCTCACTGACAAACCACAGAAGTAACATTGAAACATGACAGTGCAATTATCAAGATCTTATAGAACATACATCTTTGCAGCCTGCTACACGCCCGCTCATTTTACAGCTATCCCTAGCGAGTGGAAGGCTGAGCCGACCTACAGTGAGCTTACGGGTATCGAACCGTGTCTTTCAAGATCCTGATTTCTTCAAGCAAGAGTGCTACCATTCATCCATCCCCACCCTATATAAAGCCCATGTAGAACCCATATTCCCATATGGGACGCGTATAACGCCCATATTATCAAGTGTCCATCTAATGTCCATGGAAATACACACTCATCAAAGTTACACTTGAAGAGGTAGTGCTTCTGTGATTGATTCTCTGACTGTTAGACCATGTTGCACGTGATTGATTCTCTGACTGTTAGACCATGTTGCACTGCTTCAAACGCTGCTTTAAATCTCCTATACGAAATAAGGTAGTCTCTTTCTAAATGCACCACGAAAGTTGCTTTTCTTTTCAATTTGTAGTTTTTATTCGTTCAAGAACGTCAGTTTTCACAATTAAAATAAATTTTTCCAAAATACAGATCACGGCGATTACATCAACTCTCATCTCATCGAATACAGCGTGTTCATAAAATGAGCGAATAGCTTAATCTACCCAAATTCGGATGTACAGTCTTCTCTCTCTCTTCTTTCTTCTCTTCCGTCAGTGATCTGACGATGAGGCCTTTACGAAACTTCTCCAAAGTTCTCTATTCTTGATTGTCTCGCCGATTCCGGCTAAGTCGGTGCCTTTCTCCCTAAGTCCTCCTTGATGTTGTCCATCCAGGTCTTCCTCTGGCCTCCTCTACTTCTCTTCCGCTCCACATGTCCGTGTAATGCAGCATTTGGTAGCCTCTTTTCTCCCATCCTGCTTACATGGCCAAACCACCTGAGTCTCCTCTTCCCGATCTTTCCCACTATTGTTTCTTCTACTCCCAGCTCTTCTCTTGTTTTCTCATTTCTGATCTTCTCTCTTCTGCTTCTGCCTATGATTCTTCTTAGCCAGCCCATCTCCGCCACCAGCAGTCTTCGTTCGTCCTCCTTCCTCAAGCACCAGCATTCCGACCCGTATAGTAGCACCGGTTCTACCAAAGCATGATATAGCTTCATTTTGACTCTGGTGGTGATATTTTTTGCCTTCCACATTTTTCCTAATCCTCCAAATGCCGCACACGCCAGGCCAATTCTTCGTTTGATGTCCGCCTCACATCTGCCATCTTCCGTTATCAGTCCTCCGAGATAGACGAATCCAGTAACCTGTTCCAGTTCCCTGTTCTCTATTCTTATCTGTAGCTTCTCCTGTTGTTTTCCGATCACCATTGTCTTTGTTTTCTTCGCGTTTATTTTAAGTCCAGTAACGATGTACAGTAACGATGTGGGATACCATGTGATTGAATCTCGATGGTATCTAAGGCTCTCTGGGTGGCTTTTAAGAGGCATCATAAAAATACCTAGATAGATATGTTTAATGTGGCGTAATGGGAAGATACTGTGAAATACCGTGATGTGATATGACGTAGGCTACTATTAGCCTAGTGATGCTATATGATGTAATAAATTTAGATGCAATATTGGCCTATTGTATGTGGTTGAATATGATTATAAATATAACCAGAGGTGGCCAAACTTATCAGATCGTGAGCGGAATGAATAAAATAATGACTCATAATGCGGCATGATGCGGTTAAGATAGGGCAGGTATTTTATCTCTTTTATAGAATGGGGTGTATCTGTTATGGTTAGCCCTAAGACCACACTCAAACTGGAAAACAACTCCAACCAATTATATTCATTACCGCCTCCACATCTACTAGTTGCTAACTGATACATAGGTGACCTAAACCTAACGGCAGTGGCGTAACCAGAGCTGCGCCCCTTCCCCAGGGTAAGAAAATTTTTTATTTAAGGGTTTGTAATGGTGCATTTTGGAGACCATCTTTTGGTTAAAAGTAATAACTTTTACATAACTTGTTTGGCAAATTATATAATTTCATAATTTGGCTTTTGTAAATTGGCTCAGAGCAAAGTTCCAGGAACCAACGTAGACTAGCAACAGACAGACCCAACATAGAACTGCAATAAACTAAAGCATTGAAATTTTTGCTTTGTACAATGTAGGCCTACATGTAGTTTTCCGTTTTCTATGCACCGTCAGTCTGTTACACAATTGCAGTTAGGCCTATAATAAAATTTAAACTAATAGACTGACTGTTTAGTGTATAGGCCTATCTATCGGCTAGGCCTACTTCTTAAAAATCGCATAAAAATGCGCCTGTCCATCCTGACATTAAGACTTAATTTATAACTGAATAGTTTCTGCATTGTCAAAGACCAGAACAATTAGTTGATAACCAGAAGCGTCAAACTTTTTAGACCAAATTAAGTTACGCCGCTGTGCGTAGATAATATCTACGCACAGCGGCGTAACTTAACATATTATGTCTTAAGTCGCTGAATGATAAGAAAACTTACCGGTACTTCAGCGTTCGCGGTAGAAACGGGCATAGTCAAGAGAATTTTCAGTATAGGCCTATTGCGTAATTAATCTTGGGTTAGGCCCCTACACAGTGGTTAAATTGCTCATCCAGAGGTGGTGGGTCTCTAAATTTTTTTTAATCCGAAGAAACTAAGTGGCTAAGCCTATACTAAAATACAAAATGCGCGAAACACGACACATCACCGATAATTATAATTGCAAGCAAAAACATTATCTAACATAACATGTTACAGAAGACGAGGCTTTGATCGACATGTCAATGCAATGCAATACAAAACACATGAACAAATACCAAAATTTAATATGCAGAATAGGCCTACTTTCAAATTGAAGAGCTCAGTAAATAAAGCAGTCTGACTATAGGCTTAGATCATAACAGATGTAAGCCTGCGGCGAAAAGCTGAAAATTAAGCACGAGTTTCAACACTGTAATTCTGTCAATGCCACAACTTGCTGACTTAGAAACATTTCCATACAGCCCTCCGTGCTTCTGTGGCTGTGCATGTTTTTGGTGCTTTGGACTTGCATAAAGCACGCAAACCAGTACACTATAGATCCCGCAATGGCAGAAATTTTGTTCCAGATTTCTGCTCCACTTGCACCCCTAGCCAACTCAGCTATAGGCCCTAATGAGTACACCCACCGTACACTGTTGGTGGGAAGACAAGACGACGAGAGAGAGGACTGGTCACCCGCCTTCATATGCCAAGGCTAAGAAAATGAAGTCGCTAACACTTCAAACCCGTGGCTGCCTGAGGGCTAGCTTAGGCCTAATTTCTTAAAGGACTGTAAAAATCTGCTGCAGCATGACCACCCTTAGCAAACCATCCACGTACGATAACTTTCTTTGCAGCCTGTTAAAACTTTCTTTTCGACATCATTTGCAGACTGCAGGCGCGATAATTATAACTAATCGAAGGACGTGCTATTTCAGATTTTCAAACGATTAGGCCCTATAGCTCAGCCTCCCGAAATTTCGCAAACGAGTCAGTAATGAAGCACAGAACTGTGTTATCCCTCGATCGGTTGTAGCCCCAAAATAATCTACTTCTGTTGCCACAGCCTTGGGTTACAACCCTTCGGGAGGATTATAAAACAGCGGACGATTTAAGTAAACACTTAGGTCCAAGGAGTTTACTATGATGCTAGTGAATATTGGAACGCACTGTGAGGCTGACGAAGGCTAATCTGATTTTCGGTGGAGGATCTCCCTGTTGACGTGACGGGTCTGCCGAGAAGAAGAAGAAGAAGAAGAAGAAGAAGAAGAAGAAGAAGAAGAAGAAGAAGAAGAAGAAGAAGAAGAAGAAGAAGAAGAAGAAGGAGAACGAGAACGAGAACGAGAACGAGAAGGAGAAGAAGGAGAAGGAGAAGGAGAAGGAGAAGAAGAAGAAGAAGAAGAAGAAGAAGAAGAAGAAGAAGAAGAAGAAGAAGAAGAAGAAGAAGAAGAAGTGGAAGAAGCAGTCCCTTAAGCTATCCCTGAGCAGCCATGGGTATTAAATATTAGCGACTTCATTTTCTTAGTAGTCTTATCTTTTCGCTGACAAGTAATCAGTGTACTCATTATAGCTGAGTTAACTAGGGGTCGCACCCGGAGCAGAAACCTCGAACCA
The DNA here is from genome assembly GCA_963556255.1 of Allolobophora icterica. Lineage (NCBI taxonomy): Eukaryota > Metazoa > Annelida > Clitellata > Crassiclitellata > Lumbricidae > Allolobophora > Allolobophora icterica. Next base: position 42,910,496 of record OY744610.1, on the reverse strand, counting down.
AAATCCTGCCTTGGTGCCGATTTGAGCCTACGACCTCTTGAATGACAGTCCAGCACGCTAACCACTAAACCATCGAGCATCCCAAACAGTCCCTAAAATACCTAGAGATGTCAACTGCATACTCTTCCTCAAAGGATCAAACTCTACTTGAACTGGTAAGCAAAATTTCAGGTATCAGAATGAAATCGTGTTTAGTTGACTTCAGGTAATCTCTCAACAATCCACACTGCACACTACACACTCCAGACAAGTCAAGAAGAAGAAGAAGAAGAAGAAGAAGAAGAAGAAGAAGAAGAAGAAGAAGAAGAAGAAGAAGAAGAAGAAGAAGAAGAAGAAGAAGAAGAAGAAGAAGAAGAAGAAGAAGAAGAAGAAGAAGAAGAAGAAGAAGAAGAAGAAGAAGAAGAAGAAGAAGAAGAAGAAGAAGAAGAAGAAGAAGAAGAAGAAGAAGAAGAAGAAGAAGAAGAAGAAGAAGAAGAAGAAGAAGAAGAAGAAGAAGAAGAAGAAGAAGAAGAAGAAGAAGAAGAAGAAGAAGAAGAAGAAGAAGAAGAAGAAGAAGAAGAAGAAGAAGAAGAAGAAGAAGAAGAAGAAGAAGAAGAAGAAGAAGAAGAAGAAGAAGAAGAAGAAGAGACTCCATTATGCACACTGTGTGTCAGAAAACATTCAAATTTAAACCCTGACAGATACTTCCAACATTTTACAAACGGTTTTTGAAGGCCTCGTGGAATATGTACAGCATTATTTTTAGTGACTAATGTGAAGTTGAGTCGAGCAGTTGATAGCAGAGCTTTGGGAGACGGTATATGGTGTCAATGTAAGTGGAAACCTGCCGAAGGGCAGAGAACTTAAAGAAGAAGATATGTCAAAGGATCCGTTATACCTGGCTATGCCTTTTCTCATGCTCAGATTCTTACTCTGTCTGCCCTCATTGGGGTATTGATGGGCACACGTGGCGGCTTGGATGGAGCATACTATTAGACTAAGATCACTTAGCGAACCTTTATAGAGCTCTTCTTAACCAGGGCCAAAATGCCGCTGACGTAGCCGAGATTCATTCTGGAGCGGAAACTTCTCCGATCAGAACATTGAACAGTTCTTGATGCGGATGCTGAAAACATATGACACCGACCATGTGTATGTGATACCCCGACACATGGTCGGGGTATTACAGGCAGCTCATTAAAATGTGTTCATGCACTTCCTCGTTGTGTTCCTATCTGCGATGCACTGGAACAGTTCACAGGAGTGCACGCTGGTGCGTCAGAGTTACACAAAGACATGCGGCAAAGTACACAATTAAGAGATAACATGCATGGGTCGTTGCGTCCTTGTTGAATGGCAGCCTGGAATGGCCCACCGTTGTTGGATATGAAACAGATCGCCTGATGTCAGCGTATTTTTTAGAATAGCGATGTGTCATTGTGAGAGACTCCATTATTAATTAATTCGCTTTGCAGTAGTGTCATGTGTGTATATATATTGGTGCATCGATTATAATGGGAGAAATTTTTTGTCCCATTTATATTTCTCATAGCGCAGAGTAGTTGCCAAACGGTGTCAGCACTCAGCAGTATTCTGGCACAAATTCACCAATTTAGCACATGACCTTGAGTTGCCCTAGTGACCTTGAAGTTGTGATATTAGATGTTCAGTATTTACCCATGTTAAACGAGGAGTATTGTCAAGAAAAACAACTTCTACAGTATGAATCTGATGAGAAGTAGAATGCAATACTGGTAAAACGTGTTAGGCATATTATTCCCTCATTATGGCCACTACACCAATGATGAAAAGTGAGCTGAGTCTACAGTTAGCGGTCCAGTTTTATTCCATCAATGCAAGTAAGTTGTCAGGCTATGCGATATTATTTCTTACTGTTAAAAGTCTGCATTATTCGCCTGGATTCCAATCTTTTTCCTATGAAACCGTCCCTAGCTTTGATGCCACCGACTGAAATATGCGCAGCAGAACATCACTAGCATTGGAAGTAGGCCCTATTTGATGAAGAAATGATGCAATTTGTAGTCGCTACAAATGCAGCACAAAAGTTCGACTTTCCTAGATTTCCATGCCACACGTAGGCAGTGGAGCATTGTTAGCATAGGCAGCTGAAGCCTCAGTCGCTACTTTAAAACAATGTTATTACAGTTTTGCTGTTATTTGATTCTGAATCTCTGACAAAGTGAAGAAATTTCGATGGTGCATCATGTTTGCATTTTGAAATTTTCTCAACAAGGAATTGATTTTGATTCGAGTTAGACTTGCAAAACTGCTATTGTTGAAATCTGCTGCTTTCGAATTTCGCTGACATCAGTTTGCAAAATACGAATAAAATATTCAACTCCACATGGATCAAAGTCTAAACTTCCCAGTCTTTTTTCTACAATTTTCACACTGGTAATAAATGCCGGAGTATATATCATTCTCGTTCTCTGCTACTGCCTGAAAGAGCCATCAGCAGTTTCGGCCAATTAGTTGGCCGTAAGATGGGGTTCTGCTATATGATTGGATACTACTTCATTCGATTTATCAAGTGCTCAATTTCACGAATTCACAATAACATTAATTTTCAGTCATCGGTCTGTCCTTTGTCAGCATGCCCACATGGAATGGAGCCCATATTCCCATACTGGACCCGTATAGAGCCCATAGGGGTTCCATCTAATGCCCACGGAAATGATGGCACGGTCAAATGCATTATATTGTTACGTGATCATGCGTGTCCAGTATACATACCTGATCACCTGAGAAGTCGATAACAAGTCGCTAAGTCTTTCGATAAGTCTAAGCGACTTAGTCAGTCGATAAGCATGCGACTTAGTCGACTGAGTCGCTAAGTCAGTCGCTAACTCATCAAGTCAGTCGCTAACTCCGTAGCGACTGACTCCGGGTACTAGTTAGACCACACAGACCAGATAACCTCACAGAACATATGTAAAACCTTTTGCCTACAATGACTGACGGCCATCTGACAATTCGTCGTCTCTCATGGATTATACTTACTTAATAGTAGTAGTAGTAGTTGCAGTAGTAGTAGTAGTAGTAGTAGTAGTAGTAGTAGTAGTAGTAGTAGTAGTAGTAGTAGTAGTAGTAGTAGTAGTAGTAGTAGTAGTAGTAGTAGTAGAAGTAGTAGTAGAAGTAGTAGTAGTAGTAGTAGTAGTAGTAGTAGTAGTAGTAGTAGTAGTAGTAGTAGTAGTAGTAGTAGTAGTAGTAGTAGTAGTAGTAGTAGGTAGTAGTAGTCGTAATAATAATAATAATAATAATAATAATAATAATAATAATAATAATAATAATAATAATAATAATAATAATAATAGTTGCAATTGTCTCCGGACAATTTTTTTTACCTTCCTGGGGGATCCTTGATACCCCGGGGCAAAAAAAAAAAAAAAAAATAATAATAATAATAATAATAATAATAATAATAATAATAAAAATAAGATCAAAAATGAACAAAAGGCAGCAGGCCTAAGAAAACTACTATCGCTTCGGCCAAAATTGATGAATGTTAAGCGACTATGATTTCTTTGCCACAGCACAAAAAGGCGGATGGCCAGTCCTCTGATAGACTGTCGTATTATAGTACTCACCAAATTCGTTGCACATGTTTTGCAGTGAGTTCGGTAGATGGCTTCAATGACACAGAATTTTAATCAACCTTTTGGCTTTTTCTGATTCCTGTGGCCGAGAGTCTTGTGGTTAGCGTGCCAGACTGTCAATTGTAAGGTCGGGATTCAAATGCCCCTCAAGGCAGGAATTTGTTTTGAGATGTCGACCCCAGAGGTACACATGATCCCTCAGGATTTAAAAAATTAGGGATAGGCTCTAGTATTTTTCCGGGATGGCTAGTCTGCGTTGTTGTCGTGATTTGTGCCAAAAGTGCTGTGACAGGCAATAGCGTTAAAGCGTTGGACGGTACAGATAAACGCCGGTGGAGAAAGGCAGTTTTTTTCTGTTTTAATTATTATTATTCCGCTTCTATCATATCATATCATATCATATTTGGAGATTTGTATAGCGCCGTTCACGGCTCTTGCCATTCAGTAGCGCTTCCAGTGCGAAGACCCGAGAGAAGAAAAATGTTTTACGAACAGAGAGGGATGTAGGAAGAGATCCAGAAAATAAGGTTGCACGTAGAGAGGAAGGAATGGCATCCCACAGGGAAGGCCCTATAATGGCAAAAAGATCTAGTTTGAGTCAGAGCACGCGGAACAAAGAGAACATGTCGGTCACAAGAACGGAGAGGCCGGTGAGAAGATGCAGAGAGAGATAGAGAGACAGAGACAGAGAGACAGAGACAGAGACAGAGAGAGAGAGAGAGAGAGAGAGAGAGAGAGAGAGAGAGAGAGAGAGAGAGAGAGAGAGAGAGAGAGAGAGAGAGAGAGAGAGAGAGAGAGAGAGAGAGAGAGAGAGAGAGAGAGAGAGAGAGAGAGAGAGAGAGAGAGAGGATGGATGTGGTCCATGAGATATTTGGGATTTTCGCAGTTTGGACTTAAGGACCAGGACAAGAACTTTAAATTGAATGCGGGCTAGGACAGGTAGCCAGTGATTGACCGCATACGAGGAGATGTGGGAAAATGAAGGAAGAGGAGCAATCAGTCTAGAGGCAGCACTGCTTCTGCTTCTTCGGGTTTTCTTTTCTATCCTAATATTCAGCGTGTGTGCAATGGATTTATTTGAAGATGCCTCTAATGATCTAACAGTTCGACAAATCTTATTTCGATGTCGCATCACGTACCCAGGAGTCGAACCCAGGTCGCTAAGGTAAAAAGTAGATGGGTTCGGAGAAAGGTCACCGGAAGGGTCAGATCCGGCATCATTTGCATCACGTTACGGCCTGTGTTCATTAGAATAAATTATTCCAATTATGTTAATCCTATAGCAGTGGATTCGCAGTCTTCATTAAGCTTTTCCGAAAACTATATACCACCGCCCACGTGGAAGACAGAAAAGCAGGACGAAGTTCCTACTGTCAGCAGAGGAGCGTAGCCCAGTCAACCGAGGGAAGGAGGGTCTTCCACGTTCCAGAGAAATCCATTGACTACTGTCAGTGCACCGCCATTCACGCTACCCTCCCGTGCTCGGAGAAATGGACAAACGCATCTAGTGGGATCAGGTTAAGGTTTCAGTCAGGTATTCATCTTGGTGATAGCGTTCTTTATTATCCTAGGCACAGGGCTGCATTAAGGCCAGTGCGGGCCCGGGTGCTGTGAATACCTATATAGCCATCAGCGCGGGGCCAAATTACAAGTAAAAAAAATTATGTACTTCCGAAAATGCGGGCCCCTCAAAACTGCGGGTCCGGGTGCTCCAGCACCCTTAGCACCTACCCCAGCCCCAATGCGGACCTGCGTAGGCAACGTCGCATACTGAGCGTTGTGAACTGTTTCTTCGCTCAGTAAGTCCAGTAAAGCTTCCAGGTCCCATAGGGGACATAGGACGAATAATGATTTCCTACTCCACGACCTTTTGGTGAGATATGGACGAAACCCAGAGTAGTGGACACGGGGTCAGAGCATAGCATCACATACTGTTACATTTCAAGCTTACAGTACCGGAGTATTATACTTGGCGACATATACCAGTATGCACTAACAACTTCTGGAGAGTCCTACTGAGAGTGTTCGAACCCGCAATCTCTGGATTACCCACCAAGCGCACTACAGAACAGTCGCGTGTCGTACACGACTGTCTACACCAAGTGCAGTTTATAATTTCACAGGCTCATGCGTTGCGACGCTGCCATCAGCGTAACAATATCTCCGGCGTTCTATTGACTATCTTCTCTGGCAGAGCCCCTCAAGGCAACCGATCGCCTTCGCCTATGCTTGCCTCTCCGCCTGCCCGCCCGTTGCCCGCTGCCTACTTGTCTCCGTAGCGCGCGCTTCTGGCCAGTGCGCGATTCCTCGTCAAAGACAAATTTTAATATTACGGAGCCCCTCTCGCCTTCTGCTGACGTAGGCGATCCTCCGATCGAGAAGGCACGGGAAAACACCGGGCCAGTCGGAGTGACGTCTCACCGCTACTGAGCTACATAAATAAAATAACGTTGGCGCTACATCAGTAACGGTGAGACCATGCTGGGATGCAGAGAAGCGACGATCGGGTTCTGTTAGGAGTGGCAGAGGAAATCCAGTCGAAGCGAAAGTCTTCTTAGGTCCAGCGCTGTTCCGGGAACCTACAGATACGAACATACAGACACGGTAAGACGCCGTCGCAGTCTCTCTCTCACGCGAAGAGCAGTTGCTTTAAGAATATCGACTTTTCGTAGCGCGTTCGTATTGATTAAGCTCCACCAGATCGACGTTTCATCAGAAGCTTTTCTTCAGCCAAGGTACACGCTCATTTAGACTAGGCCCTCTCATCTATTTGGAACAAAAATTGTCATCAGAATTGTCATTCTCGACTCCAACAATTTTTCAGTTAAAGCAATTTACTTCTTACTGCACTTACTAATCTTGCTAGGTCCTATTGAAACTAAGATCTGTACTGGATCTAAGGCGCGAAGCAATCATATATGCGAACAGCTTATTCAAGTTCGCTAGGAGATTCCTCAGCAGGCGAAAACTCTCAATAGCTGGATTAGAGACGAAGCGCTACCGAATGTTGTCACTGTGAAGTACAGTGACAACATGACTTTAAACTTACCTCTTTCAAACCGCTTATCCACCATAGGCTGCCTCTCTGTCTTACGGACTGACCTTCTGGATTTTGACCTGATTACGGTTTGGTTTTGGTGTGCCATCGGTTGATGCCTTGTGCATTAGACACCGGCGCAATAGAAGTTACTAATTACAATTACAATTACAACACGACGAGAAAAACATGGCTAATTAGGATATCTTAACGAATTGCATGGGCAGACAATGGACTGCACCGCATTGACTACTGCTTAGCGTTCGTGAATAAGCTGGTGCCCTGAGCTTGGCTTTCGAGTGGTGCTTTAGAAGTTTGGAGTTTACGATTATGATTACTCCTTACGGAAGCCTACGGGCTGACGGATATAGCAGACGGTCAAGGGATGTGCCACGGTCCTCGAACAGATAATGTGCTAGCTACCTGCCTCTATGTCCTGGGTTCGATTCTCGATTCCTCATGTGAATCCACATCGGTCGCATGTCGAACTGTGCGAGGCCTCGGCGGCCAATAATTTTAACGTTCTGTGTGGAGATGCACTTGAAAGCTATTTGTTTAATTCATGGAAGAATGCCTACTCTATTCTGAATTGTTTTTGCTGTTTCCACGCCTTCCTTACTTCAGTTTTATAATGAATGATTCGGTGTGTTGGACATTGTATGCAGTTGGTGTTCGTGTAGGTATTTATCATTTTCGTAGGGGCTTACATTCCCAAAACTTCGCGGATGTTTACTAGTTTGTTTTTCGTCATGATGTGGCAGATATGACTTTGGGAATGTGTGATAGTGTCCGTAGTTCCATTGAGACAAAGATCATCAAAAACTGGAAATTCTATTTAAATGACATTATGATATTCGTCTGAGAATCAGAGGCCGTTATAGTTGCAGGGATCTTATAGGAATCAGCCAGGTGACAAGCAGATTGACATACAGTGGACAAAAGAGTAGACAGACAGAAAAAAACAGGCAGACCTACAGGCAGAGACGCAGGCTGATTAATAGGCAGGCAGGCAGAAACACAGACAGAGAGACAGAGGTGCAGCCTTACAGAGAGGCAGCTGCAGGTGGCTAGGATAAGATAGCAACCGAATGATCGATTGTTAGCTGTTAAAACTTCAGTGATTGATTGTCTTAATGACTGACAAAATTTGTTGGCTGATTGTTCTATTCATTTACTAGCAAGAATCAACCACATACATAACAATAATCATTCATTCATTCATTCATTCATTCATTCATTCATTCATTCATTAGGACATTTATATAGCGCCTCTTCAAGAGGGTTACTCAGAGGCGCTGCCGACTTCAGCACGACTAAAGAGAACGATGAACTATATATGCTCATTCTGTCATTCATTCCATTTAGTATGTTAATTACACAAAGTTACACGTTCGCAGGTTCTTCGTTTCTCTTTTTATCTTCTTTAATTCTAAACTCAACGTCACTTTAGGAGTTCAAAACACCAGACTCAGTATTATTATTATTATTATTATTATTATTATTATTATTATTATTATTATTATTATTATTATTATTATTATTATTATTATTATTATTATTATTATTATTATTATTATTATTATTATTATTATTATTATTATTATTATTATTATTATTATTATTATTATTATTATATGAAGGCTTAAACAGCTCAAGTTAATATGTATCTAAGTACACCGCAAATTCGTAACTGCATAGAACAATCCAACAGCAGTTAATTAAGATTAAAATTGAGGTCGTGATCTATATTCTAAAGTTTCGTTAGTGCGAATGGTTCCGCTACTGCAGCTTCATCCTTGGCTAACGAAATTTAATTATCGGTGCTGAGCCTCCGTCCGCATCGACTGGGAAATGAATTCTATTGATCCGGGTTGGGACGTCGTCGCCGACTCCAGTGACCTCCATCCTTCCATCCATCCAACGCCTAATCACTCGCCCGACAGACTGTCCTCCGGTGGACGGTATTTTCCTCTACGGATCTCTACTGTGTAGTCTCAACTTATGTCGGCGTCGGTCGTAAACTGTGGCTAGCTGGAACAACGTGGGCGTATGGCTCCCGTGTTTCTGAGGAGATTCTCCAAGGAGAATAAATTATTAATGAATTCGTGTTGTTGAGTTCAGTTACGTAACGTTGTTTCCAGTCCAAGAACTATACCAGATACCGTAAAAGCTTCTTATACGTCCTCTAACCTCTATTCTTTTAGCCGGATCTTGTTCAACACCGCTATCTTTGTATGACCCGTCAGACTTGACGCAGCGCTCTGAATAAGTCTGTGCCATGCGCTCTGCTTTTAAGTATTGCATTTTAGATTACGATTATGATTGCTTATGTTCTCTTCTCATGTAATTTCAATATAAAACTAGAATTATTATTAATTATTATTAGGCATTTATTAAGCAATCTGATGAACAGCATATATCGCTGGCGCTGAGCCGCTTTGAGTTAAGGACTTGCTCTAGGTCCCTACACAGTAACCGTCTCGGGAAAGGCTCGAATCCGTTCATTCCTCGTTACAAGGCGAGCACTCTAACCAATCGGCTACCGTGTCCACCTTTAACAGCTTAGAGCCTTAGATAGTTAGATAAGCATACGGTGCGCGTACAGAAAACTCTTACAATGAGCTGATGAGTAAGAACCGACGGAGAAGAAGTTCCAATCAACTGCTCGACTCAGCTTCACGTTAGTGAAGTTGAGTGGAAATTAAGTCAACTACATGTACACTGAATTCTGAATTACACTCCTGTTTTTTCATTTCTCTTTACAATCAAGCAACTCTTTGTTCTATTATTTTAAACTTGTGTTATGTACCATGTTGCGGAGTGACAACGCGCGGTGATAATAAACGAATAATAATAATAATAATAATAATAATAATAATAATAATAATAATAATAATAATAATAATAATAATAGTAGTAGTAGTAGTAGTAGTAGTAGTAGTAGTAGTAGTAGTAGTAGTAGTAGTAGTAGTAGTAGTAGTAGTAATAATAATAATAATAATAATAATAATAATAATAATAATAATAATAATTAGAGACTAATAATAATGCAACATATTCCACAAGGTCTTCAAAAATCTAATGAAAAATGTTGGAATTATATGTCGGGGCCTAAATTTGTGTGTTTTCTGACACAAAGTTTGCAGTTGTCAGTTGACATTGTCGAATGTGCGGTTGTGTAGCATGAATTTTTAAGAAATTACCTCAAGTCAGCTATACACGATTTCATTCTAATACCTGAATTTTTACTTACCAATTCAAGTAGAGTTGGACCCTTTGAGTAAGAGCGTGCAGTTGACATTTCTGAGTATTTCAGACACTGTTATAATTGTGTTACATATTACACACAAGTTAGGCATTAGATGGCGTAAGTGACACCCGACTTCAGTGAACTCTTATATATATTACCGACGGGTATGTCCGCTATTGTGAAGAATTGCTGATTTTAATCAAAGCGAGTTATTAATTCTATCTATTCTGGATTTAATACGTAAGGTTTGAAATACAGTAGGTTGAAAGTCTTTTTTCCCTTCAGGCTGGGATTAGTCCCTCGCTGGGGAGGGGTCCAGGGCTGTAGTCGAGGGTATACGCGGGTATACAGCGTATACTTACCTCTAGGGAAATTTGAGAGCGTATACTCATGGCTGTAGACGAGGGTATACGCGGGTATACAGCGTATACTTACCTCTGTAGATGAAATTTTGAGGAAAAAGAGAGGTTTTCAGAGGTTTTTAGGGCGAATGACTAAAAGGTCATCAACTTTTTCAGAGACGAAATCGTAAAAAGTCTGAAAATTTTCAAAGAATTGGTGAAAAGTCTGAAATTTTTCCTAAAAAAAGGTCTTCAAATTTTTTTGACGCCGCTGGTCACCGGTAGCGTATACTCACCTCAAATTTTACCACTACAGCCCTGGAGGGGTCAGCCACTCGGATCCTCTGTCTCCATCCCGCTCGATCTCCTGTATCTTCTTTTTTCAAGTCGGGAAGCCTGAGGTCCTGCTGAACCATGTCCATCCATCTCTTCTTTTGGAATCAACGCCTGTGACGTCCAGGTACCTCCGCCTTCTTGATGCTCTTATTGCTACTATCCTCCTCCGCCCGCTTTACATGTCCATACCACCTCAGTCTGGTCTCACGCACCTTGTCGGATATATATACCACTCCGAGTGTTGTCCGGTTATTCTCATTTTTCTTCCTGTCTTTTAATGACACCCCAAGTATCCATCGTAGCATTCTCATCTCAGTTCTCTCCAGAAGTTCCTCCTCCTTTCTCCTCAGCGTCCATGCTTCTGCTCCATTAATCAATACCGGTCTTATCATTGTCCTGTATATCTTCCCTTAAGATGAACCGAGATCTTGCGCTCACACAGCACACCAGATAAATCCCTCAACTTCTGCCAGGCTACTTTTATTCTGAGGATGAAAGTAGTCTTCACCAAAGTCTGGATGCAGAAATGAAGTCGTGTGAATACTTGTGAAGAATAGTGTTCATATTTTTAAATACGGATTATGGAGATAGAGAGAGAGAGAGAGAAAGAGAGAGAGAGAGAGAGAGAGAGAGAGAGAGAGAGAGAGAGAGAGAGAGAGAGAGACAGAGACAGAGACAGAGACAGAGACAGAGACAGAGACAGAGACAGAGACAGAGACAGAGACAGAGACAGAGACAGAGACAGAGACAGAGACAGAGACAGAGACAGAGACAGAGACAGAGACAGAGACAGAGACAGAGACAGAGACAGAGACAGAGACAGAGATAGAGAGACAGACAGACAGACAGACAGAGAGAGTAAGCGGTCACGTGGTAGAAATTCTTTAGCTTGTGTTTACTTATTTGTGTATTTATTAAGGAGATTTATGTAGCGCCACTCCATGAAGAATAATCAGACCCAACTTAGCCGCAGCCTAAACGATATTAAATGTCATTAAGCACAAAACACATCAGTTCGCAAACCAGAAGAGTCACCATTGGTCGGCTCTCGCACACACGTAGAACCCAACCAACAGCTTCCCAACTGGAGTTGACAGATGATCACAAATTCAGAGTTATTAGTGGAGATAATCTGGGATTAACTAATCATGGACTCTCCATTGTTCTTCGTGTTTTGTCAAAAGTCGTTTACTCTGAACACGTGCAACTATTCTCAATCGATGGTGAAAACGGATCTCGGGAATTTAAAGTCAAAAGCAACCAACGGAAGGATATACAGACAGATTGGAAGAGAGACGTTTGGAAGGACAATAAATCAATGTTAACTCATGGACACTAACAACAAGAGTTAACAAAAAATACGAGACAGCAAGTGAGAGGAGATAATGAAAAAGACACAACTAGAGGCAGTTAAAAGGACAAAGACACAGAAGTGAAGATTAACCAAAGATAGAGGTACAGAGTAAAGAAAGAGATAGAGAGACAGATAGACAGACAGACAGACAGACAGACAGACAGACAGACAGACAGACAGACAGAGTCATAGCTAGATGCAGAGACAGATATAGAGACAGAACTACAGCCAGACAGAACCAGAGTAAGGGGCATATTGATACGTGTACACAGACAGAACCAGAAGCAGACAGAAGCACAGAGACTGACAGACAGATAGACAGACAGACAGTAGCGTTGAACATTGTTGGCGCAATGAGAATGCATATTGTTGACAGTCAACGTTCTTCGTTAGGCCGCCTTCGAAAAGAAGAAGGCACCAGTGACGTCAATCGAGCGAGAACGACAAGATGCACGCAGCAGCAGCAGCTAGCAGCATCAGCTATGAGCAGCAGCAGCTAGCAGCAGAAGCAGCTATGAGCAGCAGCGAAGCCAGTGGCTCAGGCAGCGCACTGGATTATCCGTCTACGCGCATCTTGTCGTCCAATGGAATTACTCTGCGCGCGCAGTTGCCATAGCGACAGTGCCCTTCAACATGACTACACGAAGGGAAGCAGAAGAAGGAGAGGAGGAGGAGGTGGTGGAAGAGAAGGAGGAAGAGCAGGAAAATGAGTAGAAGGAAAGGAAAGAGGAAAGAATGAGTATGAAGAGGAATTGGAGTCGCAAAGCAACAAACGTTAAATATAAAAATGATATATTTGAATTATAAACTATATAATATGTAGTCACTCACACACAGACATATATATTTGTAAGTGATACATATATATATATATATGTATATGATATACATATATATGCACATCATGCAATTCAATACAATATTATGTATATACCATTTATGTAATACAATACAATGTCATGTATACATATATTGCATGTAATGCATTCTACGCAAATACATAGAATGTATGAGGAAAAGAAGAGTGCGTTCCGTGATGTGCATTGACCCCAGATCTGGATCAATAAAGGAGCCGGATGACTGGAAAACTGGATCGATTATTATTAAGCCATTCTCTACAGCCACGGATCGATTGGTCTGAGTCCGAACTAAAAATGAAGGAAGCGAATAAGGAGACAGCGAAGGAAGCAGCCACCCATCTCTCACGCACTGCCAGCAGCAGGACCAGCTTTGGTGACAATCGTCACTGATGGAATGCGGTCATTCATCCGCCAGCGTAACTCAAATGTTAGCTTTATATAAATAGCAAGATACACACAAACATGCATAAACACAGACATACAGACACATAGACATACATACATATATATATATACAGGCATGTTTTAGAATTTAGATGATAATGTGTAGCTAATATTAACAAAATAATCAATAAGCTAGTCCTCACTTTATTATATTCACATGAATACATACAAACCAATTGCACATGATACATCTCTTTTTCTTATTACTTTGTATAGCGCCTTCGTATCATGGAGAATGTTGCATTTTGTTTATCATTGCATCAAGTCATTTAGTAGACCGTCCATTTGGAGCAGTCTTCCTCTGCGTTCTATTCGCTTTAGTATAAAACTCAGATTTAATGTGCACCTGTTTAGATTAGTCATGTCCAGTGCCTGTCTGGCACTCAGAAGAGCTAGCTGGTTTCTAATCGTAATCGCGGACTCTAAATTTCTACAGCGCTAGTTTAAATATGAGCGCAGGGCATCAACTTATTCACGAGCGCTGCATCGTGTCAGAGTCTGGTGCCAGAGACACCAAAGATAGGGGTTGTTGCTGGTTGTGGTTGTGACGAATTGCGCTTAATAATGGTATTGGTTGGGCCCTTAATAAGCGGTTAGGCCATTTGCACCTGCAATTAGGTGCATAAGAGAGCGCGCCAAATTGGTCTTTGGTTTGCCTGTGATCAATGGCTGAATAGGCTTCACCGGAAGTGTGGTGCTGTAGGGACATAGGGAAAGTTAGTTGATGTTTAGCTTTCGTAGAGTTAGGAAATGAGAAGTTCAGCTCTCAACGGACAGAGAACAAAGGCTGTTGTTTATCTCTCAACGGACTGAGTTGTAGGTATATAAGTAGATAAAGTGTGTAGATTATAGCGACCAGTGAACTGACATTTGTTTAGGTTTTTCTTCTGAAGTAAATACTAGTCAAGTTTATTTTCCGTTCAAATAAAACTTTGAAAACGTCGAGACTTATGATTATAGTTCGGCGAAGAAACGGGAAAAATCCTCACAGTGGTAGTGATGTTAAAATGAAACAGATGATGTTAAGATAGCGAATTTAAATAAATTATTTCACTGTGACGACTGCTAACATTTATAAATCGCTGCAGGGAGACCTCTACGCCAGGAGGGTTGTGCACGGCTTGAAACTAGACAGTCGCGTCAGTGCTTGAAAACTGTCCTGAGACATAATTTGAGATATAGTCATCGGACGGTTGTCAAGAAATACACCAGTCTGTTTATAAATTCGTTTTCTTTTGATCGATACCGTGTGATGGTATAAGGTCGTTTGCGGACTGACATGTGCCTGCTTGTAGATTTCCTCTGATTGACAGCTATCAATCAGGCTCTGATTTGGTCGGTGAGTGAATGACTCCGCTTTTAATCGATGTAGTCATGAAAGGAACAGATTTGTAAAACAGCTGAACGACCTGAGCTGACGGTCAGAGATACGCTGTCAAACGCAGAGATGAAAGCCGGCAAAGAAAGAAAGATAGACAGACAGGCAAACAGACATACAGACAGACAGACAGTTGGAAAGACACGAGCGGACAGTGGAGGAGAGGAACTTGTATTGTTTTTATCGTGCTGTATAGCGTTGTATTCAGAGGCGCAAAAATATTTGGGGCCCTTCTGAACGGGTAGACTGAGCAGCGGCGGCGACCTTGTTTGACAGGTGGGGGACACGGAACACTGTTGAACTGATCTGGTCAAAAAAGAGATGAAAATTTTTTCCGGAGCGCGAAAAAATTTGTTGACCCGTTTTGGGTGTTTCTTCAAATTGTGGGGTGGCAACTGCATGCTGTGTCCCCCCCAAAGTGGAGTCTTGTCCCACTCGACCCCCGGGATCGCCGCCCATGAGGCTGAGAGTCTGAAACTCTGGTGGGGTTTAGCCAATCATGTGCAAAGACCCACGAAGTTGAATTCGAAGCCGTTTTGTGAGTGTTATTGACCCTGTAATTATGATTACTTATAAAAGCTATTTCAGGGAATGTGAAGTTATTTGGTTTAATGTTATACTTTATGGTTGAAAAAATTTCATTCGTTTGGGGGCCCTCCGAGATTTGGGGCCCTAGGCGCGCGCCTAGGGCCCCTACGTGTAAACGCGCCTCTGGTTGTATTGGCTCTCTCACGAATAATACAGAAGCGAAAATTGTAGCTTAGAAAAGGCTGTATTAAAGTTCACAAAATAGTGACAGTTTCTGGCAATTGATTTCACGGCCTCTTGTTAACGGAGTGGTGCAACAGAAGATTTTGCCCAGACGAAACATTTTGCCGAACTAGCGCTCAGATTATTTGCACGAGAGAGGTTAATATGGAGTAGCTTCGTGAAATTGGGCTGTATTGCCCTAAGAGTTGAGGCTAAGACTTTAGTCGTTTAGATTTCCTAAAATTCTGTGCGCTCATCATTACAGACATATTTTCAACTGTATTCATCAGCGATTCGCAATCGATTCCTATATGATCGGTAAGCGCGACCTCTGAATTTTCACGAGAGGATTTTCATACAACCCTTTGAAACATCGTAATCGTAACCTCTAAAATTCCACAGCTCTACTCTAAGGCAAAGGACAAAGCACCAGCTTATTCACGAGCGTGTCGTCAATTCACAGGGATTGTCCAGATGTGGGCGAGCGAAGTTCTGAGTTGCTAGAAAGACCAGAGAGAGGAGAC
Source organism: Allolobophora icterica (assembly GCA_963556255.1). Classification (NCBI taxonomy): domain Eukaryota; kingdom Metazoa; phylum Annelida; class Clitellata; order Crassiclitellata; family Lumbricidae; genus Allolobophora; species Allolobophora icterica. Next base: position 42,894,626 of record OY744610.1, on the reverse strand, counting down.
AGAGGCGGGTTTCGTTGAGAACGCGAACAGTTCGAAGGCCAAGGATTCGATGGATTATTATGCTGAGATTGGGCAAGGGCCGGCATTCAGTGTGGACCTATAGGCGGAATGGAAAGTCTGTGAAGTGATAAGTAGAGGAAACTGAAGCAGATTATGGTGGGCGGACGGTGGCAAACACTTTGCGCAAGACACCACGAGAAGGCAAATTCGAGCTTTGGCCGATTTCCCATTTACTCGGATTTCCAGCTGTCTTTCGTAATCGCGAATTGAACGACACCGATATCATTTTCCCCTGTTTGACATCTCATGATCCTATCAAGCGATCTATTAACAGTCTAATTCATCACAGACTTATTTATATCTCGGGGGCGCAGCTATAACAACATCTGCATCGATTTTTTCCTCACCCACCGCTAGGCGGCGCTGGTGGCACGTGCTCGGACCCGGCAAATACTTGCAGAATCGATTCGCTGTGGACCTGCATTGTGGCTGTGGCACCGAGTACGAAGTCTCTACCCTCCCACTCTTCTTCTCGCCTTCTTTCTTGTTCCTTCTTCCTAGAAATCCCTCCTTTGTTCTTCCCTATTGTTCCGCCTCTTAGGTTCTTTGGTCAATTGCGTGGGCGTTGCATTCACTATTATGAAGTAATGTCTGATATTAGCAGATACCATTTGAACATTCCAGCTCAGACATTGCCTCTCTGATTGCCAGATACGTATAATCAAGATATACGTATCTACTCGATTGCCTTTGAGTAGATAGCTCGAAGGGAAGATACACAGCATAAATGAATGAATGAATGAATGAATGAATGACAAAATAAATAAATTAATTAATGAACGAGTGAACGAACGAACGAACGAATGAATGAACGAATGAATGAGTCTGCGAGACCTTCCAGAATTCTGTGTGATCACAGATAGGCAATTTATAATCTGATTGTAGGCCACAGTAACTGCATTGTCTTTCTACACAATATCTCTCTATAACTATTCAGCCACACCAGTATTTTTGACCAAGTGTTACCCTACACGTGACGGCTGGGCAAAGATTATCATCGGAACATTTGCGGATTCCTCGTATACATCACTAAGGAACGCCCTTCCTAGTAATGTGAACGCACTGAAATTTTTATGGCGCTGTTATAACGATCGAAAAAACCCTTTTTAATAGTTGTTTGTAATGTGCTACTATTATTGCCACATGAGGACATTCCCGGTTCGTATCACTCGATGTCATTTACGATTAGAATGCACTAATACTAGAGAATGACATAATGACTTGTTTTTCTCTTCTATACAATTCTTGAAAAAATGAGCAGAATCGGCGCCATACGATCGCTATATAAAAGTGTGTACAACTGTACATTTACATTTACATTTTACTAGTGCGCAGCAACTTGAGTATACATATTGGCGCAGTACAAATTTAATATATGTGGCACGGTGCAATTTATTCATTGATTGGTCGTCTTGTAACGCGAAAATCGACGGATTGGAGTCTTAGATGGGGCAATCACAGTGCAGGGCATTGAACAGGAACTGGTCTCAGATGGGGCAATCACGGTGCACAGCATTGAGCTATAGAACGAGTTGAGCGTTCTCAGCGTCCAAAGACTTAGTGCTGGCGATTTACAACAATATTGAGATTCACTCGTGCGCGAAGAGATACAAGAGTTCCCGGCACTGGGATGGATCTACACAATGCAATAGAACCGGCCTCAGTTGCAACTACGGGGTGGTGGTGAAATGAGACGGTTGGATAAGCGCAGAGAGAGAGAGAGAGAGAGAGAGAGAGAGAGAGAGAGAGAGAGAGAGAGAGAGAGAGAGAGAGAGAGAGAGAGAGAGAGAGAGAGAGAGAGAGAGAGACAGAGACAGAGACAGAGACAGAGACAGAGAGACAGAGAGACAGAGAGACAGAGAGACAGAGAGACAGAGAGACAGAGAGACAGAGAGAGACAGACAGAGACAGAGACAGAGACAGAGACAGAGACAGAGACAGAGACAGAGACAGAGACAGAGACAGAGACAGAGACAGAGACAGAGGGAGAGGGAGACAGAGACAGAGACAGAGAGAGACAGAGAGAGACAGAGAGAGACAGAGAGAGACAGAGACAGAGAGATTCAAAAAGGAGAACGTTAGTGGTAAGATTTCTTCAAGACGTTGGTCAATAAATTGTAAAATTGAAAGCATTGTGAACTCCTGCGCCTCTGGACGGCTTCGCAGAGGCTCCATGCAATAGCTCTGTTTTAATAAAATTAGTTATTGTGATTTGATCATGCTCATATATAGTAGCGCACGAGGTCCGTTTTTCATGGTTAGAGATAGTTCAGCATTCCTCATAGTAAGCAACCCATTTTGAAGAATAATAAATTAAACAAGCCTGTAAAATGTATTAAAACTCAGAGAGTTTGAGACCTGGCAGTAATGACTTCATAACCTCGTCTGGAAATGTCGACTAATGTAACATTATGGCAAAGTGTAACAAATCTATATTCCTATCATCGATTATTTGCCATCAGAAATAGTCTCTGAATCTGCGAGTATTATTCGACATCGAACGAACTGGCCCTGTCTCTTTATGTCTCTTTGTCTCTCTGTCTCTTTGTCTCTCTGTCTCTTTGTCTCTCTGTCTCTTTGTCTCTCTGTCTCTTTGTCTCTCTGTCTCTTTGTCTCTCTGTCTCTTTGTCTCT
>OY744610.1:42751933-42886933 GCA_963556255.1 Allolobophora icterica | reverse complement strand
ACGGACGGAAGCATGGATGGAAGGACGGACATCAAAAACGGATGGACAGACGGACGGAAGGAAGGATGAACGGATGCACGAAAAGGAGATGAGGATAAAGGGGGTCATTGGAATGAACTCCCTCTGGAGCTTCGCTCCCTCCCCGGGGTTCCCTCAGGTTCTTTTCATGGTTTTCTCAAGACTTCTCTTTTCGATCGAGCCTGGATATGGGTAGATTTCTTAAAGGGCGCTATATAAATGTTATGGATAGATAGATAGATAGATAGATAGATAGATAGATAGATAGATAGATAGATAGATGGATAGATGGATAGATGGATAGATGGATAGATGGATAGATGGATAGATGGATAGATAGATAGATGGATAGATGGATAGATAGATAGATAGATAGATAGATAGATAGATAGATAGATAGATAGATAGATAGATAGATAGATAGATAGATAGATAGATAGATAGATAGATAGATAGATAGATAGATAGATAGATAGATAGATAGAAGAAAAGAGAGGAATGGATCTAGATACGAGGAGATTCAGAGAGGGAGGAAGAGACTGATGGAAGGGTGAACGGACATACAAAAAGGAGACAAGGATAAAGGGAGGTAAAGAGAGAGAGAGAGAGAAGAAGGAAGCTAGAGTAGAGGAGAGACAGGAGAGAGAGAGAGAGAGAGAGAGAGAGAGAGAGAGAGAGAGAGAGACAGAGAGACAGAGAGACAGAGAGAGAGAGACAGAGACAGAGACAGAGACAGAGACAGAGACAGAGACAGAGACAGAGACAGACAGAGAGAGACAGAGAGAGAGAGAGACAGACAGAGAGAGAGAGAGAGAGAGAGAGAGAGAGGGGAAGAGACGGATGAACTCACGGACAGATACACGAAAAGGAAATGAGGATAAAGGGATGTAAGGAGAGAGGAAGGGACCTAGAGAAGAGGTGGAGAGACAGAGATGGAGAATAGACGTATGGACGGACGGATGGTACTACTCTATTCATTGATTTTGATTTTATCATCTGAGAAGAAGAAACGCCGACTGATCTTAACCCCCAAAGATCTCCCAATACATCCACCGCAGGATCAAGCAACGCAGAACGCAACGATGCAGCCACGCTTATGATTGCGTCATTATATCAATCATCTTTTTCCTATTCCTCTTCTCCGGTCGTCCTCTTCCTGTTGCTCCTTATCGTCCCTTTCCCATTGCTGTCATCTCTGTGCGCTGGAAACCTTGTCTGAAATGGCGACCGATTTGGCGGACCGTAGATTTGTCACTAAAAATAACTGGACGATTTATGAAGAGCTCTGACAATTGCCGTTAGGTGGAGCTATATTTGGCTTCTTCGCTCTACTTCAGCGATGCCAAATATAACTGACCATGTTGCTTTCGATGTCAGTGGACGCTGGCATATGATGCTGTTGGGGATTTTTCAGGAAATTGATTAGGCCTAGATTAGATTGGAGTCAATTACATTGGATTTGATTTGATTATATTTGAGTGGCATGGAGTAGATTGTAACTGATTGGGAAATGGATTGGATCTGATCGGTTTAGATTAAACTGTATTGGATTAAGCTAGATTTTAGCGTCCAATAGCATAAATGATAGTGCTATAAACAGAAAAAGCAACATTTGAACAATGTGTGATTCTTCTGCCAGAATATTTTTTTATTCTTCGGGCGTTGCAAATAAGAATTCTTTGAAAATGAACCTGTGTAGGCCTATTTATTAATTTAGGTCCCAGGGGCGGGTCAAAGTTTTGAAGATGGGGAAGAAATAATGGCAGAGCAAATGTGACCCTTCTCTGGAGAGTACAATTTTTTTTATTATGTCCACAAACTTCTGTGTATTGAATTCTGAAGAAGGGAAACAGGAACCAGAGTTCGCGTGAGAGGGCCTGTAATGCTAGGCATGCTGCCTCCATGTGTGTATGTGATTAGCAGCATTGCTTGTCAAAATCTGTCGCGTGTTTTGCGTTAATCAGCTCCTTCTTGGTCAAATCCGCAAATAATTAGCTGCCCGATGTTAAATCGTCTCAGCAAATGTCCAGGTTTTGTCATAGGAAGCGAACACATCGTCCACACAAAACCCAATCATAAACCAGACAAGCAGAGCATTAAACCAAACGCCTTGGAATGCCTTATCGACTCAAACGCTGGATCGATATTGATCGATGACTGATCAATAAGAAGGAGGGACGTGAAGGAGGAAGGCTGAAGCCTTTAAAGCTGAATGCGATGCATTGGTATCTAGTGGCAATGTTCCTTCGTTGCTCGTTGCAGCATTGCAGTTAAGCGACGCTGAGCCTGGATTGTAATCGTATTCGTAATCTTTATATTTAAAAGCTCTACATAAAGGCTTATTTATAAGCGCTGCGTCATGTAAGAGGAGTTGTCCCTAGATACCAAGTGGAAAACCACGTCTGTTGCCAGGAGACCTGGGAAAAGAGGACCCAGAGAAGCTACATAACATAACAACATAACATAACAAGGTTTTGAGTGGCTCAGTAGACTTGCATCTGTGTCAGAGCCACTCTCTCTCGAGCCTCCTCGCAATTGCCCCTCCTTCTAGTATCCAAGTTCACTGAGTTTCTGCTTAAATGCAATAACCGAGTCCGCAGTAACATTCCCCCTCGTCCAACTTATTCCAATTGTTCACTACTCTGGCACTGAAGAATCTTTGCGTTATTGTCCCAGCTGATTTTTTAACAATCTTGTAGCTATGCCCTCTAGTTCTGTTGTTACTTGAGAATTTAAAGAGCCTTTGTGCTGGTATTTTATCTCTTCCTGTCACTATCTTGAATGTCTCTATTAAATCTCCTCTATTTCTTCTTTTCTCTAATGTTGTCAGCTTGCATCTCCTCAGTCTTTCTTCATATGTCAGTTTGTCGAATCCTTTGATCATTTTCGTTGCTCTCCTTTGTATCTTCTCTAGTTTTTCTATATCCTGTCTCAAGTATGGACACCACACCTGCACACAATACTCCAAATTTGTTCTAACCAATGATTTGTATAATTCGAGCATTATTTCTTTTTTCTCTGCTGATTATTGTCCTTTTAATCATTCCTAATACCTTGTTCGCTTTCTTTGCAGCCTCTGCACACTGTCTTGAGGGTTTAGGACTTCTGTGTATGATTACTCCTAGGCCCTTCTCCTCTTCTGATTCCCTCAATAGTATTCCTCCCATTTCGTATCGGAATTATTTATTGGTTTTTTCCATGTGTATAACTGAACATTTCTCTGTGTTGAACTCCTGGGACGAGAAAGACTGCAAGACGGAGTAGAGGATAACTATGTGTGTATGTGTTTATATATGTATGTATGTATGTATGGTTGTATGTATGTTTGCATGTATGTATGTGTGCATGTATGTATGATTGTACACGTATGTATGTATGTATGTAAGTGTGTGTATGTATGTATGTACTATGTATGTATGTATGTATGTATGTATGTATGTATGTATGTATGTATGTATGTATGTATGTATGTATGTATGTATGTATGTATGTATGTATGTATGTATGTATGTATGTATGTATGTATGTATGTATGTATGTATGTATGACATTGTATGTATGTATGTATGTGTGTATGTATGTATGTAAGTGTGTGTATGTATGTATGTATGCATGTATGTATGTACAGTTGTACACGTATGTATGTACATGTATGTATGTACATGTATGTACGTACATGTATGTATGTACATGTATGTACGTACATGTATGTATGTACATGTATGTATGTATGTACATGTATGTGCGTACATATATGTATGTACAAATTGTACATGTATGTATTTTTGCATGCATGTATTTACTATTTGTAAGTAAGTGGTGCCTTCTATTTGCCTCTCAAGGAATCTGTCTTAATGCCATTTGCGAACGCTGTTATTAGTTTTAGAACTTCAACGTAAGATCTGCAACCATGCACGTGCATTATCTCGGTATAATCGCCATCGTCGTCTTCTACCTCCTCATCCTCTTCGTCGGATTATGGGCAGCGCGCAAGTCGAAAGGAAATGGATCGGACAGCGAAGAAGTGATGCTGGCCGGCAGAAATATCGGCCTCTTGGTCGGAGTCTTCACAATGACAGGTACGTTGCAGTTCTCCTTAAGTCTACATTATTTTTTAACCTATTAAGTCTGAATTCTCTAATCTCTGTAATAGTCTGTATATATTAAGTCTATATTCTCTCAGCTTTTAAGTCTGTATTCTCTAACTCATTAAGTCTATATTCTGTCACTTATTAAGTCTATATTCTATGTCACTTATTAAGTCTATATTCTCTAACCCATTAAGTCTATGTTGTCCAACCTATTAAGTCTATATTCTTTAACCTATTAAGTCTATATTATCTAATGGTTAGACAAAATAGACATGTAAAAAATAGACTTAATGGGTTAGAGTGACGGACGCATTTTGCGCTATAGAAGTCATAAGAATAGATGATATTGGTAAGTGTGGAAAATCTGCTTAAGGTTCCTCTTCTGTAATCTATATAATCCTTAAACAATTTAGGAATCCGAATATGACTTTTGAAGTTTTGATCAATTTAACCGAAGGAGTCATATCCATCACAGCACCACGCCTCTGGAATGATCTCCCCCCCCCCTGAATTCCGCAGATTCTCCGTTCCGCCATCATCATTCCAACCTGTCCTCAATCCTTCTGCTCATGTTCCTCTATCTACAGTATCACACCCCGGGCTTTCCACTCAAAATTCAAGTCTCACCTATAAGTATAAGTGTTTCAAGTGTTCCTACCCTGACTCATCTGATTATCCGCCTTCCAGTTGTTCTCGCCCAAAACGGCACCCGCCTTGACAGCTGCTCTGCCTCTCTTGATCTGGACCCCTGGAAATCGGACTCGGACTTCTTTTGGACTACTCTTTGGAAAAACCCCTCTGACTTGATTTGGCCTACTGGAAACCGGACTTGGACCTCTTTTGGACTACTCTATGGAAAACCCCCTCTGAATTGACTTGGCTTTCTGGAAAATGGATTCGGACGTCTCTTGGATTATTCTCTGGAAACTCCCTCTGATTTGACGTAGCTCTCGTGAATAGGCTGGTGCCCTGCGCTTGGCCTTCGAGTGGCGCTTTAGAAGTTTGGAGATTACGATTACGATTACGATCAAGAGTCGGCGCGTGTTCAGAGTGGGAAGGCGAGCTGTGACAACCCCAGAAGGTTTGGTCAAGGACGTATGGTCGTAATTTCTTTAGCTGAAAATGTTGTAGCCCCTTCTAGCCCTTGTTTCTCATATCACTTTAAATCACTGAGTTAATCTTACACAAACGTATACGAACTCCAAACATTGTATTCTTCAAGGTAACAAATTGGAGGATCAGAAATAAACCTATGGCCCTCCAGGTTTCAAGTGGGAGATGATGGACTCTTTCGTCTTCTGCTGAATTTAATTATATGAAATGAATTTCTACAGAACATTTTATCTTTCGTAAGTGATTCCGTAGCTTGGTGTTAATTTGGAGAGTGCTCATTAACACCACAAGAAAATTATAGCCGAACAGGAAGGAAGTCTCTAACCTGCTAAGACGTTTTTTAGTGATAAAGATTTAGCCTAATAGCTCAGTAACAAGTATGTACAAGTGTTCAGTACGATAACGATAAGCATCACTTGTTTACCGTTGGACACGGTAGCCGATTGGTTAGAACTTTCGACCTGTAACGCGGAGAGTATGGGTTCGAGCCTGGCCTGAGGCAGTTACTGTATACGGAGATTGAGCAAGTCCTTGATGCACAATTGCTTAGTGCCATCGATGCTCTGTCGAATGGTCGTGTTTGCACCTTCTTCACTTTGAAAGGAGGGCAATATCAAATGCAGTTGTATTGTATTGTATTGCGCATCCTACACTACAACTGTGCTTGTTAAACACTAGTTCCAGTTTATAGGTATGTCAACATTCTTCTCCCTAAAATCTAACGACATTAGCACTGTTGGACATTAGAATGTAATGGTGGGGATTAGCTTGGATTAGATAAGATCGTAGCAGATTTAGATTACACTAGGCCTATAAAATTGTTTTCGAGTTGGTCGTCCACGCGTCATGGAGTTGCTTATCGATGCGCTCATAAACTACACCCACTCGCTACACCCGCCGACTCGAAAGACTCTGCCTATTTGCGATCGGACTTTTCCAATCCTCACAGGGCAGGACACTACACACTCATCTTCCAGACTGCGTGGGCAGTCGGACCATGGAGCCAGACGGGTCATAGGTCACGGAAGGCGGCCCTGTCGCGTGCAGGGCTGTGAGACTATTGTTCCTATCGGACATCGCATTAACGTCACAGTGTCTCGTAGACTCGGCCAGCCAAATACGCCTTGCTCTCGAGGACGATGAGGATTGCGTAAGCCAAAGATAGGGAGACAGCATGGATGGAATGATGGATGAATTACTCGAATGGAATGAGACAGGAGGGGCAGCGCTATGGCGGATCGAAGCGAACGAACGTAGGGTAGATCGATACGAATTGGTATCAGGCACGAGCCAGCCAACGTCCACGGAAATTTTCCACCGCAAAATAATATCCCGTAAAGACGCTGCGCTATCGTCATTGAGCCGTGTAGTAGTGGACGATCTTTTAATCGTTCTTTGCCATTGACTTCAGGATGTCATTCGGATGACGTTTTCATTGACTCGTCGTTTGGAGCAGCGTTTCCCAATTTGTTTTTTTGTCCGATCTTGGAACATTGGAACTTTAGAGATTTTCTTGCGAAAACCATTTCTTCTTATATTCACATCCGGAGAGCCTGACTGAAGAAAGTCTTATCATTAAAGAGCAAATATTGCACTTGATTTTTTAATGGAACTGCTACCGGCCTACAGTAAACGAAGCAGTGTTCGAAGAAATAGTAAAATTAAGCCAATTATATCTCTAAATAAATTCCTTTAGCCGGAAATTACGAGTGATCATACTTTTTGATTTTATTTGGGACAGATTGAAGAAACACTGTTGCCTTCTCGCACTATAGGTTTTTGTACTGAAATCTTCCGACTAATCTTCTGTAACTTGTAAAGTAATCCTAAGCTAAATCTCAAAATGGCCGCTTTCTTGTAACTGTACCGGCATCATTGAGAATCTTTGAATCTCGTCACATAAAATCCGGTCACATGACCATCGAGTCACGTTCTTAGGCTGCAGAATCCAACACAATTATTACACAATACAGCTGTATTTGATATTGCTCTCCTTCCAAAGTTCAGAACTGCACACAAGACCATACGACAGAACATCGATGGCGCTGAGCAACTGTGCGTGAAGGACTTGCTCAGGGAGTCAGAGTACCCACACAGTGACCGGCTAAGTAGAGGGTCGAACCCTTACTCTTTGCGTTACAGGTCCAGCGCCCTGTCCATTCGGCTTCCGTGACCCACGAGAAACGCAGAACCCTTATGGAGAAATTCAACCTAATCTGGAAACAACATAGCGCAGTTGTCTTAATGTAAAAGCATCAATCGAAGCAAACATCATTTCAAGAGCAAAATACACCGAGCACAAGCAGTCGAGGTCCTTGAAGTCCCTTAGACACGGGTCTAAAACGGTTCGTGCACGCTTATCAGTCAAATGACGGCCAAGCAGTTATCAAAGCGCAGAATAATTTCCCCATGCATTAGCGAATCATGACACTGGATGGCTATCCAAACAAACGGGAACGCGAAAGGAACTAAAAACTCCTGTATACTCCGCAACGGCTAGTGAGCAATTGCCGCCTTTATTTGTTCGGGATTGCCATTGGTTCCCTTTACAATGTTTAATCTTACCGTTTTATCCCGTGTTTGCCTTGGTATTTTAAAGATAGTTATCTTTGCTGTGATTTAGTTGTGCATGGGGTGTACTTACATAAATTATTAATCAAATAGGCCTAATTAATTAATTACGCGAGGCAAATTATTCCAATCATCAATTCGTTCATGAATCGATTATTTACCATTTCATTCATCAGATTCACTCGTTCATTTTTGTTGCTAGTCTGCAGTGGCGTTACTAGTGTTGGTATCACCCAGTGCGGTAACTCATTGTGTCACCCCATGGCCGTCCTCCAATAGTCCCTTACCAGACTGTACAGTGTCCTTGGTAATTTTTTTTACTAATGGATTCATGAAAAATGTTTTTGCTTTTATCTGTTATTGTTAATTTTAAAAATAATAAATTTCTGCTGAAACTCTGCCAGAAATGTTTAGACCGTCATTTTGGTGTCACCCCTCTGAAGGTGTCATCCGGCGCGGCCCGCACCCCTTACTTCCCTAGTGACGCTTACTGCTGGTCTGACTTCAATTTGTGCTTTTGTTCTTTTTTGCTTTCGCGTTTCTTTGAGCTGTCTATCAATCTGACCTTCAAAACGCCCTGCAGTGTCCAGTCCAATCTTCCGTCTTCCTTTTATTTGACCTTCAAACCGTCCTTCAATCCAACCTTAATCCTGACCTTATGGATCCATCCGTGAAACAGCGTCTAATCCGACCTTTAATCTCTCCTCTACCGAACTTCTATCCATTCTTCCATCTGTCCTACAACCGACCTTCAGTTCATTCCTCCACTAAAAAACGCCTCTCCTTATTTATACATTTGCGTTTCCATCGCTGCTTCCGTCTTTCCGTCTATCAGTCCTCAGATCAGTCGACGCTGGATTTGTTTGATCCGCTTTTATTTATCAGCCGCCTATTGTTCGTTCATCAATCGATTCATCCTCCATCCATACATACATACATACATCTGGCGGCATCCATATCTCTATCTATATATATATATATATATATACAATATATATATATGTACTATATATATATTTATTTAGATTGATGGACTTTCTCTGTCTCTGTCTCTCTCTCTCTCTCTCTCTCTCTCTCTCTCTCTCTCTCTCTCTCTCTCTCTCTCTCTCTCTCTCCCCCCCCCCCTCTCTCTCTCTCTCTCTCTCTCTCTCTCTCTCTCTCTCTCTCTCTCTCTCTCTCTCTCTCTCTCTCTCTCTCTATATATATATATATATATATATATAATTATATATGCATATATATATAAAATGTAGTATATAAATGGATCGATGGACTCTGTGTCTCTATCTCTGTGTCTCTGTCTCTGTCTCTCTGTTTCTGTCTCTCTGTCTCTGTCTCTCTCTGTCTCTCTCTGTCTGTCTCTCTCTCTGTCTCTCTGTCTGTCTCTCTCTCTGTCTCTCTGTTTCTGTCTCTCTGTCTCTGTCTGTCTCTGTCTCTGTCTGTCTGTCTGTCTCTGTCTGTCTCTCTGTCTGTCTGTCTCTCTCTCGATATATATATATATATATATATATATATATATGCTGCTTGTCTTGCTTCTGACAAATAATTCTTCTGATTTTCCAGCCACTTGGGTCGGAGGCGCCTATATCAACGGAACAGCCGAAGCCATCTTCGCCAGTGACTTGGGTCTCGCCTGGTGCCAAGCTCCGTTTGGATACGCCATCAGTCTTGTCATCGGTCGGGACAATTTCCAAATTCGTTTCAACCAAATATAATCAATTCGACAGATTGGTAGCAGTGAATGCATGCTAACGCAATAAATTAATTTGATCAGATCGTCAACAGACATTATGATCAGACTATAGTTATAACAATCTGCTAACATAGAACCACTTTAGGAGAAATCTAATCAGAGGCGCATCTAAAAATTCTCATCTAGGCGATGCTAAAGTAATTAGCAACTGAAGTCCTCGAATAAGAAAAGAATGATCGGATAACTTGAGAACTCCCTGTATAGCAAGCATGCAGCTGTAGCACATGTTCACGTTAGCCTAAGTGACTTGCTCTTCTCTGTTTCACATTCGCATGGTCCGTGTTCTAATGACCTTGTTCCGTGAATAGGTAATTCGTAATTTAATGCAGGATTGTAAAATAATTTATATTGCCAACGTGCCTCTTCCGTTGTGGTACCATCTGTGTGGAAAGAACTCCCTGTCCGTCTTCAGATTTAAGTAGACCCGTGTCGTGTCTAAATGCAATCAACGAAAGACTTTCCTATTTCGTCGCAAAACGCCTTTTAAGATTCCTGCAAGGCGCTATATAAATAATCACATTCATTTGGATTATTAAAGCGCTATATAATTATGCATTACGACGTAGTGGTCTTTTCGGTAGCTACCTGAGTCTGTGACTCAAGATTGAGGGTTCGAGCATGCTGAGGGGACTCCAGGTAAAAGTTATTCATGCATACTCGTCTCGGATTCAGATTTTCAGACCTTTATCGCAAAATAAATGAAATAAATATATAAATATAATATATTATATATAATATAAATAAAATAGAAGCATTAACCTTTGTTTGGCTTTTCTTGTAGGTGGTTTGTTCTTTGCGAACAAGATGAGATCTGAGGGATACGTGACGATGCTCGATCCCTTCCAGCGAAAGTACGGGGAGAGGATGGGAGGTCTGCTCTATCTGCCAGCCCTAATGGGTGAAGTCTTCTGGTCTGCCGCCATTCTGGCTGCACTCGGTAGGCCATTTCAAATCCGATGATTCAGAGCTCATCTGTGTTGATCCAATCATATTATAAAGATGATGATGATGATGATGATGATGATGATGATGATGATGATGATGATGATGATGATGATGATGATGATAATAATAATGTGCATTTATTAAATACCACTATCTAGTGCATTTATTAAATACAACTATCTAATGACCTACATGTAGTATCTATCGATGGTGCTGAGCGATTGTGGGTGAATGACTTGCTCAAGGTCACACTACACAGTAACCTTTTCAGGGGAGGCTCAAACCCGTAATCCCCGCGTTCCAAGGCAAGCGCTCTAACCATCTGGCTACTCTAATGGAGTTCAATAATCTTCGAACACCGTCTCTCTTGAAGATATTACACTTACCGCGAATAAATAAATTATTAAATAAATATGAAGACCGAGTTTTACAGTTCTGTCTGTGTCGTAGGTTCGACGTTAGCCGTCATCATTGATATGGACAACAACACGGCCATCATTCTGTCGGCTTGCATCGCCGTCGCTTACACTCTGTTCGGAGGACTCTACTCGGTCGCTTACACGGACGTCGTTCAACTCTTCTGCATTTTCTTCGGCCTGGTATAGGATTCATTCAGTTGACGTATTCTGAAACACTTACACATCTGTGTTGAGGAGGTCTGGGGTGGGGTTCTTAAGGGCTCTTTCTTCTGTTTAGCTTCGTCATGTCGTCTCTACTCTTTCCTATCCTCCTACTATTTTACATGTTTTACTTCCTATACCTGTCACCTTTTCCTGGTTTTCTTTTCTTCTCTTCGTCATTATCATCATAGTCTTCTTACCCCTCTTCTTGTCTTTTATATATATAGACTGCCTTGACCGCATCTTGCGCTCTGCTGCACGCCTTATTGGCCAAATACCATATTTTGGCCATGTATCAAATTATATGCTGGAGGTCCTGCATTGGCTCCCTGTACGGCAGCGCATTGAGTACAGGATCGCCTCCTTTGGTTGGCGATGTCAACTGGGTCTCGCACCAAAATACCTGATGGATCTCTTCCGGCCTGTGTCTGCTTCTCGGACTGCTCGAGTCCTCCGCTCGGTGGGGAGGGGATGCTATCCGTCCCGTTTGCCCGTACTGCTATCATGCAGACCCGCGCTTTCTCGGTGGTTGGCCCGACCATATGGAATGGCCTTCCCCTTGAGCTGCGCCTACATCCTAGGTCTTCCGCTGGTACCTTCTATGACCACCTGAAAACTGCTCTTTTTCGCCGTGCTGGAGTCGGGAGCGCCACTGAGTAGTTCCCTTGAAGTGGCGCTATATAAATTTACGAATGAATGAATGAATATATATATATATTCAATTCAATTCAATAATTTTTATTGCAGCCGGTAACAACTCACAAGGATACATAAATGACAATCAATAACAGCAACGCAATTATGAGTAGAAAAAAAGAGACTAGAGATTCTTAATGCAAGTAATGAAAGAAAAGTTTTCAACGGCAATGATACTAGGTAGTCATATTGCAAGTGGTGGTGTATGAGTTATTAACGGAAGCAATGGGTGGCTCCTAAGGGATTGGCATCCCGCTAGGTGGAGACACCCAACTGAGTCAAGTATCATGGGTGCAATGAATGGCACAGGAAGCTATGCTTTTTCGAAGTGGCTAAATGCTAGTGGGAGTAGCCTAAACAATAAACAGGTTATAGAGGAGTACGCAATAAGGAGGCAAAAATTAGTACAGTTAGATAGCTTAACTAAACTTATCTAATATGTCTTAACTAAATGGCTCGAGGACCAGTGCGTCGTGCAACCAGGCATAAGTTGATGTACTTAGATCATAAATGAGGCAATTTATTACTTTTAATTTTATATTTTAAGCTGGGAATTGTTATACTCAAAGGAGAAAGGTGCGTAGCTTTTTTTAAATTCATGTCGGGTTTTGGATAGTCGAATTTCCAGTGGAATGGAGTTCCAGAGTAATGGTCCGGCAGTTCTAATACTGAATTCTCTAGTGTTAGTTCTCGCTTTCGCTGGGCGGTACGATGTGGCGCTCCTAGTGAAATGATCATGAATCTGGGAACCAAGGGTGAAGTACCCCGCAAATGAGGCTGGTAACAGATTGTGTTCGTATCGATAAATGAATTCACCTGTTTGCAAAATTCTTATTTGTTTTAGGTTTAGCAATTCCAGGTTCCTGAAGATGGGGGAGGTATGGGCGTCTCTGCTAACTCCCTCAATTATCCTAATGGCCTTCTTTTGGAGGATTATTAATTTATGGAGTCGGGATTCATAGTTCGAGGACCAAATTAGGTTACGATAGTTTAGATATGGGAAAATTAGAGAGTAGTATAAGTTTAGCCTAATCGATTTTGGAAGCAGATACGAGATTCTTGAGATTATTCCTATGTTTTTAGCTATTTTTAGAGAAATGTGGTTAATGTGGGTTTTCCACGTCAAATGTTGGTCGAGAAACACCCCCAGGAACTTGGTCGAGTCAACTTGGAAGATGGGTTTTCCTTCCAGATATATATATATATATATATATGCATATGTAATCGTAATCACCTATTTATACAGCGCCTCTTCAAGATAAAGTCATCAGAGGTACTCCCGACCCAACGACGGCAAACCAGGATTGAACAAAATGCTTTTCAAGCGCCTGCGTAATAGAGATAAAGTCAGACCCATGCAGGAACTGTGTGTGCGTGTGTTTGTGTTTGTGTGTTTGTGTGTTTGTGTGTTTGTGTGTGTGTTTGTGTTTGTATGCGTTTGGGAACATATTCTCTGTCACTTCTCTTCTTATTTTACCTGATTCTAATCATCTTCTACGCCTTTCTTGTTTTAATTCATTTAATTTAAGCCTGACCTTAAGCTACTACAAAATTACTTCGTTCTGTGTGTTTACAGTGGTTGGCCGTTCCGTTTGCGATGACCCACCCTGCGATGGAGGGTCGGTCAATAATTGAGAAGCCGGTCAAGTGGCTCGGCCATATTGAACCGAAAGCTGCAGGGTCGTGGATCGATTCCGGCCTTCTGCTCATCTTTGGTGGAATCCCCTGGCAGGTACAGTGTCCCTGACGCAGGGGCGTCTATCCCCCAAGTCATTGGAGCAACGTCCCTACTTCCCCCTTCCCGTTCCCCTAAAATGGTGGCACACACACTGACAGATCTCCCTCCCCCCCTATTTCTTGGATGGAGCATTTGCTCCAAGGTTTCTATGGTGTAGACGCCCCTGCCCTGACGCATCTTAAAGACCATCAAGGTAATCTACTTAGGAGCTTTTCCAGCCAACCACGGCTAAAAACTGCAGTCTTTAAATTAATAAAGTACATATCTAAGTAGGTCTCTTGAAGAGGTGCTATATAAACTCTCAGAATGAATTAATATCTTAGAGTGAGCCATAGGGACCAGGCGTAATGGTAACGTAATGGCGTAATTGCAGATTTATATAGCGCCACTCTTAGGCGCCGACTTTTGCTTTTTCTCTGAGTGCCTGGTCCTACCTCCCTTCTTCGTACCCCTTTCCCACTGGCGGCGATCTTGTTTGACAAATGGGGACACGGGACCCTTTTGAACTGATCTGGTGAAAAAAGAGGTGACAAATTTTTTTAGTCATATTTTTATGATATAATATTTCATATTCATATTTTTATTGATGTTCATATTGATATGCAAAAATATTTTTGGGCGCGTGAGCGCGAGAAAAATTTGTTAAACTTTCTGGGGCGTTTCTTCATAATTTGGGGGCGACTGTATACTGTGTCCCTCACTCTTAAGGTGGGGTCTTGTCCCCCTCGACCCCCGGTATCGCCGTCCATGCCCTTCTACTCCCTTCCTCCGTCCCCCTCCCCTTAAGTAGGTGAGTTTTAGCGGATTTTCGGAGAAAGAAAATTGTTTAATGTAATGCATAGTTCATTGTTGCTCGTGAAGAAGTCTAGTGGAGTGCATTTTTTACATGTAAAATGTATTGCGCCTAACACTGCAGCGTTCGATAAAATCGTTAGTAGTTGTATAAGTTCAGTTCTGCACATAGGTGAAGATGTAGGATTGCAATGTGGTTAAGTCATTTGCCGGCTGCGACTGAGATTTGTGTCCCTAGCAGGCCTACTGGGTCCAGCGACAGGCAAATTTGATTTTTCTTCATAACTGGCGCTACTGCGAATAGTGCTTGTATACTTTTACAACAAACCTGTCCATCATGCAATTAATAGGCCTGCAGTCTACACTGTGCATGCTGTTTGCAATAAGACTAACTGACTAAGTATTTTAGACGAGAGTATAATAGCAGACTGAATTGATACACAACCAGACAGGAAACGGAAATTGCTCGTAATAAATCGAGATTCGTGAAATAAAAAAAACTTGGTGAAGCAACCTCCTACCAAAAACTATTTCGAATCGAAATCGGTGACGTTCTGACGTTGCAGTGTTATTATTTATTTATTATTTATTTATTATTTTTAATAATAAATAAATAAATAAATAATTTATTCATGTACGGGCTGTGACTGTGAGATCATGCAATGTTTTGTATTGTGTCGTAGTTGTACTTCTCAAGTTGCGAGATTACTGCTGAAGTGTAGAAAAGTTGAATTTAAGGTCCGAATTCTTCTGGGTGCCAGGCACACACTGAACTTTTTCTCTGGGTGCATTTTCACCCAAGGCTCCCAAGAAGTCGGCGCCTATGGCGTCACTTCAAGAAAGACTCACCAGACTCGTGTAATCTTGCATCGTCCTCTTAGTACAAAAATTACGACTTGACTGTTGAACTTTTTGGCACATTTAGGTCTAAAGGCGCTATAGAAGTTATAAGAACAGATTAGACTACTGACCGACTTTGTCTTTTTCCATTCGTAGGTCTATTTTCAGCGCGTGCTGTCGGCCAAGTCACCCGGCAGAGCGCAGATCATGTCCTACGCAGCCGCTTTAGGTTGCATCATTCTGGCGGTTCCGCCTCTGCTGATCGGAGCCATTGCCAAGACAGCAAGTACGTAATCGTAATCTCTGAATATCTTCAGCAAGTACGTAATCGTAATATCTGAATATCTTCAGAAAGTACATAATCGTAATCTCTGAATATCTTCAGCAAGCACGTAATCGTAATCTCTGAATATCTTCAGCAAGTACGTAATCGTAATCTCTGAATATCTTCAGCAAGTACGTATCGTAATCTCTGAACATCTTCAGTGCCAAAAAGAACTAAGTCGTCGGAACAAAATTATTCACTGGCGCTCAGGCAAAAACAAACTGAGTAGGGCAGGTAAGGTCAGGTCCCGTTCCAAGTTCAAAGGTCAGGTAGATTGGAAGGCAAACGGCTACGATGGATGGTGTTAGGAATCGTAGTAATAATAATAATAATAATAATATTTATTCTTTAATTAAGCGCCTGCAAACGCACTGCGCTGTACAAGTACATGTTATGCGATAAATCTTAACTACTAACAGAACAGACAGCCTGCAATACACGGCGCAAATTGCAGCCTACAAAGCATATCCGCCTATGGGACTCGATCTCTGTACCTCTCGCACTCTACGCCAGATGTTATCCAATGCGCTATCGGGCCCCCCGAGAAAGATCAGAAGAGGATGAATCACGATAGAATTTTTAAAATTCTGCTTTAGTTTTGAACGAATGCAGATAAGATGAAGTGAGAAACTAGGTAACTATTGAATTCAATTCGTTTTATTCGGTAAAGGATGCAGTATTACATAATAGATTAGTATATGCTGGGTTCAGATAGGTCATCGAAACCAGACAGAAGTCAGGCTACAAATTAAACAAAATATGCATTTCTAAGCCACATATTAGAACAAACAGATTAGATCTAATCTAATCTAATATAATCTAATCTAGTAACTTCTATAGCGCTGTTATCATAATCCACAAGTAAGTAAGTCAGTAAGATGTTAATCGATAGTCGCTTCTAAGCAAACCTGCGATCCACAAGCACAGTCTATTGAGAGAACCGGTCGAAATGCGTGAGGCCTCTGAGACAGGAAAGTCTAGTCTAATTAGCATCATTCAATCTAATCAACATAATCAAATCTAATTACCATCACCTTGTCACCTTGTGCTGTCAACTCTTGGAGCTCTAGCGATCGTCATGATAAACATTCTCCATTGCTTCCTATTCAAAGTCAGTTCCCTTAGTTCTTCCAGGTTAATTAACATAATCAAGTATAATTAACATAATCAAATCTAATTAACATAATCAAGCCTAATTAACATAATCAAATCTAATTAACATAATCAAGTATAATTAAACTAATCAAATCTAATTAACATAATCAAATCTAATTAACATAATCAAATCTAATTAACATGATCAAATCTAATTAACATAATCTAAGCTAATCAACATAATCTGATCGAATCAACACAATCTTATGTAATCTGTTTGTATTTTGTCATAGACTGGAACGAGACAGGACTGATGTTCGAGAAGAACATGACGATCGATGAGTCGATTCACAGGAAACTGATTCTTCCGATGGTCATGCAGTACATGTGTCCGTCGTGGGTCACCTTCATCGGTCTCGGCGCTGTCTCGGCTGCCGTTATGTCATCCGCCGACTCCTCCGTTCTCTCGGCCAGCTCCATGTTCGCACGCAATATCTACAAGTCCATATTCAGACAAAAGGTAGGATGCACAGCCTACACTGTCGTTAACGTAATCTATAAATTTCCAAAGCTCTGCTTAAATTGTCAAGCGCATGGCACCAGCTTATCCGCGAACGCTACGTCATGCCCAGCGATACCAATTGAAGGTACATAGGCCCAAATGTTTGATAGACCCATAAAAAACTTTATGTTTAGATATCTATAAATGTTCAATCCGAACAAACTTTGACAACATTTAAATTGGAACTACAAAACGGAAGTGACGCGATGCCAAAGAGCACTGATATAATTATAACTAATAGGAGCCTTTTTCGGACAACTGCCTTGTGGCTTGAAGCCGCTGGTTATCGTCTGGTGAACGAAGAAAACGCATAGCCCATAAAACCAATAATTGAGAAATCGTTAAGTTTTTGCGATCAACTGCTCTAAATTCCCTTAATATCGGTGTTTTACTGCTATTAATTAAACGTTTGTTAAAGACTCTGCATGCTACCATAATCCTCCAATCTAGCTCTGATTCTAGACGGAATGAGTAGGTTACATTGGTTTTCTGCCCTTCAATCGGCACTTAACGCGGCTGCTCGCCTCATTGCCCTTCGTTCTCGGTCCTACTCCATCTCTACTTACATGACTGATGTCTTGCATTGGCTTCCTGTCTCCGCTCGTATCCACTTCAAGATCATAACGCTATTCTCTAAGGCGCAACAGGGCTTAACTCCAGCCTACCTTTGTGATCTGATGCCACTGGCGTAAACTTGTCCAAAATATTGGTGGGGCAAAATATTGGTGGGGCAAAATATTGGTGGGGCATGGGGTCTGGACCAGTGGTGCAACAAAAGTTTTTTCAAGATGAAACGTTGTTTGTTGTTGTTTTTTCGGTTTTTCACATTGAAGATATTGAAGATAAAAATAAATCTTTGTTTCCATTATGGATTTCTAATAGTATTTCAGTTCTGTGTCTCTGTTTTTCTGTTTCTGAAGAAATTTTTCTGTATTGAAACATAACATTTTAATATTTGAAGAAATTCTCCTCTCGATTTTGGGGGGGGCATTGCCCCGGCTCCTCAATTATTGGGGGGCACGTGCCCCGGCTGACCCCCCAGAGTCTACGCCTATGTCTGATGCGCAAACCTCTCTCTGATTCTTTTCATCGACCCCTACGTTCGCTGAATCGGCTTGATCTGTTCGTTCCCCGGGTGGGTCTGCTCTGGCTCAGTCTCGCTCTTTCGCTGTCGCGGGCCCATCCCTATGGAACTCTCTTCCCTTGGTACTGCGTGGGACCCTACTTACTCGGTTCTCTCTCTCTCTGTTGTTCATCGTTTAAAGTATTTTCTGTTTCCGCGAGGCTCACACGCTGAGAGCGTTTCTGCTTAGTTCGCATTGTGAGAGGCGCTTTTTAAATCCCAGATACCATACCATACCATAAATAATACCCAACAAGCTAGAGGCGATATAGTCAAAGATAGCAAGGCTAAAGTAAACTAAGTCTTTTGAACACAATGATAGAGCAGATTGTTGATTATGTCCCGTCCATACACCGCTCAGAGGTTCACATTTGCTTCGCTATGAAATTTTCACGGTACGATTTGTAAGGAGGAAAGGGGAATTTGCCCTCTTGTTTTGTTACCATGCCCCATCAAAATGCATCTACTTATGCAGATAGGTCTACTTATCGTAAGACTACCGATAGTACTGATAACAGCGTAAAATCTGATAATAATATAAAATGTACAATTTCTACTACGTTAAATAACGCCTCTGTCAATGCCAATCAATGCATCTCCATGTGTAGTAGTATATTCGTTCATTCGTTCATGTCTCGTCGTCATAACGCAACAGAGGTCGACAATGTTTAGAGACGTTCTCTGCATGCATATAAGCATATGCAACATGAGCTGGCCCTCGTGCACACTAACTTGCTTCTGTTTCGTCGTTATATATTGACTCATTACGAATCTAGATAAACATATATGTAATAATAGCTGGACACGCCAAATAGTCTTCTAGTTCTACTATATGGTTATCACTTACCAGATATGCTAGTGGCACGTGCAGCACCTAAGTCAGTGTAATTTTGTACATTGAACTAACAATGCAAATGTATCGACCTTCCATCCCTGTAAAAAAAACACGAGCTGATACCTTTATTCGCCCTCCTTTACCTAACTACCTTACTGCTACCTTCTTGTACCATACATTATGTACAGGACCTAACCTGACTCTACCGTGCCTCATCATGTCCCACCCAATAAAACTCCGCATCGTAATGGAACTGAAGACTATGTAACGCCCTGCTCTAGGAACTCTCGAACAGCAAGTTCGTCTGTAAGTAAACTACGATCAAATAGATGGAAAAACTTCTAGCATTATTAAGGTAAGGTAACGAAGACCTCTGTAGACATCCATCCAGTCTGTGGCCTTCCCATTTCTCCGAACCAAAACACAACCATCCTGTCTCCTTCCTTCTCTGGTTTCCCAGCAACCGTGTCATGTTCTTCACGCACTATCTCGGAACAACCCCGCTGACTTGACGCAGGCAGCGGAATAAATCTGTGCCGTATGTTCAGCTTTAAAGTAGCGTTTTACATCCATACATATATTCAAACACATATACATAGATACATACGTTCCTACATACATGAAACATACCTACATACATGCCTGCATATATACATACATACGATTTACATAAGGACAATGAGTCTTTAATGGGAGGTGGTCTGCACCATTTAGTTCAACTGTTTGCGCAGCTTTCTTTAAGAAGCGTTTTAAAATTTGTCGACTTTACGATTACAGTTACGATTACTAAACAGTTTCACTGTGAGGCAATATCAATCAATCAATCAATCAATCAATCAATCAATCAATCAATCAGTCAGTCAATCAATCAATCAATCAATCAATCAATGTGTTTTCTAACTGTAGGCGTCTGAGCGTGAGATAATCTGGGTGATGAGAGTGGGAATCTTTGGCGTTGGTGCGATGTCGACGGTCATGGGGATTGTCATCTCCTCCATCTACGAGTTGTGGTTCCTGTGCGGAGATCTCGTCTATGTCATCCTCTTTCCCCAGCTCGTCTCCGTCATCTACCTGAAGGGCACGAACACCTACGGGTCGTTGTCGGGCTTCGTCATCGGGCTCCTCCTGCGACTGCTCGGCGGAGAGAAGGCGTTCTACATCAAGGCGGTCATACACTACCCGGACTACGACCCGATCGAAGACGTCCAGTATTTCCCCTTCAAGACGATGACAATGCTCATCAGTCTATTGGTCATTGTCCTCGTCTCCTACCCGTCTAAGTATCTGTTTGAGAACCACATCTTTCCGAAGAACTGGGACGTCTTTCAGTGCATCGTCAACATCCCCGACGAGATGATCATCCTCAAGGAGCCAACAGAGGGCATCAACGTCGAGATCTTGGCCATCAACGCCAAGCGCAACGCGCCCGGAGCCAACGGACAGATCAACCCGGCCCTCAAGTTGAACCGCAACGACTTCCTCCTGACCGCCAACTACGAGCGTCTCCAGGAGTCGAGAAGTCCCTCGCCTCTGCCCGATCCCATGGAGCGCATTCCGGTTTCCCCGGCTCCACCGCAGACGACCCCTGCCGACAACACGAAAGCTCAGCCGGGAACGGAAGAAGAACCGGAAACGGATCAGGATGAGCCACAGGAAACGGAAGGAGGCGACGACAAGGCCACTGATGATGATGATAACAACGACCGTGGTAAGAAGAAGACGAAGTGATTACAATGATGATGATAGAAATCGACGCAGTGACGGCTGCGAGTGTATTGTGTAGAAATAATAATTATCGTTAGCAAATTACGAAGTAGATAATATATATCTCTATAGCCGTAAGTAGGTCAAGTTGGCGAACGATTCAAAATGGCGGCTAAGTAGGTCGTCGAATCCTGAGCTGAGTCGGATAAATATGGCAAGCAATCCCCGATTTTTGTGGCGAGGAGTTGATGTCGTCGAGGGAAAATTATTTGGAGAAAATTGTCCGATTCCGGCGGAGATATAAGATTTGTGATTACGGAAACGAGTTTTACACTCGCCTGATGGTGGACAAAATTAGCTTACGTGTACACTGTTAGCCCGAATTATCCTTGTTTTATATCCCATGTACGTTGATGTTTTCAAATCTTCTGATGAGTTCTAGTATTCCTAATTTGTTACTTTCGTCATGCGAGCAAGGAAACGAGAGAAAATTTATAGACAGTTGGCTTAGTTCAAGCTTATGACAAAGGCTTATAGTGCATACATTTGTCATAAGTTATAGTTTGGAGCAACTAAAGGTATAGTTGTGTTTGCATTTAGTAATTTTCTAAGTCAAATTTTCCAAACTGAGGAGTTTGAATGAGTTACTGAAAGCATAAGATGCTTTTATTACAACTGTCTAATTTTTAAACGAGGATCGCAACTCGCAATGAACGTTTATAATTTTAAAAGATTTCACAATGAAGAGCTATCGTGTAAGTTTCAGTATAAATTAATGTACAATGGATGTTATATTCTGTTGAAATTTTTTTATGTCAATCGGGCACATGTTTGCCTTTTAATGAGACATCTCAGCAGCTTCAAGTATTCTGAAACCCTGCAGCTAATAATCAGGACGATTAATCAGATTTTCTGTCCAATATGTTTGAATCAGAAAATCATGCATCAAACTCTTTTCATGCACACACGTTACGGTATCATGTACAACGCGACTTAATTAACTTTTAAACGCAATCAATGTTACATTTACCGGAATTATGAAACTGAAAAGCAGTAACGAACCACCTTGCGGTTAGGTGCCCATGATCATGCACTGCGTTGCCAAAACTAAGCACGTGAAGATAAAATTTCATATTGGTCCTATCGCGAAGTACAGGCCTCCATGTTTACAGGCGTACAATCAAATCGAGTGGAGTTGACACCCGTAAATTTCACTTTCGTGTCATTTTTCTAATGATGTAATGTACAATTGACAAGAATACAGTAGTCATGGTATATACTGATATATTTGTATCGTAATCGATGCAAGTGAACCATGACACCATGTAAAGATACATAATATGAAAAACATATTATATAATTATGTGAATACAACTAGACTTTCATATCTTGCTCACGTTGCTTTACGCGCAAGACGCAGAAGGTCATGCACTGCGTAGAATTTTCCGAGGTGTTACTGTTTATTCGCGAACCGTGCCAAATATTTTGAAATATTTTAACGTAACCCTACTTTTCAGTAAAAATTTCAACAATTAGACTAAAATGCGTTATGATGTGCAATGGACAAAATACAAATGCTTTAAATATTGATTATAGAGTAGGCCTGTATTATACTGTAGGCCTAATAGAGAATATCGCAACTAATATTTGAGTTCGTGATTGTCAATATTGGCAGTGTTTCAAAGATAGGTCTAAGCCCTGTTTCTGCCAATATAAGAGGCCTAACATTTTCGTATTTAAGTAACCTCATCGAGCCTTTCTATTGTTGCTCAGAATTCAGTAGTAGCAATTTTTCGCAATGGCAACACTATGAAAAGCATTTTGTTCGTCAAAAAACGTGCTGCAGTGTTTTCAGTTATTTTGATTTCCTTTAAATGAAACTGCGTGTTTTACTTTCGTCTAATTTACAACGCAGGCAATACTCTGGCAATATAGGTTTTGACTTGCAATAATTTAGGCCTATTGAGAACTGGCTTACATCAGTTCTGTTCAAGAAAATACTTGGGACTATTTGCTAGCGCTGGTACAAAAGGCAGGAAATACCTAATTGATATGAACCAGCGGAGGCATACTCCACTCCGTTTTTGAACGTCCTATACAGGCAGAACTATTTTCTTGATTATGGCTTGGATTTGGAGCACCAGCGTTTGATGCCTTTGTGCATTAGACACAGGCGCTGTAGAAATTACTAATTAACAACAACAATAATAATAATAATAATAATAATAATAATAATAATAATAATAATAATAATAATAATAATAATAATAATAATAATAATAATAATAATAATAATAAAGAAAAAAATAAAAATAATAATAATAATAATAATAATAATAATAATAATATTATTATTATTATTATTATTATTATTGTTATTATTATTATTATTATTATTATTATTATTATTATTATTATTATTATTATTATTATTATTATTATTATTATTATTATTATTATTATTCCAACATCTCCGGAGACAAGAGGGAAACAAGCTTCCTGTTTCAAAGTCTGTCTGTTATAATTCAAAGATTTAATGCAGTCGCTCACCTAGGCTCACTAGCAACATCGCAGCAAAAACTCGCTCGGCCGTTCCAGGAATAATCTTTTTCTTTTTATATATGTCTCCGGACAATTTTTTTACCTACCTGGGGGATCCTTGATACCCCGGGGCAAAAAAAATAATGATAATAATAATTATAGCATGCTCTGGTACAACTGGGCATTGCCTTTGCCCGAAAGCTAGGTCTACATAATTATATAAATCGTGTGCTTGCGGCTAATGCTTTGCCGAGCCAGTCTAGGAAAATTTCATATATATTTGAGGTAGAATGTCACTGGTACTGTGTCTATTTTTGCGGAAGAATGAAAGAAAGTGGTTACTGTTGTGACTTTTAACTAACTGATATTGTTTCGGAAATCCTGCTCACGTTTGTTTTAAAAAAACGACTTATAGTTGTTCTAAACATTATTTATGCGTTAATGGCAAAGTTTCACAATCGATTTTCGTTACATTGAGAAGCTCACTATGTTTGGATGGACATTTATATTGTACGTAGTTTGTTTAAAATTTCTATTGTGAGTTGTATGGCAATCGTTTTACTCGGCATCTGGTTCACACAGAGACTATTCTATTGTTCGAATGTGCGTGGCAATTGGTTCACATGGCCGTTGATTCACATGGCGATTTGATTCGCCTGACGATATGATTCATATATATATGGCGATTAATTCACATGAACTTTCTTACAAAGAGACTTGATATACAACAATTACTATACTTCAAGATGGTTTTATATTTTGTGTATAATTATGTAATTTGCGATTGTTTGACTCAGGCAATACCTACAGGACAAAATCGAATTCGTCAAAACCACGCTTTACATTAGCCTGGATATTAAACTGTACAGATTGACTGGCAACTTTTTACCTGGTTTAAATCATTACTAATACCAAATCTGTTGACAAAAAATGTTACCTGCATAGAAACTTATAATTCCAGAAATGTTTTAAGTTAAACTTTGCTTTCGCGATTGTAGTTAAATTACGGTGCATAGATTGTAAATAGTGCTGAATTTAAGAAAAAAATATATGGATTATTGCTAAATGCTTCCAATTCGCACACACCAAAATTTACGACAGATTTTGCCGAAGTTATCTCCGTCTACTATTTGTTTTATACGCATTCTTCGAACGTTTTGCAATCTGCTATGTTTGATGATATTCGGCTACAATTTCACACCAATATTTACAACAGATTTTGCCAGTTATCTCCGTCTCCTATTTGTTTTTATGCGCATTCTTCGAACGTTTGCAATCTGCTATGTTTGATGATATTCGGCTACACTTTCACATATATGTAGGGTCTATGTGGTTGTATCGTCATTAAAGGCTAAGATCTAAATTAAATTTCAAGCAGCAAGATCTGTGTCTCAGTGGCTCATCGTCAATTTTTTTCGCAGTCGTTGAGAGTTTTCGCAGCGTAATACGAAAATTGTAATTGGTAGAGCGTGTAAATCGTCAGATTGTGTGTTATATATTACGTTTCAAAGTGTCGTGTTGGTTTAGAAACTGGGATAGCAAAGTTTAGTACGTACGAGTTTCTGTGTTAGTGCAATCCCATCTTAGATGTAAAATGTAAAGTTTATACTGTGCTTGAAGTTGTTGCTATCGTAAGCAAATATAATGTGCAATTAGAAGTTATAAATTACATTCCGTAAATGAAATCATAATTCAGCTCAAAATGTGCATGTATTTGGAATTTTGTTTTCATTCTAAGTCTAGGACACAAAAACACTCAAAGTACAGTAAAAAGATATAAGTGTAATCCGTGGATTTCATGAAAATATCTCTGCGAAGTCCATCATTATGTTTTCATACCCTTTTGGTATTTTTGCAGCTAAATTCGAAGTAGATTCGATTAGCTAGAATCAGTTACAGTTAAACTGTCTTTTGCAGTATTTCTTGCAACGATCAAAGGCTACTAAAATTGTCCGTTTCTGTTATAGATGCCCACATTACTAAAGCATATAGTATGACTCAGATTAACCTTAATCTAGATCAACCTGCCAAAATTATAAATGAATTCAGCACATATACTCTAACTGTGTAACTATGAAATTAATCGTGTAAAAAGTATCAGTGTTAGTCTCATGCCCTCGTCTTGTAGTATCGTTAGAAGCATTTAAATTCTACATAGACTCTATTTTTATAGCCCTGTGTTTGCTATAGCACTTTTCTATAGCTGAGTAGCGAGCACTGAGCTCTAGGTAGCTCATTTTTCGCTCCAGGGTCATTTTCTGAATAACTTAACACAGGAAAACATCACATTAAAGATTGTTATAAAATCAAATGTAAATGGTACAAAATTTAAATTCTAACAATGCGCTATATAAATGTTCAGAGGTATATACGCTAGGTTCGCTAGAAAGGTGAAAAGGAAACTATAAGCTTAAATCAACAGCGGTAGAGTTCGGTAGTCAAACTAATCAACAGCGGTAGAGTTCGGTAGTCAAACTTCATCTGACTTTAGCTAAGAAAATAATCTCTTACGACCAACCCAGTGTCACTTTTACAGGTTTATTTGAGTAAATTTCAGCTACTTGCAATTTCAGAGTATTTTACTAAGATGTACATGATATTTAATTTCAGAGACTATTTGCGCGTTGTTTTGCACTAACTGCTGCTAGTGGCATTTTAAGGCTCGTATGGCATCTGCATGCCCAAAGCAATCAGGTGCCATCTGTTTTCCCAAAATTGTTGCTTGAATTGGCTTATAGGCCTGTGCGTGTTTCCTTTGCTCATCTGCGTATGACTGCTTCTTGCTGAAATCGTTTCTGATTTGTTCAGCTTTTCCCTTTTTTCAATTCATTGGTATAAAGCTGGCGTTTAGGAATATCTGTATTTACGTTAATTTCATTTTAGCTCAACATAAGCTGGCTTTTAAATTCACAAGGTTTTCAAGTGATCCAAACGGTTTCGACAGATAAAAGCATTGCAATTCGCTATGAGAAATTATAGTTCTATTGGTTTCTGGAGGAAATAACGCTCACGCCTACAGGTTATACTGTGAACAATTTACATTTTAGTAACTGTACGCGTGTTATTTTGTCTGTAATCGTAGACACTACTGTTTTCACACTCTTTCTGATCGCAGTGGTAATCCTTTCACAGTTGCGGCCTGACATGCTTTTGGTCTTAGATAAATTTGTTGCGTAGCAATACTAGTTTTATAGTCGCATAGAATATAGATCATATCTACGGAACACCTGTTAGCTGCTGTTTAGGAGACTAGTTCTCAACTGTCATTGTTTGTGAGCGATATCAACCGTCGTTGACACAGTTATTATAGATTGTTTGGGTAATTCAAAAGATTGTTATCCAACGAGCTGTGAGAACTTGTCTTTATTGTACTAACAATTAAGTTTTGCAGAATTATAAGAAAAATCGTACACTTCAAAGTGTTAAAAGTAGAAAATTTGCGTAAACACAGTCTAGGATGCATTTCATATCGATCCAAAAAATGCAATAATTTGTTACATTAATTCATTCTGAGAATTTATATAGCGCCTCTTCGAGAGACCTACTCAGAGGCGCTCGAACTGTCGCAGGTTGTCTATGAAGCAGACAGAAGGGGAAGGAAGCCTTCCCTTAACCTAACCTCTGGAGTAGCAACCATTTTCAGTTCATTCCAGATCTATTAGATAGCGATTCTGCAGTGGCTTTGTGGGGTTCTCAAAACGCGTAATATAAGTGTTCAGATACATACATACATCAATCAATCAATCAATCAATCAATCAATCAATCAATCAATCAATCAATCAATCAATCAATCAATCAATCAATCAATCAATCAATCAATCAATCAATCAATCAATCAATCAATCAATCAATCAATCAATCAATCAATCAATCAATCAATCAATCAATCAATCAATCAATCAATCAATCAATCAATCAATCAATCAATCAATCAATCAATCAATCAATCAATCAATCAATCAATCAATCAATCAATCAATCAATCAATCAATCAATCAATCAATCAATCAATCAATCAATCAATCAATCAATCAATCAATCAATCAATCAATCAATCAATCAATCAATCAATCAATCAATCAATCAATCAATCAATCAATCAATCAATCAATCAATCAATCAATCAATCAATCAATCAATCAATCAATCAATCAATCAATCAATCAATCAATCAATCAATCAATCAATCAATCAATCAATCAATCAATCAATCAATCAATCAATCAATAGATCTTTATTGATATTCACGACAAAGTTACAGGAAGTTGTTAGCATTCGCTAAATATAAAGTGCCTAATATAACAACACACTAGTATGGGGCAATTTGACAGTAAAAGCACTTAGTAGCATTTAGAAAAAAGAAACAATTTTAATTGCACATGTTGCCATATAAATTTAGTATACAGTATAGTTTAAAACTTCGGTAGTCGCGAATGGCAAAGGGTAACCCTAAAGGGATGGCAGTCCCGCTATCCAGGGAAGCCCTGCTATTTCTATTGCATTATTTAAAATGGCACTGAACAGATCCAATATCGGATACATGATTTAGTAAGCATGAGTTTAGGTAAATTGCGTACTTAGGTCTTAACTAAGTTTAACTAAAATCGTTAAGAGTATAAAGAAAATAAGAAAATAACCCAAAACGAAGCCCAACACAATTGGCTTCGGTGAGTCCTAACTCGGACTCAACATACTCAATTTTTACTAACAGCGGTTTAAATGAATAAAAGAATGTAAGGACACAAACTCCTACATTTGACTCCGCCGTGATTAGATTGCCCATAATCAGGAGTTGCCACAAAGGTGCAGATACCTTAGGATGATTATTCGTTACTTTAAAATATTCTTAGGCTATTTTGAAAGTAAACTTATTTTTCGCATTTCTGATTAGAACTGGTATAGAGTTCCAAATTCGCGGCCCGGCTGACTTGGTGCTGAATTTTCTCAAATTTGTTCGAGCTTTGGTGGGTCGATAGAGTGCAGCACCTCTAGTATAGTGTTCATGTATTTTTGAATTTAAGGTGAAGTACCCTTCAAAGGAGGCTGGTTACAGGTTATGACTGTATGAATATAGCAGTTAAGCAATTTGTAAGATCTTAATTTGTTTGAGGTTTAGGAGATTTAGATCTTTGAATATTGGTTTAGAATGATCAGTTCGACCCAAATCCAAATCCGTTTTATTAAAACACCGCAGGGTAACAAAACATACAGTCAAACAAAAGCATTTCATGTAGTGTTTTAATGGGATGCCCCTAAGGGATGACTCCCGCTAAACTGGGGCACCCCAGTTTAGCGGGAGACCCGCCCCCACTATCATTCGAACTGCTCTTTTCTGTAATATTACCAATCGTAGTAGAGGAGAATCGTAATTTGAGGCCCATATTAAGTTAGAGTAGGAGAGGTAAGGATGAATTAGGGGTTGCATAGGGTCAGTCTGATATTTTTATGAAGCATTTTTGCAATTCTAGAAATTATTCTTATAGTTTTTGCAATTTTTAAGGATATATAGTTAATATGATCTCTCCAACTTAGATGATGGTCAATGAAGACACCCAGAAACTTTATAGAGTCCACTTTGGTGATAGGTTATTAATGGATAGTTTGCCAATTGTGGGCTTAATTTTCCTGTAAGATTTAAAAACTATGTAATTTGCTTTTTTATGTTGAGAGTTAATTTGTTTGCGATAAACCAATCGTTAACTTTGCTAAGCTCAGCATTAACAGATTCAATAAGGGAATCCCAAGATGTACCAAATTGAAAAATGCTGGTATCATCTGCAAAGAGAACAAAATAGAGAGAAGTAGAAATCTGGGCGAGGTCATTTATATATAACAAGAACAATAGAGGTCCCATGTTGGATCCCTGGGGCACCCCCGAGGAAATTAATCCCGGTTGTGAGTAAGCGCCACTACAACTTACTATTTGGGTGCATGAGTCTAAGTAATTTCTGAACCATTTAATCGAGTTCCCCCTAATTCCGAAGTTGTTAATTTTTTTTATTAGTATGTCATGATCTACAGAATCAAATGCCTTGGCTACATCGATAAATATCCCTACTGCATATTCGTTGTTATCAAGCGCTTTAGTAAATTTTATCCTCCATGTCAATCAGCGCCATGAAGGTAGAGTGTCCAGACCGGAACCCATGCTGAGAGGGATGGAGAGCTTTAGTTTTATTAATGAATGAGTGAGTTAAGCCTATCATGCATTACCTTCTCCAAAAACTTAGCAAAAATGGTAATATGGATATTGGTCGGTAATTCTCACAATTTTGCTTATCGCCTTTTTAAAATACTGGTATGACATTGGCCACATTTAGCTGGTCCGGCACAATTCAATTTAACATTGAGGAGTTGATGATATGCAATTAAGTGCAAGTTAGGTAATGCTATATATGGGTCAATGTCATCCAGTCCCTTTGTGTGGTTTTTTTATACTAAGTCCAATATTCAGTATTTCCTCTTGTGAGGTTAGGAGTAGTTCCAGGCATAGATGATTGAGTGGAAGCAGGTAAGTAATCTCCATATGATGTCGTTGCAGGAGGTAGTTTGCTAGCTAGGTCTCTCGGTATATTAATAAAATCTTCGTTAAATTTATTTGCTATTATCTCTGAGTTATCAGTAGTAACGTTTTGAATTAGCAAAGATTCTATTCTCATGCGCTTATTGTCTAGCTGTATGGCTGATCGAATTAATTTCCAGGTTGATTTGAGAGCATTATGGTGTTTTAGAAATTCTTCTGCATAATAGGAGGCCTATATGTATCGTTGGCTAAAATGCTCTGATCGCCGTCGTCAAGACCGCAGTACTGACGTCACAAACGTTTCTGTTTCACAATAGAACAGAAACCGTTTGTGACATAGCGTTTATCGACAGACACACGCTCGATGGATATTATATGTATAGATAATCTTCTTTATTAATTTAAACTGACATTGAAACAGGACAGTACAATCAAGATCTTAATTAGACACACATTTTGGCAGCCATGCAAGGCGCCGCCCTAGAGGGGGGTTAGGGGTATCAAACCGCGATCTAATGCTCTCCTGGTCATGAGTGTTACCATTCATCTATCCCCTCCCCAAGTTAGTCTCTGAGTCGAATATGACAGCGGTGTATTCTATCGGGGTATCAAACCGTCCATCTGAATCCACAGGCTCTATTAAACATTCATTTTACTGTCCAGCAATTGAAGCCACGAATATCAACCACAATCATCAAATACGTCGCAGTGTCGTTAGGCTACCATTAAATATTAATTATGCTAGTAGTGTTATGCATGTCAATACATGCGAAACGTGGACGGTACAGTCACCTTCTGGCGACCATGAATTTCGCAAAGCAATAGCTTGCCAAGCGGCGCTACCATTGATCAGTCGTAGTTCTACAGAGCTGTATAATTTCCTTTGTCTTCGCTACATACCTGTAGCAGTTCATTGTTGACAGTGACAGACGTAATATTGCAGACGGGTTCTTCATTGACAGGAGCGGCGAAAAGCTTCCAGTCTGCCAGGGAAGGGAACGAGGCATGTAATGAAAAGAGACGATGAACGACAGAGTGATTTGACGTGTGAATAAATGCGTATGCACATATAGACAGACCAGTACACGCGCATGCACGTTTGAACGTCTGTTTTGGATACAAGCATGGATACAGACAAAATAGTATGCATTCATAATAAACACAATTCAATAGCTCATGAAACCTGCATGCATGAATGCATCCGTATTTGCATATATCGTAGTACTGTATGTATGCATATGCGTGGTGGCTCAGTGGTAAGTTCGGCGCCTTGTGACCTGAGGGTTGCAGGTTCGAATCCCACTCTAGCCGCTGCGTACGGACCTTGGGCAAGTCCTTCACTCGCAATTGCTCGTGGCGCTTCGGCGTGAAAATTCCGGCACAGTATCAAATGCTGTAGTCGGGAGCGCTTCTGAGTAGTTGTTGACTTCGAGAGGCGCTATAGAAATATCCGGAATAAAAATAAATAAATATACATGTATTGTAAATACATATATTCATGTACATATACACATACATATATACATACATACAAACATACGTACATACGTACATACATTCAATGTCTTTCATTGGTCCAGAATTGCATTATCAATGTACATCAATACATTTTGATTCATAATCGCGTGTTCTAGTGGGCACAAAAGGGGAAGCCTAGAAGGGACAAAAGGTCCCGGTGGGTTAGAGCCACCTATGTATCATAGTAGTGAATGGGTGATAGCTGAATGCACTAAGCACAGTCCACTCTGATCTGAACGCATGTTTATAGTCACGTTGAAAAAAACGTGAAACCCAAAATCCTAATTAATACTAATCATCAAAAGTTTCAGCTGCTTTAGGAATAAATTACGATTGGAAATGCATCGAAGTTCATAAGGTAAATCGTTCCATGTAGGCGCACCTGTGGATTTAATTGAAAACTTTCGGGAGTTAATCGAGCATGATCACGTCTATATGAATTTAAGTTCCGAGTATGATAATACGAAGTTAAATAAAAGTATAGTTGTCGTATACATCCGTGTTATAAGTGTAACGATATATAAATTCACTGATCTGTAATTTGTTAATTTGGTCGAATTTTAGCATGAACGTTTGGGCTTCATGAGAGTTGTATGGAAGGCGCACTACAACCCAAATAATTTTTTGGTAAGATTATAATTCTATCAAGCCGGGAAATGTAATTGCAGGCCCAGATCATGTTACAATAAGTCAAATAAGGATAAATCAAGGAATAGTATAAGGTACACAAAATATTGGTCGGTAATAGGTAAGCCAGTCGCGATATTATGCCCATATTTTTGGCTATTTTCAATGATATTTGATGTATGTGGTAATTCCAAGTTACAGTACGTGTTGATTCACGTAGACACCTAGAAATTTTACCGGTCGTAATTGTCGAATTTGTCAATAAAAACAGTACCCTTTAGATGTGGAATTGGTTTCCTGTATGAGGAGAATAAGACATAGTTCGTCTGGTTTAAATTAAGTGATAAACTTATTTGCATTAAACCAGTCAGATACAGACTTCAACTGATTATTTATCTCGTTAAATGCGTTATCATATTACTTGTGAAAAATAAATACATTTGAGTCATCCGCAAAAAAATATGAAATGAAGAAGAGATAAAGTATTCCTAATATTAGGAATAATAAGGGACCCAGCATATAGAACCTTGTGGTACTTCAAACATGCTCCATATATACACACATAATACGTACATACATAAATACATACATAGTTACATACATACATACACAAATACATACACACATAGATACAAGCATACATACATACATAAATACATATATACACACATGCATTCATTTTGCATGTATGCATAATTTATATACATGCATGCATACATACACAAATACATACACACATACATACAAGCATACATACATACATACATTATGCATGAATACATATATACATGTATACACATATGCATACATACTACATACAAACATACATACATACAGCCTCGTAGATGTTTCACCGGGCTGGTGGGGCTATGCCAAAACAGAAGCTCAATCCAAGTCGGAGCTTCTGGTACTGATGATGCAGAGTATTGGATTCCTTCCTCCTGGGCCACAAGATGTCGGGGAGATGATGGGAGCTGCGGAGGCGCGGTTGCTTCGGGCCGTCTTCTGGGACGAGCATCATGTGTTACGCGGTCTGTTTAAACCTATAGCATACAACGAAAATACAACCTCCGCTCCAGGCCGCACGACTTCTAGCATCCGGCCAAGGAAACGATGACCTTCATTCCACGCGTACTTAGCAAACATTCAACCGTTGGCTAACGTGACTGGCAACCGTTTGCTATTCCATAGATCATATTTCAACTTTCCCTCCGTTGTAACCGGTTGCGGTGCGTCAGTCTGTCTGATTATAAACGAAAATATATATATATACATATATATACATATATGCATCCATACACACATACACGCCTACATACATACATATTTGCTTGCTTGTTATTGTAAATATGTCTCAGTGAAGAGATATGCGAAAACCTCATTATTGTCGACTGTTGCTAAACACTGCTTTATAGATTCCATTATCGAAACTAATGTAATCGTGCTTTGTAATTTAATTGCATTAGATCCCCTTCCGGTGATTCTCCTATCGATTGCAGAGGCTCATTAACTGTCAGTTACCAATTAATGACCAGATCCGAGTGTTCAATTGCCAGATAAGATTGTGGATGCGAAAGAGTCTGACACGGGTGTGACTATCTGTGAGTTACTATAGCAACCAGGTGGCTTTATAATTAGTTGCGT
Source organism: Allolobophora icterica (assembly GCA_963556255.1). Taxonomy (NCBI): domain Eukaryota; kingdom Metazoa; phylum Annelida; class Clitellata; order Crassiclitellata; family Lumbricidae; genus Allolobophora; species Allolobophora icterica. Next base: position 42,853,258 of record OY744610.1, on the reverse strand, counting down.
TGATTGGTTTCTCCGCGAAACACATGGTACCTGTGCCACTCCCCGTCTTTGTTCGAACGGTGGGGAAGAAGGGACAAGTATACTGAGCAGCTATTATTACAAGATATATGACTATGAGGATGGGAGTGGGGTGGTATAGGATGGCGTTCAGGTGCCCCATTTGTCTGTCGAATCTGTCAAAACTATCTGTAGCTTCAGAAAATGGTCCATTAAGACATAGCTCGACTCGTTTTGGCCACACTGAGTGTCTGTCTATACAACAGCATTTTATCATCTCAGTTCATCTCTTCTGAGATAACATTAGAGTGCCCATTGCACAACTGACTGTTGCTCGGACACTGTTGACCAATACTCAAGCCTAGAACAGGTTCAGTACTCTTAATGAAACCAACGTTCTAAGAATCTGATAGCTATATATATATATATATATATATATATATATATATATATATATATATATATATATATATATATATATATATATATATATATATATATATATAATCTGTTCTAACGACTCCCATAGAACTGGAACCTTAATCAAAGTCATTATCCGCTTACATGTAGATATCGTAATCGTAATCTGCCAACTTCTAAAGCGCCACTCGAAGGCCAAGCGCATGGCACCAGCCTATTCACCAGCGCTGCGTCAAATCAGAGGTGGTTACTAAAGAGTAGTCCAAAGGAGGTCCGAGTCTGATTATAATGGAGGCCAGATCAAGGGAGGAGGCAGACCAGCTGTTAAGGCGGGTGTCGTTTAGGACGAGAAGAATTGGAGGGAGGAAGATCAGATTAGACAGAGTAGGTCACAATCCATCACGTCAGAATCCAGAGGTCAAGCTACGGCGAGTAAGTAAGCAAGCGAATGGTGACTTAAAAGTCACTAAATTCATTACCAGTTAAATATATATATATATATATATATATATATATGCATACATTTATACATATGGCCTATTTAGGTCGTGTGTGCAGCGATTGGGGTCAAGGCTAGTATTTCGGTAATAATAAATTATTTGGGTTTAGACGAATTATGCAGACATCATTCTCGCCTTGACAAGAAATCGTCTGCAGAAAAGAGATCTTCCAAGCAGCTGCAGTAAGGTGTGTAATAACATGAACACCCTGTGTTCAACTGTTCATGGCTGCACAGTGTAGCCATTGCGTTGTCTGTGTACTTGCAAGAGCCCGATATGTTTGAAGTTGGATATGTGTGCCATGTAAGATTTCAATTACATTGCTTAGGTTTGCGGAATATGGAAAGATTGACTCAAGTAAGTAAGTGAGTAGTTCATTCGCCACCAAATGAAGCAATATCACGATATCAACACTTACACTAATGCAGTGGCAGGCAACCGGTGAAGTCTCATGGGACTCGTCTCGCCGGTCGCCCAAATAATACAAATCAATATATTATGCTTATAATAACACAACACCCGACACCTACACGTGTTTGCAGCGTCGTTGGTGTCTCCGCTCAGCTGCGCAAGCTGAGCTTATTGTTTCCCGCGCGCGGACACCGGAATATCACAATATCAACACTTATACTAATACAATGGCAGGCTACCGGTGAAGTTATGTTTCTAATATGCCTTCTCTGTGGCTGCCCCATGACCTGGAATGGGCTCCCTGCCACGCTTCGCCATATTCCGACTGGTCATTTCACCTCGTTTCTTACTGTCCTCCATTCATGCCACCATTTGGCTACGCTGTCTAAGTCTTACCTTAAAATGCAGTCCTTACACTTTGAAAGGAAACCAAACGTGAGCTAGTTTAATATAAGCATTAATGTCAGATAGTGCGTGTTTTCGTAAACGATATAATATGCTCTGCTGAAACGCAGGACGATTGCCAATAGTTGGATGTTCATGCGTTCAATTATTCATGCAGGGTACTTTATGAGTCTGTTCAGGATATTCAACAAAACAGCAATGATTGTTTCTATTTGGCATCTTCTCTCCAATACATTGAAATTCCTGTTGACACAGTAAATTACATGATGCAAAATGAGCTATAAAAATATTAAATTATCCTTTCCAGCGTGCAGAATGTTTTATTCGAGCAGCGTGTAAAAGCACAGAGACTGCTGAAGCCCTCCTTCTTACTATGAAGTCGTAGGCTTGACTTCATATGATGAAATTGCATTTCAATAGCAGGTCGCTCTACCGAAAGACGCGTTTCTGAGATTCGTGTTTTATATAACTCGTCTGCGTCTGAATCTATGTGCAGGGCATTGAAATTGGTTTACGAGGCTAGGACTACGCTGGTCGCTAGGATCGCGCGCGCTACCAGGCGGTTGTTTTGGGCCGAGGGAAGTGTAGGCCTAATAGAACCGCTATAGTAGTCTGGAAACTGTTGCAATCGGAATACTTGAACCAATCGAAAGATTTAGGAATAGTGGTTAGGACAATCTCGTGTCTCTGGATTTTATCAGACTGGGATCGATTGGAAAGCGGTTAGGTTAGACTTGACTTAATATAAATCCTTCTGCACTGAATGATTTGTCAGTGGGCATACGTCACCTATTATAGTATGATTAGGTTTGTTGTGTTTATAGCGTACGCCTATACCGATTTCGTTTGACTTTTGATTTATATAAAACATATTTTATTATTACGAAATATGCTCTCTATAAACCGAAATGGCAGGTTTTACTTCGTGCAAAACAGAATTTTATAATCGTTTAATACATCGCCATATTTGTATTGTAATTCATTGCAACTGCTAGTGTAGTGGTTAGCGTGCTGGGTTGTCAATCGAGAGGTCGGGGATTCAAATCCCCGCCGGGGCAGAAATTTGGCTCGAGATTTCTGCTCCACCTGCACCCCTAGCCAACTCAGCTGTAATGAGTGCACTAACCGTACATTGTCGGTGGGAAGATGAGCCGGCGAGGAAGAGGTCTGGCCACCAGCCTTCACAAGACGAAGCTAATGAAATGAAGTCGTTAATAATTCATACCCATGCATGGCTGCCTCACGGCTAGCTGAAGGGACTGCTCTGCTTCTTCTTCACTGCAGCTATAGAGATTCATACATGGACCCTACCAAGGGCTCTGTATTACATCAAGCTCTCTTAACATAATTATAATTCAAAATAGGCCTACATTAAATACTGTACTTTACATCGGAGTTTTTGTGGATGTTACAGTTTTCCTGTATCGACCCCGTTGGTTTATCGATCCCCTTGGTCTGTCACAGCACACACCGACTCCGGACTGCGCTCGTCAGCCTAGTCGTAACGATATCTTGCGTCTTTATCTGCCTCGGTAGAGTCGTCTTCAAACTCTTTCGGGGAAACACACGAGAAGATCCACGCTATCAGATTCCTAGAACTCTCGACGCATTGTTCGTACATTAAATAGGGCCTACTATCTTTTACGTCTGGGTTTTTGTGGATGTTCCAGCTGCCCTATATCGATCCCGTTCGCTGATTGATCTCTCTGGTCCGTCACAGCACACATCGATTCCAGACAGTCTAGAAAATGGAATGATTTGGCGCTCGGGTCGTAGTTCTATTCCAGCGATTGTTTGGAGGAGAGACAATGAGTGGAAAAGTAGCTGCTGTTGTCGTAGCGATATCCTGCGCGTATATCGCCTTTGGTGGAGTCGTCTTCAAACTCATCGAAGAAACACACGACAAGGAAAGACGCCATGAGATACGTGCAACACTCGACGCATTCTTCAGTAAGAACGAATCATGTATCCATATGCTTATGTATGTATGTATGTATGTATACATGAATGTATGCATATATGTTTGCGTGTATGCATGTATGCATGTACGTACGTATGCAGGTATGTATGTAGACCCTATATATGCATGTGTGTGTATACGTACGTATGCAGGTATGTATGTAGAGTTGTAGACCCTATATATGCATGTGTGTGTATACGTATATATGTAGGTATGTATGTGTACATGTATGTAGGTATGTATGTATAATGTATATGTGAATATATGTATATGTGTATAAATGTATGCATGTATGCATGTATGTATGCATGTATGTGTGTATGTATGTATGCATGCATTTATGTATGTTTGTATGTAGGTATGTATATATGTATATGTATATATATGTATGTATGTAGGTACGTATGTATATATGCATATGTGTATATATGTATGTATGTATGTATGTATGTATGTATGTATGTATGTATGTATGTATGTATGTATGTATGTATGTATGTATGTATATGTGTATGTAATATGTATGTATATATGTATGCAGTGTGATTCTCCTTGCAGATTTTATTTTAGTTACAGTTGCAAATAATAATAAAATTCAAACTGACAAGTACGCAGTAAGATTACATGGAATAGTAGTAACAGATGATAACAAGATTAACAAGAGTCGAATTTAACTGTATGGCAGCCTGCAAGGCGCCCATCTGTCCTACAGCTCATTTTAAGTCACCCCTAGGGAGTGTATAGAATGAAAAGGCTGAGTCAACCTTTATGGGGCTAGCGGGTATCGAACCCGCGTCCCTCTGAGCCAGCGTGTTATCATTCAACCATCTCCCGCCCCACAGTTGCAGTTATAATCAATGATTTTTGATTTTAGTTATAGTTACAGTGATAGTGAGTATTATTTTTTGGTTATAGTTATAATTATAGTTACTGGATTTTTATTTTGGTTATTATTTAGTTACGATAAGAAAAGTGTATATACAATGACACCTAGAAACAAAGAGAGACGTTTTAAAGCCCACAAAAATCAATAAAACATATTTAAAAACACAGCCATTGGCTCAGTTTAATATGTAAATGCGCCAAACTGACATACTTTCCCAATCCATTTGGCACAGTTTAGTATATAAATGTACCGAACTGACATACTCTCCCAATCCATTTGGCACAGTTTAATATGTAAATATGCCGAACTGACATACTTTCCCTATCCATCCGAAGCGCTGTGGAATTGGCCAGGCACGCTGATGAACGCTATTCAATGCGGCCGTTGCTGACCCTAGTCATGTTCTTCGACCCTATTTCCCCGCAGACGGTAATATCTCCCATAATATCCGGCTACGTGCTCATAACGTCACATTGCCGGGAAAGAATGATAAAATCTTTATATCCCGCGTGCTTTATAGAAACATTTATTAGCCGTCATAGGAGAAACCAATAACTATCACAATGCGAGAAGCTATTGAGGAAGTAGAACAATTCGTCTATCTATAGGAGCGCTAATAAAAGCAGATAACAGCAACGAAACAGATATACAACGGAGAATTGAACGCGCTTCACACGCAATTGGAACAATGAACATGACATGGAGAAGTAGAGAATTAATGTCGCGGAACTGGGTTTGCTCAGTTCTCTTCAGGGGTGCCTAGTGTTACAGAACGTTTCCAGGATGTCTGAAAACCAGGTCCCCGCGAAATATTGTCCGTCGGTCCGGCTTCCGTGTTCTATCGAGAGGCTTAGATGAATCACACCGGAGTAACGGAAGTCCTTTTATTCAACGACAGCGAAATGTACTTAGACTCGTTAATCAGCTACCGCTTAACCCTTTAACTACGAGGATTAGTTTTCCATACATTTTAGTGCACGCTCGTCGTTAAAGTGTTAAACATAAACGCCCTAAGCACTTAACTTGTCGACAAGAAGAACGATTATACTGAATATACGGCTAACTCAACTATCTCCACTACTACTCTGGGATTGAACGACAACTGCTGGCAGGGGCGTCTACACCATAAAAACCTTGGAGCAAATGCTCCATCCAAGAAGTAGGGGGTAGAAGTAGAAGTGTGTGTGCCATCATTTTAGAGGGGAGGAAGGCGGAATGGGGGAAGAAGAGGGGGAATGGGAAGTTGCTCCAATGACTTAGGGGGGATAGACGCCTCTGACTGCTGGACGACTCAGCAACAACTTGACGGCTAAACTCAGCTACAACTCGACAATCTATTCCGACAGTTCCTTTCGACAAATCCTCACCTTTATTTATACCGACCGTAAGGTGCTGAAATAGCCATGGGATGATAGGACAGAAAGTCATCCCATGGTTTAGCCAAGATATCCAAAAAATGACCGCAAAACAGCATCTCTATGGAGATGAACTAAAATCGTCATATTATGTAAAAGTATGGCGCTCCATTGGAGGTCAATTTAAAAAAATAACAGGGTGGCAAATTTAGCCACATCAATAAAGAAAACCAAGACAAAACCATACGAGACGATAATACAGTCAATTTTCCTATATGGGTCGGAATGTTGGACAATGCGAAAACAAGATGAGAGGAGAATTCCCGCAGCAGAAATGAGCTAGCTGCGGAAGATCGCAGGGATTTCAAGACTGCAGAAATTAAGAAACGATGACAATCATCAGGTATTCAGACAACTCTGCTAGACAAAGTCATTCAACGAAGACTCCGATGGTTTGGACATGTACAGAGAACGCCAGTTGACCGAATCCAACACAGTGCACTACATGCAAGATTCGAATGAAGAAGACACAAAGGCAGACCAAGACTACGTTGGGTAGATAATATAAATAAGGAATAACATCACTTGGACTAACACTAAGGGGGCAATGGACTTGACAAATGACAGAGGACAAGTGAGATCATTTATTCGTACACATCCCCGCCACATGGCTGGAGTCAGGAAATGATGATGATGATGATGATGATGATGATGATGACGATGATGATGATGTTGATGATGATGATGATGATGATGATGATGATGATGATGATGATGATGATGATGATGATGATGATGATGATGATGATGATGATGATGATGATGATGATGATGATGATGATGATGATGATGATGATGATGATGATGATGATGATGATGATGATGATGATGATGATGATGATGATGATGATGATGATGATGATGATGATGATGATGATGATGATGATGATGATGATGATGATGATGATGATGATGATGATGATGATGATGATGATGATGATGATGATGATGATGATGATGATGATGATGATGATGATGATGATGATGATGATGATGATGATGATGATGATGATGATGATGATGATGATGATGATGATGATGATGATGATGATGATGACTGTCTCTGTTACTAAACCGAGGTCGGTGTTAGTACAATTGCCGACTCTCTTTGAACCATGAACTCCCTAGCCAATCGGCACAAATACCCGGGGCTCCTTGGGAATTTTGAACCCAACAATACTATTTTAATTTCTAGTTTGAAAAGTTAAAAATCTTATTAATTTGACCCCAAACACGTCAAAACGCATAATTCATGACCATGATTACAAAATAGTGATTTATAATTATATGCATTACTTATGCACAGTTTCTCGCAACATAACTTTCCTTGTGCTACACCTTGTTGGTGTACAGTTTGGTGAATTAGGCCATCGCCAGAATTCAATTTTCGATTGATAATTCTCAAAACAGTTATTGCTACCAGTGCCAATGCACAGGAAACTTCGCAGGCTTACACTAATACACAGTTTTACAGCGTTTAGGTAAGTCCTTTTTTGGCCTCTGGGTCACTTCGCTTGGCCACCTTGTACTTCTCTGTGCAGATAATGCACTGGTGTTTGAGCTTGCACCTCCTGGACGTTCAGGTAAATTTACTGGAAGCATTAGCAACATCTTCTCGAGATGGGTGAACAGGTAACTCGGTTCCAATGTCATTTTCATTGTCAAAATCGTCAGCGATGTAGTCGCCTGCCACAACAGACTCCGTAGGCCTAGCTGATGCCAGCGGCATGTCACGACTTCCTCGGCCGTAAATGTTTCTTTAGTTCCTCGTTGTCGCTGTTTCTCATTACCGGTATTGGTTTTCATACGTTTATATTCCATACCATAGGCGTAGCTACATTGAGGTAAGAGGAGACAATTGCCTCCTCTTGGTTTTATAAATTAAACAATTTTCCTTGGGTTGTTGCCCTGCACCTGGATTTTGCCTCCTCTTGAACGGTGAATCCTGGCCCAAGAGAAGAAATTTAAGAAGAAATCCCCAAAAAGGTCATCAAATTTTTTTATAGAGAAATTTCCCAAAAAGGTCATCAATTTCTTTGGGCAGCAATTTCCAAAAAAGGTCATCAAAATTTTTTGACAGAAATCTCCCAAAAAAGGTCATCAAAAAATCTTTGACAGAAATCTCCCAAAAAAGGTCATCAATTTTTTTTCAAGATTTTTAGCCTCCTCTTGAATTTGAGTCTGGCTACGCTCCTGTTCGATACTGATAGATTATTTACTTTTTATTTTTCGGAACTATAAACTATGATAAACAATGCTAAGACAAACAATGAATCATTACTTTAATTTACTGGAAACGCTGTCACAAAACGCAAATGTATATAATTATAATTATCTAGTCGGAAGTATCCATGATTATCAAAAATTCATCATCCTGATGATGGATCCTTTAAGAAGAAACGTGCGCCGAGTGAGCGCTAATTACGTAAAGGCCGGCTTAACGGCCCGTCGGGAAATGATGGTAGATGATCAGGGCGGTTTTCCGGCCTATCGGGTTGGGTTCAAAGGGTAAAAAACCGTGTGATCCTATCGCGTTTGTGTCGACGTGATAAACGAATATTTGATATGATTTGCACACTAATATCTCACCAGTTTTGATTGTCTTCGTCGAGTTCCCTTCTAATGTTTTTCTATCACTTTCTGCAGCGCAGAATTCTTTGTACATGTAGGTGGATGGTAACAGGTGCGTCTACACCATAGAAACCTTGGAGCAAATGCTCCATTCAAAAAATAGGGGGGAGATCTGTCAGTGTGTGCCACCATTTTAGGGGGAAGGAAGATGGAGGGAGAAGAAGAGGGGGAAATGGGAAGTTGCTCCAATGACTTGAGGGTGGGGATAGACGCCCCTGGATGGTAATACTTGACATGATTGAGTATATTAGTCGTGTTTTTAGTTTTTACCGGCTATGAGCCGGCCACATCACTTCCCATCATTGACACCAACACCGCTGATGATACACAATCTTTCATTTATGGCTGATTCGTACTGATTGAAATGGCTCCAGACTGCATTCCCTCGCTTGCTGCTGCTCGAGATCTTTAGAGACATTTTGACTACAGCAACAACATACATGGTTACGTGTTTATTGTTGATGCCGGTTTTGCGGATGTTTTGATTTAACATCCTTTAGGATACCATAGACAGCGTACCTATCAGGTACTAAAGACGCTATATTAAGTGTCTGGTTACATACATACATACATACATACATACATACATACATACATACATACATACATACATACATACATGCATACATACATACATACATACATACATACATACATACATGCACACATGCATACACACATACATACATACATACATACATAAATACATACATGCATACATACATACATACATGCATGCATGCATACATACATACATACATACATACATACATACATACATACATACATACATACATACATACATACATACATACATACATACATACATACATACATACATACATACATACATACATACATACATACATACATACATACATACATACATACATACATACATACATACATACATACATACATACATACATACATACATACATACATACATACATGCATACATACATACATACATACATACATAGATGGCGATTCCGATCCTACGAATGACAGTGCATGAATATCTTGCAGATTTAGAACATAACATTAGCTCTTTCAGTAACACATTTGGCATCGTCTCTCTTTGGAATCGTCACGGTCTAATGCAGCGTGACCACTCGCCGGCGAGCTGTACCTGTGCAGTGTGCATACAAATATAGCTGTGGTCGGATGTACAACGTGCTTAGAGCTATCTATCATTGCAACCCGTCCTCAATCCTCCTCCTCATGCCCCTCTATCTATCCTCCCTCTGGGCTTTCCACTCAAAATTGAAGTCTCACCTTTTCAAGTCCTCCTACTCTGACTCAACTGGTCCTCCTCCTTCCAATTCTTCCCGCCCTAAACGACACCCGCCTTAATAGCTGCTCTGCCTCCTCTCTTGAGCTGCCCCATGATAATCAGACTCGAACTTCCTCTGAACTACTCTTTGGAAAGCCCTCTGATTTGACGCAGCGCTCGAGAATAGGCTGGTGCCCTGCGCTTGGCCTTCGAGTGGCGCTATAGAAGTTTGGAGATTACGATTACGATTAGTTCTTCAAAGGCTAACTCAGGTTCTGTGCAGGCCCGCCTGTTGGCCCCCGGGCGGCTTCGCTTCTGGGGCTCCCGTGCAGGCCTCAGGCGGGGACGGGACATCGCGTCGTCCCTATCCAAGCGACCCGTTGGTCATCGGTCGAGGGTGAGGTGCCGGGGAGATTCCTCGTGCCGGTCACGGTTTCTCGACCGACCTGGCGCCTGGTCCCGTCTTGGAACGTGGCCGCCCCGGGGTCGGCTCCCGGCAAATATGTGGTCAGTGCCCGCTCCCTTGCCAAACCATATGCCCTCGACCAGTTACACGCTGAGCCCGTCGACTACGAACATGTCTGGCGATTATTACCGAGACGCTCTTTAAAAAGCACCATCCAGACCATCTTTATCGGGTTGACGGATTCCGCCTTATTCGGCAAGACCGGAGTGGGCGCAGATCTCTGGGGTGGCGGTCTTGGTGGGTGAGAAATTCAGACCTGCGGAGGTGTGTGTTGGGTGACACGAGGTTGCTGAAGCCCCTTTGGGTAAGAGTTGCGATGCCGCATGCCGAACCGGATATTATACACGGGAGCCATTTACCACCCATGGTGCACCAAGATCTGTTTACGATGTCTTAGCCTTTCTGGCCTGTCTGAAAAACACGGTTGAGGTCCTTCAGCAAGTGGAACCCGGAGCGTTGATGGTCTTTGAGCGGGGGGTGGGGGGGGGGGCTTTAACCAACTGGCGGAGCACGAGGGTGTCGAGCGAACGGGCCTAATTAAACTGGTCTACAAGCCCAGAAGAGGTGAAAACTCCCTCGACAGACAATTCGTCTAGGAGCGATGCTACACGACAGTTAAGATTGGCTCTGCAATGAAGACTGACCACAAGGCTATCATCGCCCTCTCAGATGGGCAATAAGTTGGCCAGCCGCAATTAGCGCTCAACAAAGGTTGAACTCAGGCTTCGGTAGCCTCAGCAGCATGCAGCCCTTCTGCGGGGTCTCTCCACGGTCGACCTGTCTACCATCTTCACCATCTTCACCTACCGGGACCGACAGCCAGCCTGAGATCAATACTACCATGACGACTATGACCGTCTTGAGATGCGTTATCCTGTGCGCTCGATCACCATGACCTCGGTCGACCCGTACTCTCTCACACCGGCAGCTAAGCTCCTATTACGTAAAAAAGAACCGTTTGATGAGGGCTGGCTGGTATTGACGAAAGCCTCGGCGTGATCTTGCAGAGTTGGCTTCTGTATTGTGAAGGCGGACTGAGTGACTTACGGCGCTAAGGTAACGGGTAAACGGGAGGAAGAAGAACCAAGCTGCGTATTAACAGCCGTAGACCTCAGTGCGCACCTTGCAGCGACCCCTACAGACAGTCATTACGAGCTTCAGATCCTACGACCGACAGTACACGACAATCGATCATTTGCAACTGAGTAATTTTACCTGGTGGACCGTCTGCGGCAATTGCCTAATTGCCTACCAACCTGGTTTCTCCAACTCATCGCCCCGGTGTATACAGAGGCAGCCTGGCTACTGCGGACTTGATTTGATACAGCACCGATGAATAAGCTGGTCTCCCTGACGTGGCTTTTGTGTGGCGTTGAGAAATTTAGGAGATTTACATTTACGTTTGCATCTCGCCTATATCAGGACCCTCTCGGTTTGCAGCTCCCATGTACCAATGCAATGGAAAACGGCCATTTATCACCCCTGTGGCCAAGATCGACACCCCGGTCGCTCCAGTCGACTTCCGACCAATCTCCATTGTGCCGATCCTGTCTCGACTTGTTGAGAGTGAGTTGGTCCGGGTCTGCATGTAATTCTCATTTAGCAATCCCCCAATGACGCAACAGTTTAGGGCCTCACAATCCGCAGGGCCTAAAAAATTCAGAATTTTAGGGGGCTTTCTTAATTGTACGTGTACTGCATATATATATTTATATTTATATATACTGCATATATATATATTAAGAGCGCATGGGCGTCTGGATGGGGATATGGGGACATTTGCCCCCTTCCTGGATTTTGCGCACATTTTGAAAAAATGAAATCTTTGATTATTATGATTATTACATTAGTTCCCACACGATTTTCAATAAAAACACTTAATTATATAGGTGAAGTCCTTGACCACTATTTATTTTTAAAATTGTCACGTGTTCTGTGTTCTGGAATAGCTATGTGAAAACGTCATTTGCCCCCTACAAAAATTTAGCTCCCTCTTACAACATTTTTGCACCCACCTACAAAAATTCCTGGGATGCCCACGTAAGTACGCTTAAGCATAAGGAAACAAACTAAGAAACCAAGCAAACAACAACAAGAAGACGGTTGTAGGAACCAGATGATGTTAGAGCCGTTCATCGTTTTCCGACTCTTTCGGTTCATGCACCTAATCTTAATGCATGTTTTCGTATCTTCGGTTACTGTGAACCTAGGTGGATAAATTAAATATGGGATAAGTTTGCACATATTTGCACAAGTCTCGTCTACGTCCGAGTGCAGAACGTTGCATCGATCGTCGCGGAATGCAAATAAATGTCGAAAGATACCGGTTTTATTTAAACGGAGCGGTTCTGATTGACCTTTCTTGATTTTCTGGACCTTTTCTAAAAAGTAGGCTCAACTTCTCTGTCTGTCTCTCTGTCTCTGTCTGTCTGACTCTCTGTCTGTCTCTGTCTGTCTGTCTGTCTGTCTCTGTCTGTCTGTCTCTGTCTCTGTGTCTCTGTGTCTCTGTCTCTGTCTCTGTTTGTCTGTCTGTCTGTCTGTCTGTCTGTCTGTCTGTCTGTCTCTCTCTCTCTCTCTCTCTCTCTGGTTGATGCAGCTGAGCTCGGGTAAATATGCGGCTCTATCTGGGACGATTTTTGTGTTACTCAGAAAAATCAATCGATCAATTTCGTTTATTCTCAAAAGCAAGTTGACAAAATCGCAACGTGTAACAGAGTACAACTAATTGTCATAAATAATAGTATATAAGTAGTTAGGAAAATTATGACTGTGGGCAATATATTATAATCTGAGGTTAGGTTATAATAGGAATATTATTATAGGTACATTGTTCAGTAGATTAAATAATACTCGAGATATGAAATTACGATCATCTTTAACGGAGAGGAGGAAACCATTCCGTCTTGGTCATAGCTCATACCGGAAATTGGGGCGGTGTGGGGGAATAGTCTGTGAAGGACATGCAATTAATTTGTTCTTATTGCTGCGAATATTCGGTCATCCGGCCTGTCAGCCAGCTGGTGGAGTATTCTAGGCCACATTTGATGGTCCTGGCCTAGTAGTACAGTCGAAGTACTTGACTACAAAATGGCCTTTGGCCAAGGTTGCTCTACCTGCCAAGTCTATCTGCTCGTCTCCTGTCTGACCTTTGCATCTTGACCTGGAACTGAACCTGATCTTACCTGTTTCGCCGATTTCGTTTTGACTGAGCGCATGTGTGTTGGTTGCCAAAACTTAGTTGTGTTGTGGTGCTGAGAAACCCGAACATGGCGATTACGATTACGCATAACGGAATGTCCGTATGAACTCAGTTTTTACGTAGGTTATAACAGATCTATTCCTAGACATTGTAGACAAGTACCAGTTTAGTTAGTCGTGGATTTGAATAATTCAGTTTTTATCCATTTTGCGATGATTTGAATATCTGAAATATAATTCTTTGCTAAAGGTTATACAGTACAACACAATGCAATATTCGTTTATTCGATATACGATGTTGTTATAGACGCAACATGTGACAATTGATTAGAGAAATATAATCATCGTCTAGTAACTCTGTTCGAGAAAGAATGCATTATGCAAAGCATGAGCGAGCACAAGCCCAAGAGACTACTAGGATTTGAATATAGAATGCATTTCTATATAAGGCCCTAGCAATAAAATTAGGCTCATCTTTATCTTGAAGCCTGAACCCATGAGGACAAGGCCTAAGGTCGCAGTTATCTGAGTTTAGTGCTGGAAAGAGACCACTAAAACGTGGTTCTGGTCCATGCAAACAGCTCGAAATATACACTCCTCTTGCTGCCTTGCCATTTCCTTAGTCTGATGGCGGAAATTGCCGCGGAATAAAGCGGCCAAGCCTGTTTAGGTCTCCATGCCAAGTCCTACTCAGCCAGATTTCGCGAAAGATAAGACTACAACAGCCACAGCAACAAACCCTCAAGAACCCGGCGCAGCTGTTTAAATTGATTTGTGGAGCGTTTGGCAGGACGGGGCAGTTTGCTCTATCGCCAGTCTGGTTGTGAATAATGCGCATGGAGCCAGTTTGCCCGCGATCAATGCTAGGTCTCTAAGGCGTGGTTGATCTAGTTTTCAATCAGAGGATCATGAACGTTTCTAGAGAGGGAAGACAGACTGACAATATGGAGAAAGAGCGCGAGACAGTTGCTGGTTGCATTACCTGACCGGGGTAATCTACGCTGAGAGACACAGAATGCGAGATGCAGACTTGGCACCACGTGACACAGAAGCGGACTGCGTACGAACTGAGACAGACGGGAGGCAATCAGACAGACAGAGACGTAGAGAGAGAGAGAGAGAGAGAGAGAGAGAGAGAGAGAGAGAGAGAGAGAGAGAGAGAGAGACAGACAGACAGACAGACAGACAGACAGACAGACAGACAGACAGACAGACAGACAGACAGACAGACAGACAGACAGACACACACACAGACAGACACACACACAGACACACAGACACACAGACATACAGACAGACAGACAGACAGACAGACAGAGACAGAGACAGAGACAGAGACAGAGAGCAAATTTCTTAACGTTGATAGTAGTTTACATAATTTTCGTGTCTTGAATTGATTCCGTCTTCATGGCAACGTTGTCTTGTTCGCTCGCTGGCAAAGCGGAAGTGTCACGCAGTGGACCAAGGAAATTTCAAGGACCACTTCCCAAAAAATACTGAAAATCGATGGTCTCAGAATTCTTGGTATGACAGATTTAAGTGGTTGGACAACAGTGAAGAAAATGACGGAGCTCAGTGTTTTTGCTGCAAGTTGCTGAAGGCATCTGTTGGCAAGAACGATAAATACAAGCTTCGAAAAGTTAATAGCTAGCTGGCATATGGTTTTAGAAAATGTAGGCTAAAAACACGATGCGTCAGCAGACCACATAGCTGCTACAATGATGCCAAGAACATAATTGCTGCTAGAGAAAATGTGAAGACAATGAAAGAAAAACTAGTGAAATGAAAATAATGTTTTCTGTTTTTCAATGGCTTGCAACACAGAATATATCGTTTCGCGGACACACAGAAGCTAATGGAAATTTTTAAAGTTTTCTGCACACTTTTAGAGCGTGTATGCCAGATCTGGACAAAATGAAGTCGGCATATAAAAAATGCAAGATATATGACGTGGAAAATTCATAATAATTGCATACAAATGATTGAACAACTAGTCATCGACGAAATACTCCATCCCATAATCCGGAAAAAACAAACCTTTTAGTGTAGTAATGAATGGTCCGTCGGCACCCGCAAAGTAGGCCTACGTTGCTTGGAGCGACGCTCTCGCAGGACCAAGGATCCTAATGACCGATTGGCTTGGATTACCCAGCTTCGTGCCCTTCATCGTCTCTACCATCGCAAGGAGGCTGCTCACTGGGAGAAGCTGGTCTCACGAAATCTCAAAAACCCAAGACGCCTTTGGTCTTCCATCTCGGGTCTACTGGGCCGGCCTTCTCGTCCTGCCTTCTCCGCAAATGAATTCTTGACTATGCTCACGGAAAAGACTGACCGACTCAGAGCCTCCACATCGGATGCTCCTCCACCGACGTTTACCACAACGTCTTCTGCTTTTGACGATTTCCGACCCATATTGGACTCGGACCTTCGTACAGTTCTTTCATCAGTTAATTTAAATTCTTGTGAATTAGATCCTCTTCCCCCTTTCATTCTTAGTGACATTTTAGATGATTTTATTTATTTATTTATTTATTTTCTGATATTTCTATAGCGCCTCTTCAAGTCTACTACTACTCAGAGGCGCTCCCGACTACAGCATTGATACTGTGTCGGAGTTTTCACGCCGAAGCGCCACGAGCAATCGCGAGTGAAGGACTTGCCCAAGGTCCGTACGCAGCGGCTAGAGTGGGATTCGAACCTGCAACCCTTCGGTCACAAGGCGCCGAACTTACCACTGAGCCACCACGATTTTGCTCCATTTCTGCTTTATCTCTTTAATAGGTCCCTCTCTGAAGGTTGTGTCCCCGCCTCGCAAAAGCGGGCCATTGTTTTCCCCTCACTCAAGAAGCCCAATCTTGACACAAACCTCTGCCAAAACTACCGTCCAATCTCTAATCTATCATTTCTATCTAAAACCCTTGAACGCCTTGTCTCTCTTCAACTTCTTCCCTATCTGGAACAATCTGGGCTTCTACCTCCCTTTCAGTCAGGTTTTAGGGCTCACCACTCCACTGAAACTGCCCTCCTTTCCTTGCTTTCTGAATTTTATTCAGCTGTTGATAGGTCCGAACTCACCCTTCTGGCACTATATGATGTCTCTGCAGCCTTTGACATGGTTGACCACACCATTCTTCTACAGCGTCTTGAGACCTCTTGTGGTCTGAAGGGCCCCCCTCTCCAGTGGTTCCGGTCATACCTGTCTGATCGCACTCAGATGGTTATCTCTGGTGAATCTAGAACTCTGTGGGTCCCTATTAAACTCGGTGTTCCGCAGGGCTCTGTTCTGGGCCCTCTCCTCTTTATTTTGTATACGGCTGGTATCCCCTCTCTCTTCCCCATTCATGGGGCTTCAGGCCATCTCTTTGCTGACGATGTCCAGGCTTATGTCCATGGGCCTCCTTCCTCTCAACTTCTTCTTGTTCAGCGCATCGAAGCTCTTTCTCATGATCTCCATACCTGGATGTCTTGCAATCGCCTCTCCCTCAATTCGTCAAAAACCCAGTTTATCTGGTTTGGCACTCCTCAGCAACTTAAAAAACTTGACTTTGCTGTGCTGTCTCAAAGGTTTCCGCTTTTCACTTTCTCGTCTAGCGTTCGTGATCTAGGAGTGACCCTTGACAATTCTCTCACCTTTACTGAACACATTTCCAAACTCACTCGCACTTCCTATTTTCACCTAAGGCGCCTTAGAGCTATCCGTCGCTCTCTGTCATCTCCAATTTTCACTTCAATTGTCCATGCATTTGTCTGCTCTAGACTTGACTACTGCAATTCCCTCCTCATTGGTCTTCCCAAAGTCCGTCTTGCTCCTCTTCAGTCTGTTCTCAATGCTGCTGCTAGATTAATTGCCCGTCTTCCTCGATTCTCTCATATCACCACCTTTATGGCAGAAGAACTCCACTGGCTCCCGCTTTCTGCCCGCATCCAATTTAAGGTCCTCATCCTTGTCTCTAAGGCTCAGCTTGGTTTCGCTCCAAAATATTTATGTGACTTATTTCATCGCCCTCACTCTGCGGCTTCTCTTCGTCCTCTTCGTTCATCTGACCGTTTGGACCTCCTTGTTCCCCGTGTCAGGACTTCTCTGGCTCAATCTAGGTCGTTTGCTTCCATTGGCCCTGCTCTTTGGAATGGGCTTCCTCCGTTTGTTCGTTCTTCTATTCTCTCAGGTAGCGTCTCTTCCTCTTTTACCTTTCTTAAAACTTGCTTTTTCTCTCGGGGTCTATCGCACTGGGAGCGCTTCTGAATGGCCCTCCCGCTAGAAGCGCTTTATAAATATCCGAATACAATACAATACAATATACAATACAATACGTGTAATTAGGGGGCCTTCCCATAATCCCAACCTTTCCAATAGGTTTACAGCTGAGCAGGTGGTAGCAATAATAAGAATAAGCTGGCGATCATGGTGATGATTACGGTAATAATAATAATAATAATAATAATAATAATAATAATAATAATAATAATAATAATAATAATAATAATAATAATAATAATAATAATAATAATAATAATAATAATAATAATAATAATAATAATAATAATAATAATATAGTACACACAAAATTTTAAAATTTTTTGAAGTTTTAGGCTCATACTGTAGCCCGTTGGCGCCGCTTTAGCGGGTCACTTAATCGTCGCTGCGCAAGATCAACACGTTTAAGGCCCAACTCGACAATAATATTTCGTTTGCTTTCTTGAAACCGACAGCTGAGATTTGGCGGTTGGGCCAGTGCATCAGTTGACTGAAACATTTCTAATAGGGGTCAGCCGGGTAGACATTTTCCATCGAGTACCGAATCCGAGTATTTGGATGTACTATTTGCCGGATCCGGGTACGAACCGAGTACCATATGCGAAGCTTCACATTTTCATATAATGAAGAATTATCTAAATAAATTTTTGTACTTGTAATAACTGATTAATACATTTTGAATTTTTGAAATAAATAATCATTGAAATGGACTTGACTTCCGCTGTGGACTTCCGATGTTGGCGTTTTTTTGTACTTTTCTTCTTCAAAATGAATATGCAAGATGAAGCTCAAAGCTGATATTATAGGCCTACAAATTCCGGCTTGTGAGGCAGACAAGCAACTATTTGCGTGTACAGTATTTGCCGAGGCAAATACTTCCGAATAGTGCCGAAAAACGGGATATTCGGTCGGGGCAAATGTCCGAGGCGATTTCCGGCTGACCCCTAATTTCTAATTCGGTGTGATGAAGTTCTCTGAGTAATCGTCGATGCCTTATTTCTGAAGTTTTTATTTGCTCTTAAATGTTGTGATTATTGATGTGAAATTGGTATTTTTTATGTCTGTCACTGCGTCCATGTTAAGCTTCTGCTTTTTTTGCATATTAAAGCTGTTTGGCATACACTGTGTAGTGTGTAATGTACTTAATTATGTAACTGTAAAATGTAAATGTACGCGATTTTCTATAATAATAATAATAATAATAATAATAATAATAATAATAATAATAATAATAATAATAATAATAATAATAATAATAATAATAATATCGTTTTATTTCGCTGGCCTTTACAAAAGGGTAAAGATGTGACGTTATGTGCGTGCAAAAATCACTGACATGAAATCTTTAAATTAACTACGCAACCGTATTAGTCCATTAGCCCTTGATCAGCTTATCTTTCCACCCGGTATATATATGTACATATATATGTATATATATATTCATTCCTTCATTTATTCATTCAAGGATTTATATAGCGCTCCTGCAATTATATATGTATATATATTATATACATGCTTATTGTGCATTTTGCTCGCACAGCCACCGCGCAGAATCGTGCCTTTTCAGTGGTGTACCCGACGGCATGAGCTGCACCTGCTCCCCAGAACTCCCTCTGATACGTTCTACACTAGACTGAAAACTGTCCTAGTTGGCCGTGCTGGAGTCGGGAGCATCTCTTAGTAGACCTCCTTAAAGACGTGCTATATAAATAGTCGAGTGAATGAATGAATGGCCATGCCAGCTCCTCCATTAATAATCTGTTCTCTCCTGCGTTATCTGTTCGATTGACACCCTAGTCAGCAGCCATCCATAACAAGAAAACACCACTAGTTGAATAGTTCAAGTATTTCTCAGAGGTAAAGAGGTGACAGAGTGAAATCTGCCTAGCATCAAACTGTTTTAAAGAAAACACGACTGCTGCTCAGTGCTGGGCTGCCAGGCTCGTTCAGTGAATCACGGGATGGGCGTCTGCGACCTCTGACCTCTGGTTGTCAGGACTGAAACTCGGATCAGATAAATGTAAAAGCCCTAGGATTGTTTTAATGGAAACAAGGCACTTCGTAATTGTAATTTGAAGATCTATTAGTTATTGCAAAGATCACTAAGCCGTACTGGCATAGGTCAACACAGGCATATGGTACTTGACAGAATACCGCATGTTACAGTAAGTAAGTCTTTGAAGGTGCAAGACTCACAA
Source organism: Allolobophora icterica (assembly GCA_963556255.1). Classification (NCBI taxonomy): domain Eukaryota; kingdom Metazoa; phylum Annelida; class Clitellata; order Crassiclitellata; family Lumbricidae; genus Allolobophora; species Allolobophora icterica. Next base: position 42,833,240 of record OY744610.1, on the reverse strand, counting down.
TTACATTTAACCCCAAGACCCCGCGTCGGTACGGATAAAACCGGGTATACCTGTATCCGTAATGCCCCCACCCGTACCCGATTCGACCCGTGAAATGGCTACCCGACCCGTACCCAACCCGCGAGTACGGGTCGGGTACGGGTAAACCCGCGGATACGGGTTAACCCGCAGACCCCTACCCCTAGTCGTTATAGGCTTCGTGCCTTCACACTCGCGTCTTCGCGCCTTCGACGCTTGCAATATGAGCATCCCAGGAACATTTTCTGGTTGCGCTCCTGAAAGAGAGAGAGGAATATATATATATACATATATATATATATATATATATATATAGAGAGAGAGAGAGAGAGAGAGAGAGAGAGAGAGAGAGAGAGAGAGAGAGAGAGAGAGAGAGAGAGAGAGAGAGAGAGAGAGAGAGAGAGAGAGGCAGAGAGAGAGAGGTAGAAAGAGAGAGATGAGAGATGGTCGAAAGAGAGAGAGTGAGATAGATAGATAGATAGACAGACAGACAGATAAATAGATAGATAGATAGATAGATAGATGGATGGATGGATGGATGGATGGATGGATGGATGGATGGATGGATGGATGGATGGATGGATGGATGGATGGATGGATGGATGGATGGATGGATGGATGGATGGATGGATGGATAGATAGATAGATAGATAGATAGATAGATAGATAGATAGATAGATAGATAGATAGATAGATAGATAGATAGATAGATAGATAGATAGATAGATAGATAGATAGAGAGGGGAAGAGAGAGGAGAGAGAGGGAAAGAGGGAGAGAGGGAGTGAGAGTGTGGAAGAGATATAAAGAGAGCAGTACAGCCTTCCACTGGAGAATAGGCCTAATTGTAAATGTAAGCTAGCAAGCAAACTGCAGTTTAGAATTGCAGTCAGTAGCCCAAACAAACAAACTGGCAGGCAAGTGAAGATGGTTGCATTTTGGCTTCTTGTCACAAACGTTATAAAGGTCTTTTGTCTTGCTGTTTTTTAAGACAACAGCGAGAGTCTCAGCAGCCAGAATCTCAAAGAAATCCTTCCGACGATCCAAGATGCTATTTACTACGGCGTTGACGTCTTAGGCAACGAGACAAAATCATCGAACTGGGACTTCTACAGTTCCGTGTTCTTCGCAGTTACTGTGGTCACAACTATTGGTTAGTATAGAGAGACGTTAACAATCAGTCGTGAACACTGAGAGACATAAAGTCTCAAACTGAAATTTTGTTTTATTCTTCGATGTCGTAATAAAAGATAGATGAAGCGCTACAAAAAAGTCAACCACAGCTCACCAATTGACATGTCGAGGCATTGCCCAGGAAAACAGGGTGAGGAAGAAGATCGGGTTGCACGTAGAACAGAAAGAAGGGATGTCATAGGATCTAGGTTGATGAGAGGAATGTTGACTTTGTTACAAACGATTTAATTCTTCGGTCTCATTCTGCTGCTTCGCTGCGTCCTCTCCGATCTTCTGATAGCCTTGCACTCTTAGTTCCTCGAATCCTCGTGTCAGGACTACTATGGCTTAATCCAGGTCCTTTGCCTGCATTGGTCCCCTCGCTGTGGGACCGACTTATTACTCCTGTCCGCAACATTATTCTCTTTGGCAGCGTTGCTTCTCCTTTATCTCACCTTTAATCCTGTTTTTTTTCTCGGGGGTCTCGCACTGGGATAGCCTCTGAATGGTTCATACCGCGAGAGGCGCTTTATAAATGCCCTATAGCTCAATATACAATACAATACAATACAATACAATACAAACGGAAAAGCGTCCACTTATGCTTCACGCTAAAATAGTAAGATTTTCTCGTCTTAAGAAGTCACATACTTACTAAATATTTAAATAAATACCTGATACTTATATAGCGCAACAATGTAATGAGTATGATCTAGAGGAAGACTCTAGACAACTGTGTGTTGAAGATTTGCTTTGCGAGTTCACACGGTGGTCGTCTTGACGAAGGTCCATACTCGAGTGATGATCTGCTCTGCCAGGCGAGGTTATTACCACCAGTTGGAAATGACTATGGTGCTTCAGGACAGTACACAGTGGTAATCGTAATCATATACTTCAATTGTCGGTTGCCAGAGAGACCAGAGAGAGGAGCAGAGAAGCTGCTACGGCGGGTTTCGTTGAGGACGAAAAAGCTTCAAAGGGTTGGACGCTTGGAAGCGGAGGTTGGATGGATTGACCATAGTCACAGATTCTGTCATAATCATAGTCACAGTCATAGACTATGTCAAATTCATAGTCATAGTCATAGACTCTATCATATTCATGGTCATAGTCTAAGATAGACATAGCCATTGTCATAGACTCTGTCATAGTCATAGTCATAGTCATAGGCATAGACTCTGCCATAGTCATAGGCATATACTCTGTCACAGGCATAGTCATAGACAGTGCAATTACCATATATGACCATAGTTATAGTTATTTCCATATGCAAGGATGTGCACGGTAATTCACCTCATCTATAGCAACTGGTCTCACTAATTCACTCGAAACTGTCCGCTGTGTGTATTCGTCAACATGTGAAATACGATTCATAATGCCTCCTCGGTCCTCCAGACAACACTCTCTTAAATCATCCGCAACATTCACGCTCTGTTACTCACTTAATATACAAATAAAATAAATAAAATAAATAAAATAAATAAATTAAACCCACATTTTGTGCAGGTTACGGAAACATACCGTTGAAGACTGACATTGGTCGACAGTTCTGTATCTTCTACGGCGTAGCGGGCGTTCCACTCTGTTTGTTCACGCTCTTTGTTGTCGGCCAACAGGAGAAACGACTCATCTACTACATCGCCAAGAAACTGGCGTTTGGCTTCAGGGAGGACAAGAGGAAACTGTACTGGTTTTCCACGATCATGGTGTCGCTCGGCGGTTCGGCATTCTTCATATACCTGTCTGCTGTCGTCTTCATGGTGGTTGAGGGATGGGCCTACACGGACGCCATCTATTTCTGCGCCATTAGTCTGCTCACTATCGGATTCGGTGATTACGTGGCGGGTATGTAATGAAGCAAAATACAAATACCAGCAGATTGTAGTTTCAAGAAAAGGACTATTGTAATTAGGACGTTAGGAATGTTTAAAGTTATATATTGCAGGTTGTGTGTATTGCAGGCTGTCTGTTCTGTTAGCAGTTAAGATTTATCGCATAACATGTACTGATTTGTAATCATACTGAGTTGTCAGTTTGAAGATATTAAACGAAGATTATTATTATTATTATTATTATTATTATTATTATTATTATTATTATTATTATTATTATTATTATTATTATTATTATTATTATTATTATTGTTATTATGCTGGAACAGTCGACCATTTTCTATCTGCTCTGCTGTTATTGCATATCATCTCATTTCATATCATCTGCTGTTATTTCAAATCAGTTAACATGAAGTTCACTAATGTGGACTATTCACTGCGTGAACTAACCTGATCACTTAGGCCAAATAATATATTTAAGTGTTCACTGTTCAGTAACGGGAATTAAAGCTTATTTCAAATAGGGGCCTAATATGTTGGCTTATACCAAGTAATCAGCTATCGGGTCACTGTACTTTTAGGAGGGTCAAATTTGAACGACGATATGGTATGGTATAGGCTGCTGATCTCCCTTTGGATCCTGTTCGGACTGTCCTGGTGCACCATAGTCATATCCGTCTGCCAGGACATCTACATGGATCTGTTCGAGAGAACGCGCAAGGCGGCAGAAGCCGTCGGATCGAGGATCGAGGGATCCGTCAAATCGAAAATCGAAGTCATCGCCTCAGAAATGCAAGAAGTCAAGAGAACAGTCGAAAGTGATATCAGCGAACACCACAGACCGGAACATCCGTTTCTCTCTAAGGCAAGTACTCGGTAAATATACATATGTCATCTTAGGAAATTGCTGTATTGTGCCTTTTCATATATACTTAGACAGGGACGTCGTTTGGGGCAAGGGGAATTTGCCCCTCCCCCACCCCCGATTTTTGGAAAAGAAATGTAAAAAGGAAAAGGAGGAAGAAGAAAGGGGTAAAAAAGGAAAAAAGAGACTCATTTGCAGCAGTGGCTTACAGTTTTGCATTGGTAGACTAAATGCAAACATGGGCAGCGATCCCGAGGGGCCGATAGGGACAAGACCTCACCTTTAACAGTGGGGGGGGGAGCAGAGTGTACTGTTGTCCTGTACTTAGACCTGAATATATGTATGAAGTGTGTGTATGCAGTGCTAAGCTTATCGCTCGCCTTTCCCGCTTTTCTAACATCTCAATTTATATGCCCGACCATCTGTTCCACTGGTTTCCTGTTGCTTCTCGAATCCAGAACGAGATTTTGCTCTTGGTTTCCAGAATCCAGCAGGGGCTGGCTCCCAAGTATCTCTGTGATCTAATGCACTAACTCACCTCCGTAGCCTCTCTCCGTCCCCTTAGCTCTGCTGATCGACTTTATCTCTGTCCCTCGGGCAAGGACTGCTATGGCCCAACATCGCGCATTGGCTATTATGTCTCTCCATCAATTCGATCAAGATTTTGTCTGGGGTCTTCTCCCTACCTGTCCGCTCCTTGAAAGCATTTCTCCCCTTCCCGGGGCTCCTACGCTGAGAGCGCCTCTGAATACTGTCAAGAAGAGCTTTACAAATTCCCAAATACACTACAATATAATACAGTGTATGTATCTGGTTAATTGTAAGACGCATTTAGGAATCTCACAATCTAGCAGATCTGAAGAGGAGCGTCTTGAGATGACATGAAATAACAGCAGAGCAGATATTCAATGGTATACTGTTCCAGCATTAATAGGCCTAATTACATTGTGTTATAATTATATTACATTATAGGGCCTCGTTTGTGCGTCCATGTTTGTTTTAATATGCTTGTTCTTAGTTTTCTAGCTTAGCCTAGTCTTAGTTTCTCTTTTCTTCATCTTATATTGTAGTTTTGTTTGATTGAATGTTTGCATGACCGTTAAGTGTTCGATTCGAAAGAACTCAAAACGTAGCAAAGGCAATAACTGAATTGGTTTACAAATATCTAATAGCATTCTGGGCCTACTCGCTGACAATCATTCACTTGCTGTGATAGGATTATTGCACCATTGTAAAATGCAATTGTTCAAATTCTCAGGTAAAGACTACGGGAGAACATACGTCAAAAGATGAATCTCGGAAATCAGAAGCACAAAGTCACATGCCAAAAAACAATTCTGCTTCACCGACAGCGGAACAATGTCCTGTATCAACCGACTGAATACAATACAGGTCGTTGCAGTCCCGGCCTTAAGCTATATAAAGCTTGGAGGCCCTTTGTTCAGAAATTATACCAGGTCTCACAAAACTTGAATATATATATATATATATGTATATATATACACATATTTATATGTCTTTTAATTATATAATAGCAAGGCATTTAAAGTGAAAACTTCAAATTGTTTTCAAATGAATGCATCACTCAGGCGAGATGGAATTTGCTACACAAACCATTTAAAAAGGTTCTGCATAATGTTATATATTTTTCAGTTTCTTATCTCTTTTACGAATTTTATATGCAGCATAATTGTTTTTTCAACTCTTTTAACTCTTTTGCTCTCTTTTTTCCAACATTTACTATCTTCTTATTACTTCTGTGTTTTATATTTTCTTTCTGCGTCTTCAGCAATGTGCGGTTCGCTCTTGGTTTTTCAATTAAATAATAATAATAATAATAATAATAATAATAATAATAATAATAATAATAATAATAATAATAATAACAATAATAATAATAATAATAATACGCTTATTTCCCTGACCTTCAGCGCTGTTGCAATTTACGGGACGTTTGCTAATTTTTGCCCGAGCTCGAGGAGTTCTAGCCGTTCCAGACACTTAATAGTTTTGCTAATCTTGAAGTCCCTGAGGAATCATTTTTACCTCTGGGCATAAAATAATAATAATAATATTTTATAGTTTCTTAGAGCCTGAGGGATTTTCGTACCTCGGGCGATAAAAAAAAAAAATAATAATAATAATAATAATAATAATAATAATAATAATAATAATAATAATAATAATATATAGTACACATAAAATTTAAAAAAAATTCTGAAGTCTTAGGCTTAAGCTGTAGCTTTTTTAGCTTATGCCTAAATCCGTCATTGGATCGTTGGCGCCACTTTAGCGGGTCACTTCATCGTCGCTGCGCAAGATCAACACGTTTTAGGCCCAATTCGACGATAATAATTATTTGTTTGCTTTCTTGAAACCGACAGCTGAGAATTGGCGGTTGGGCCAGTGCATCAGTTGACTGAAACATTTCTAATTCTGTGTGATAAAGTTCTCTGAGTGATCGTCGATGCCTTATTTCTAAGGTCTTTATTTGCTCTTAAATGTTGTGATTATTGATGTGAAATTGGTATATTTTATGTCTGTCACTGCGTCCCTGTTAAGCTTCTGTTTTCTTGCATATTAAAGCTGTTTGGCATACACTGTGAAATTCATATAATTATGATCATGGTACATTCACGTTTCAACAGCCGGTGAACAGCAGGAATTATCATCACGCATTTATTAAGCCCCATCATATAATGATAAGGCTAGAAATGTTTATGACAAGGTACAATAATGAGTACCTGGAGTACTGTGTTCAAGTATGGAGCCCATATATGCAAAAGGACAAGGAAGTGCTAGAAAAAGTGCAACGGAGAGCAACAAGGATGATCAAAGGATTTGGAACATTGACGTATGAGGAGAGATTGGAGAAGTGTGGATTAACAACCCTGGACAAAAGAAGAAGCAGAGGTGATTTAATTGAGACATACAAGCTGATGACAAATAAAGAAGCAACACCATTCTTAAGATTTTTAAGCTGGCTGACAGAAGTGGATTACGAGGGCATAGATATAAGATCTTTAGGAAGTCAGAAGGCTCTGTCAAGCAAAGATTTTTCAGCGGCAGAGTAGTTAACTCCTGGAACGAGCTGAGTGATGAGACGGTTTCAGTGGAGTCACTCAACAACTTCAATGCCAAGCTTGGGCAAATAGGATATTAGGACATGTATATATAGTGGTGGTTCTCACACAGGCTTTAATCTTCTGAACCACCGTAAACCTCTGTTATGTTATGCTATGTTATGTTACGTTATGTTAAGACAATAAGCGGATTTAGCAAGCAATGCAAGAATGTGGATTAATGGAACAAAGTACTGATTATGGCTCTAGTGCATTAGTGAACAGCAGATGACAGTTCGGCGAACTTCGGCCATCTAGCTCAGCTGACTAGGTTAGTAGGGGTGGGGGAGGGATTTGGTCTAGCATAGGCTTGACGCACTACTAAACGCAAAAATCCCCCCGCCATAAACCTTCTGGATCCGTCTACGCTGCCTGGTAATACAGTAACTGTAACTGTAGTCTTTAATAATAGCCATGTATACAGGGCTGTAGTGGTAAAATTTGAGGTGAGTATACGCTACCGGTGACCAGCGGCGTAAAAAATTTGAAGACCTTTTTTTAGGAATTCGTCCTAAAAACCTCTAAAAACCTCTCAAAACATCTCTTTTTCCTCCAAATTTCATTACTGAAGTCTCTACAGAGGTAAGTATACGCTGTATACCCGCGTATACCCTCGTCTAGAGCGCTGAGTATACGCTCTCAAATTTCGCAAGAGGTGAGTATACGCTGTATACCCGCGTATACCCTCGACTACAGCCCCGGCCATATAGGCTATAGCACGCTTAAACTTATTACAAATATGGTGCTGGACGGATAACGGAACTAAATTGAGATAGGCCTACTAGATAAATACTATAATTATGCAGCTATACGAATACGATACACAAAAAAGCGACAGCGCATCGCTCGCCTACTCAATCCGCGCAGGCAGCGCGATAGAATTTCAAACCGCCTACTATTTTCAAACAGAGGCGGATCTACTACGAAACTAACGAAGCTGAAGCTTCAGGGCCTCCCGTCCCAGCCCCAGAAGCGACTCAGGCTGTGGATATAAGGGCACAATGTACACATGATATAGTTTAAATTTTTAAAAGTTTAAGCTTCAGGGCCCAAAAAATGTAGGTCCGCCTCTGTTTTCAAATGGGAAGCTCTGCACAGCAGTATTGTTCAGACCAGTTTGAAATTACCCGATAGGAGGCCCGCATGTACTTGCATGCCTATTGCAAGCTGATTGTAGGCCTATCCGCTGTGTTTCGTTGAGTCGCCGTGAAAGCGTGAACAAGATTCAGTCTTCCTTATTGTCAGATCTTCTGGCTTTTCACGAAGTACGAATTATGCGGGACTATCTGATCTGGTAAGTTTAATTGACTTTGTATGTAGGTCATTGCACCGTTAGTAAACAAAACTGAAGTCCACCCAGTGCCGTCTTAAGGCATGGGCACGCTGGGCAGTCGCCAAAGGCCCCACGGTTCTAGGGGCCCCACATTAAAGAAATTAGTGTGTGCGTGACCACCACGCGCCACAGAAGTGAAACTTCTTAGCTATGACTTCAAGGCTTAGGGCCTGTGTTATGTTGTTAAAACGTTTGGGTTGATTAATCTTCGCTTTACAGTATATTTCTTTGTGTTGAAACATTCATTTTGTGACAAAGTAAATGTAGAAAGTATCAAAAAATCTACAGATTTAATTTTATTGACCATTTAAATTTTTATCCTCGTTGGTTGGCAGGGGCCCCAGTGCATTGCTTTGACCAGGACCTACAATATTGTTAAGACGGCTCTGAGTCCACCATGTTGTGATCCATTTCGATGACTTTAGTAATAGTCTGGCTAAAAATAACGTATCAATCAGACCTGTACACGTGACGGTACACTGGAACATTATCAATTTGTCTTTCTTCTCACGCCAGTGAATAGCACTAACCGACTCCTTTTAATTGACTGATCTGTATAGTCCATCGTGCTTACATTGTTATTATGCCGTATTTTCACCTAAGGCACAATCTGTGTGGTTTGTGGTTTATCTCGACAATTAGGTAGAACCAGTGCTTTTTTCAGCCGGAACGGGCCGGAATGGCGTTCCGGCACCTTTTCAGATACTAAAAAATAATTTATTTTTTAAAATAATAAAAATAATTTAGTTATTTTAATTTGATTTCAGTGTTTTGAGCAGTTTTCAGTGTTTATTGAGACTCCTCCCAACCCCCAATCCCGTTTTTCTCTGGATTTTAGACCGCCCATAATTATTTCTTTCCGGAACCTTTTTTCAAGAAAAAAGCACTGGGTAGAACCTTTTAAGAACCACTTCCAATTGCAACTGGCACTTTAGGTACATATCCTCCCCCTCAATCAAAGCATTGAGTGTCAACTGACAGGCTACAGTCCAAACCACTCCCAAGTATACTACTCTTACACCGAAGAATTTCTTTCCTGATGTTCCCTTCGGTTTCGTGAACAGTTGATATCTCTGTCGCGTTCTTTGTTATTAATTCAAAGTACCTGTCCCATTGCACTGTTTTCTGTCAGGTCATAAACTTTCTGGCTTCATTTAGGACTCATCCTTTCTCTTCAAGTTTAATGTGTATCGCTTGCTTGCTAATGACATAATAAGTTTAGAGAGACTGTTGAACAAATAATGAAATATCAGAATGCTGTGGCTATACTGTTGCCTCTCTACCAAGCTTTGAAGAAAATACTTCAAAATCTAGCAGAGTCAGTCTAACGGAAAATGGAAGAACTATTTCTAATGTTAGAGGGGCTGTTTCCGCGGTTTAATCTACTTTTTCCTTATAGGCCTCCTCGTAGAGACATAAGTTTTTTTTATATGACATGTAATATTATCAAAAGATAAATAACTAGTGCTAGTGCCTGCAGTCAACAACTTGAAGCATGGCCATTGTTAAAAGGCACTTGAAGTGCTTGCAAACAAGAGTTGATAGCTTGTTATTCCCAGCGCCTTGCCTACCTCTGCAGGTATACCGGTAATCTTCACTATCTGTCAATACCTTACGCATTATTTGATACCGAAATCCTTTCTTTAAATTCTCCATATGCATCATTGAGCACTTTTCTTAGATTAAAAAGCATGATTGTGCCAATCCAGTGACCATTTAAATATTTTACCTTGGTCCTCTCGCAGTATCTCCACTTTTTCTTTACACAGTTTTTATCACCTGACCGATAGAGATTAGATTATTCAGTCGCCCAGAGCAGAGGTTCTTAACCTTTTTTGGCACACGACACACCTAAACTTGCAACCAAATTTGGCGACACACCATGCAATCGTCGTATGCGAATAGACCTATTTTGAAAAACGTTTTTTATTTAAAATTTGAAATTGCTAATATTTTTAATGAATGAAAATCTTCATTTTGAATCCTTTCTAGTTTCTCCGTTACTTAGTAACAGTTAATGGGATTTTGCTCCTGGATTTTTCTTTGGATCATATTAAAACGAGGATCCACAATATTTCAGGTCGTCATCGTTCCACTTGCGAACAACAGATTTCTTCTTTTTTCATGTTTTTCTTGGTTGGTTTACTAAAACTAACAGTTGCAGAAGCATGTTTTTTTTTCATAATCACTACTGTTGGTGCTAGAATCCGTCTCATTGCTACCAAAATCTGATTCCGCATAATCAGTTGTAGATTCTCAAAATTTTCGTTTGCTTCTGACAAATTTGTCCATTTCGAATATCACAGTAATGGTTAAAACTAAGTTTACATAGGCGCGGTCGCAAACGTGTATACCTAGGGTTGCCACCCGTCCCGATTTTGTGGGGACCGTCCCGATTTCCAGGTAAATGTCCCGCGCCCCTACTTGACCTAGTCGGGACAGCCAAATGTCCCTACTTTCAAATTTGTGGTAATTTGTTTTCCAAACTAACAAAATGTTGTGGCTTAAAACACATTACTGGTACTATATTTGTTCAACACCACTATAAATTTATAACACAGGAGAAGTGAAATATCATTAATAACGACATTTAAACACATTCTGACATCATTACAGTGTTCAAAATCATAAATCTTAATCGTCTTTTTAAATAAATAGTTACTTTCCCAAACAATTACTCAGTGGTACGACTTGCGCCTCTGGTCCCACATCATGGGATGATTTACGACTTCGGTGCTCCAAAATAGCGTCCCGACTTCCTAGTTTAGAAAGGTGGCAACCCTATGTATACCGGTACTGAAGTCTATATGGTAAACATCATGGCCGTCCGAGATTGCGATATAATAATAGATAAGTACTACGAATTCGTCCGCTAAATTAAGTAAATGTAATGCAAGAATGACGCACGCAGGCTGTGAGAATTCGCGACACACCAATTTTTCGCGACACACCAACGACACACCATGTTCACGCGACACACTGCCGGGCGATTCGCGACACACAAGAAGAACCTCTGGCCTAGAGTACTTCAGTCGCTTCCACAATCCACATCAGCCCTAATGACTTCTCCACTACCTTCTTCTTTTTCATTGAGCTTACTCTTTCTTTCCCTTTCTGCTGTCATCAAACAAACGTGTAACAACTACTGCTGTCCTCCTTAAATTTCTAGATAACTTCTGCTCAAACCTTTCTATTACGTTTCTGCTTTCATTATTGCAGATATTCTTTTTATTCACGTACTTTTTCTCAGGCCCGTCGAGAGGGGCAAACGCCCAGGGCCTGGCGAATTTTAGGGGCCCATCCGGGCCCGTAATCCACTTATGAAAAATATAATCAGTTACACAAAGTTTATGATTAATTTTTAAATTAAATTGTTAATATTAACAATTGAATAAAATCCAAGTTATGTATATATATATATATATATATTATTTTATTTATTCCGGATATTTCTATAGCGCCTCTCGAAGTCAACTACTTCTCAGAGGCGCTCCCGACTACAGCATTTGATACTGCGCCGGAATTTTCACGCCGAAGCGCCACGAGCAATTGCGAGTGAAGGACTTGCCCAAGGTCCGTACGCAGCGGCTAGAGTGGGATTCGAACCTGCAACCCTCCGGTCACAAGGCTCCGAACTTACCACCGAGCCGCCACGCCCCCCCCCCACACACACACACATATATATATATATATATATAACATCGTACGGTCATACCCGCACTTTTATTATTTCAATTTGTCTATTTTATTCATTTTTTCATAAAGCCTAAGATCGTTTAGAGGCCCGTGATTACTCTGCCTAGGGGCCCGGAATTTCTACCGGCGGCCCTGCTTATTCTTAATTCATCATCAAGTCTGGCAGCATTCTTATGGTCAAGTCCATTCTTTATTTCCTATTTTAACTTTCGGAAAACTTGTCAATGCTTCAATTGCTCTTTTGCGTTATCTTAAATGTAACAGTACTTTTAATAATTACTTTCAAACATTGCTCAAACTCTATGTGATGAAATTAAGACCTTCGCCCACTCTTTTAGTAGATATTTAAACCTTTTCTCCCTTGCTTCTTTGGAATAATCCCTACTACTACATAGGAACTCTCATATTCAGCCATTCCTTCCACCCTACCCATGGCACTGTTATAGATTATATAAATGCCAAAATTCTTACTGCTTCCTTTACACACATTGCCTACATACTAGCTGAGGTTATCAATTGCTCTCTTACTTCTGGCGTCGTTCCCAAGAAAATTAAGATAGCAAAAGTTGTACCAATTTTTAAAAAGGGTGACATGGGGCAACCGACAAATTTTCGATCAATTTCTTTATCCCAATTTTCTCAAAAAATTATGAAAAGATTATGTATGACAGACTTAATAAATTTCTTTTAAAAAATTTCTTGTTAAAACTAAAATCATTGGGCCATCTCTATATGGTTTTCAGGCAGGCCTTTCGCCATCTGTGGCCCTAATGGATCTGTATGAACAAATTTCCACTTCCTTTGAAAATAATGAATATTCCATTGGTATATTCTTTGATATTGCTAAGGTGTTGATTCAGTGAATCGTAATATTCTAATTCAGAAAACTAACAACTTACGGAATTAAAGGAATTCAATTGGACTGGTCTATCCTCAACGTAGTTAAATGATAAAATCGGGGTCTCTACTCGCAGGATTATATCCTTTCTGGGACTCCCTTTGTCAACGTTTGTAGGCCTATGTAATATATTAATGTTTAACTAATGTGTGTAATACTGTTGCAATCAAATCAAAAGGGATCTAGGGTTTTCATATAGTGTTTTCCTGCTGTTGCATAATTTCCTCAATAATCTTCCTCACGATTCTGTAGTCGTTTTCATGCCTCACTCACTCCAGTATACCTTTAATTTCACTAGCTCTAACGCCAAATGTGTAACTTTAACTCTAAAATATGTCGTGCAATATCATTCATGCATATATAGTTGGCGTCATCATTACTGTAATATGTGTATATATATATATATATATATATATATATATATATATATATATATATATATATATAAGGCCTATACTGAATTTTTATACACACCCTTTCTTATCATGCAATAGCATTGTTTTAATAGCAGAAATATGAAACGACGAATCCTACTCCTTGGGAAATGCACATCTCTGCTTGCTATTGCGTGTCTCCTTGTGATCCTGATCTCCAGGAGGAATAACTCAGAAGAATCGGACAGTTGCCGGCGAATTTTCGTGCCAAGTTACTCAGAATTAACCACAGCAGCTGCACAGCCACGGATATGGTTAGACGACACAGGAAACGAAATCCGAAGATCCGATTGGATGCAATTGACCGATTTTCAACATTGTGATAGTGAGTGTCGGCTGCTGCAGTGTCGCTTGCTGCGCTGGCCAAAGGAAAAGCCGAAGGCATTCATTTATCTACTCGTAAAATTTGAGAAGCCCCAGAAAATATGGAGATTATTACAGATTTTGGATAAACATTTCAATAATGCTTTCAACTATCCAGTTGTAATATTTCATGAAAAACAACTATTCGATGGTGTTATTCGCAGCAGTATAAAACTCTGGTCTAACTCAACAGTGCACTTTCAAAAGGTTGAATTTGAAATTCCTGATTTCCTTCCACGCAATCTCACGCAGCGTTCATGTCACTGGAGTCTAGGATACAGACACATGTGTCGTTTTCATGCTAAACTATTTTACGAACAACCCATCATTCGCGGCTTTGAATATGCCTGGCGACTTGACGACGATTCTGAGATAACGAGGCCTATTGAATACGATGTATTCGAGTACATGCAAAACCACAGTCTTCAATACGGATACGCTATTGTTGCTACTGAATGGAAACCTTGTATTGTAGACCTGTGGGAAAGTGCCGCCCGTTACATAAAAAATGCTTCCATTAGTCCCACTTTCTTTTCCGAATGGAACAGAGTCAAAATTTATTACAATAATTTCGAGATATCGCGTCTGTCGCTGTGGCTTTCTGACGACTATCAGGCCTTCATAGATTACATCGATAGACTTGGAGGAATTTATTATTATCGTTGGGGAGATGCACCAATAAAAACCATAGCAGTTTCGATGTTTGTACCTAGGAACCAAACGCATCATTTCAAAGACATTGGATATTCGCACCAAGGAAAAACAAATTAACGCAAAGGAATGAGAAATGTCACATAGCAAACATTAAGTACTCAAATCAGTCACTTGGAAATTGGACATTTGTTAAGTAAATATGAAAGTATAGTGGTGATGACGACGACCACGATGACGTCATCATCGCCATGATGGGTGTTGATGATGTTGATAATGCTGATGACAGGATTATATGATGATGATGATGATGATGATGATGACGACGACGACGATGATGATGATGATGATGATGATGATGATGATGATGATGATGATGATGATGATGATGATGATGATGAAGACGTTGATGATCTTGATTATGACGATGTTGGTGTTGGTGGGCTGGCGGTGGTGGTGGTGGTGATGATGATAATGATGACATTGTTTATGGATTCGCTTTGATGTTTCAAGTTATTCGTTTTCATTTCATGTCGCATCACAATATTATTGTTCAGCAGCAGCAACGGACATTGAAAACATTGAAAATTGAGTCTGCACACGTGTAAACATTAGGGCCTCCTGTTGCGTGCTCAACAGATTCAATGAACTTACTCAATTGATGAATTAGAAGCTTTGGTAGACGTTAAACTTTTTACCACTTCAACGATGCTTATTCTGTCGCATGTAGATCTAATTTTCTAAGGAATATATTTTTTTTAATTTTCGTAGTTTCTATGATATAAGCTAGGTAGCCTTTAACTTAATTCATTCGATTCTAAACTGGATTTAACCGAAATTGTTTCTCAATCTAAAACAATACAATTTGCTGAATCCAGAAGTTTAGTGTCGTTCGTAAATTTATGGAAAATACCTTACTTGATTCAATATAGTCATCATACCAGCAGAGCTTCCCATTTGAGGCTAGCGATCGATCGCTCGCCCTGGTCGCTCGCCTAGCAAACGTCCGCGCGAGCGGTAAATCGTTGCCTATATAATAGCCGAAGGCGTCGCAGCCGAGTGGGTTTGTAGCCCGCTAGCCACGCCGGCGGCCCGGGTTCGATTCCCGGTCGGTCGGTTTCTCAGAGATTAATTTCTCGGATCTTTACTGCGGGTGGCTCGGTCGCAATATAAACGTGGAGTACGAGGTTGTACTCTGCCTCCGACACTGATCATCTTCGATATGAAAAAGTGTCGTTAAGCCGATATACAACAGCAGCGTTAGCGTCGCTCGATGAGTTAGACTCCAAGACAATAGACGAACTTGGAGCCAGACCATTATTTTATTTACCTAATTTACATTACTTTAATTGACAGAGCAGAATCAAACATTATGCCATAATGCCACCCATCGACAGCGACAATGATTGACTGAGCGAGAATCAATCCTTTTATTGAAGTCATTTGAAGTACAAGGAAAATACAACATAAAAGTTTGAACTTTGGCAACAAGAGGAGACCCAAAAGGGATCTTGATCCCGCTTAACAGGGCCACCTAGTTAACATTTATCGTAATACAAGTAAATGGCAGCACAATCAATACTTTTAACGGTAACATCGATCAAGTTATATGATCAGCAGGTAAAAGAAACAATGATAGAACTCTTAACTAAAGAACTTAACTATCAGTACACATGGATTCCAACTAAGGTATACAGATCAATTGTCATTAGTTACAAAGAGATGAAAAAAACAAACAAACAAAAACAAACAAACAACAGTGCCTGTGTAAATAAACACATAGGCCTAGGCCTAATGCAGTCATGTGAGTGCATCCAAGAGATAGAGTTTCAGTTTTTGTTTAAATTGATGCATAGTAGGTAAACCAATAACTTCAATAGGCAATGAATTCCAGAATATGTCAATGTTGGCCAGATTTACAATACGGAGACTTGTTCAATTTTCAGATATATAATATATACATTGAAAATTTTTAAAAAAATTGAAACGCCATATTAACTGTCATAAACAGAATTTAAAGTGGGGCGACATCTGTGGGTGAGTTAAACGGGTATGCACATTATTTTCTTACGAGTAACTATATCTGACAATTTGAACATTTCTAATAATGTTAACCGAATTTGTAGTCAGGCTCGCCGCTCCATATATTATGCTCTTTGAACCTTAGTAGCTCACGGTCTACAAGGACCTTGCCTTTATGATGTGGTTAGATCAACAATCCTCTCCAGAATACTTTATGCTTCTCCTGCCGGGTCGGGTTTTACTACTCAAAGTGACCGGGATAAACTATGTTCAATCATAAGAAGACTGATGTACTTACCTGAAGACAACCCTTCATATGCTCAACTCTGTCAACTAGCTGATACCCGTCTCTTCTTAGCCATACGAAGTTTTAATGGTCATGTCCTTCATGGTTGATTGCCTCAAAATAAATTAACTGGATATCTGTTGCGCACCAGAGGCCATAATCTTACTTTACCCCATTCTGATAATCTGGTTAGAAAAGCTTTATTATTAGGATGCTTTTGACGTTGTTTTATTAGTAAAACTGCTAGCCATTTAAGATAATAGTTATAGTTTGTAATTTATCTATTATTTTGATGCTTTTGATGTAGTGTTATTAGCCTAGTAATATTTTTTTAAAGTTACACTCCTTTTTTCAAATATTATTATCTTACTACTTCTAAAAGTAACTAAGTATATTCTTTATTACACCATTAGCAAACGCACAATGGGACAGAAGCTAGAAGCATTGATTGTAAAACACGGAAGTTATAATAAATCGAAATAAAAATGATAAAATAAGTAAATAAAAAAGCAAGTGTTTCCTTATCATTTATGCAGTAGTCTAGCAATGTAACCCTTCCCTGTCAAAGTATGACATGGTATCTCACGATTATGTAAATGTAAATGTAAATCTTCGCGATTTTCTAAAGCGACCGTATATGGCCTCGACCCTGCTCATTTTTCAATGAATTGATCGGGTGAGAGCCTTCACCACCGCTTGCCCGTTTGAATGGGTGCCACGCCATTTAAGGTCCCCGTGTTCGGACCGTGCTAGCCTGATATTTAAATCTCTGAAATAAGCCACCTTCGGGAAGCGTACCCGGTCCGCATGCGCTCTAACACAGAGTCGCATGAGACGCGCAGCCAACGCTCTTACCGATGCAGCTAACTGGGCCAGTTAGGCCTATGTAGCTAACTGGGCCAGTTCCCCAGCGAGGTCGAAGTTTAATATTTTTTCTATACTTGTTCGCTTTTGGTTTTTCAATAAATAATAATATTTCCCCGCCTTTTTGGCTTCCGCTGCAAGTACCCTCACCCTCCAGTCCTCCATGCTTAGTAATACTGCCATTGACACAGATACTCAGTTTATCACCTCGGTTGAACAATGGTGCTCCAACTTCTCTGCACCACACCCGGACGGGGAGCTGGCTCACAAGCAGTCAGCTTGGGACAGACCTGTCAGTCAAAAGACAGCGTCCGAGCTCGCACGCGTCTACACCAGCGCCTACCACCAAGCACGTCTGAAAGCAGTCTCCGCACCACACGCGGGTGACTGGCTGTTTGCTCTGCCCATCAGCACGTGCGGTCTTAGTAGTCCAGGCAATCTAGCTCAAATATCTGATGAACCTGGGCAAAATTGCTTCAGAAGCTTTTTAAACGGTTTCCTGCTCAGAAAAAATTGCTGAATAACATATCCAAAATCCGACAAAATCCTTCCACGGGAACACCCCCCAAAATGGAATTCAAAATGGCGGATTGGCGGGAAATACCAACAATAATAGGGGTCTACCAATAACTTGCAGTTACCCATGGGCAAAATTACTTCAGAAGCTTTTTAAACGGTTTCCTGCTAAGAAAACATTGCTGAATAACATATCCAAAATCCGACAAAATCCTTCCACGGGAACACCGCCAAAAATGGAATTCAAAATGGCGGATTTACGGTTTCCTAAGAAATACCAATAATAACAGGGGCCTAACAATAAATTGCAGTTAGCCATGGGCGAAAGTGCTTCAGAAGCTTTTAAAACGGATTCCTGCCCATAAGTAATTGCTGAATAACATATCCAAAATCCGACGAAATCCTTCTACGGGAACACCTCCAAATATGGATTTCAAAATGGCGGATTGGCGGGAAATACCAACAATTATAGGGGCTTACCAATAACTTGCAGTTAACCATGGGTAAAATTGCTTCTGAAGCTTTTGAAATGGTTTCCTGCTCATAAAAAATTGTTGAATAACATATCCAAAATCCCCCAAAATCTGACCATGGGAACACCCCAAAATGGTCAAATCCAATATGGCAACCGTCGACCGTATTGGAAAATTCACTTTTTTGTTTCTTAGAGTATATGCACGTGTAGTACCTTTAGTGTTATTGATTTTGGTATGTAGAATTCATTTCTGATATTGTTTTCGCCATTCGAGGTCATCTTCACCTTGAAAGGTCATGGTCAAGGTCATTTGGGCAGATTGAAAAATTCACCTTTTTTGTTTTTTAGAGTATATGCACGTGTAATACCTCTTATGTTACTGATTTCGGTATGTATAATTCATTTCTGATATTATTTTCGCCTTTCAAGGTCATTTTGTTACATCGATGACACCATTAGGCAAACTTTCCATCATTCGGTAAAAGTAAATTGTTACGTATTGCTGTTCTTCACTATGACCATATACACAGAAATTGAGTTTGACATTGTAACTGTAAGAGAGTCTTTTGTTATTCTTATTGTGGAGGACCTGATCCGATCGCTTTAGTGGGAGATATTCTGGAATCACAAGGACAAAGCTGTATACCCATTATCCAGTCCTGGCATAGTTGCAGGTACTGCAATTTACACTGGCTGAAGAACAGTGTTGCCCCCTGATTGGAGAAGTGGAGGAGTTGCATCAGGACTTCCAGGAATTTGAGAAGGAGTGCGAGGCCAAGTCTGAGCTCTGCCAGTTGTTTTAATTTTAGCTGCTGCTGGTCGCTGTCATGAAGAACGCTGTAGTATCAGAGAGAGAAATACACTGAAATTTACTTGCGGCTACTGTCGAGGATTCTATGCGAATCTTTGCACAAGAATCTTTACATAATGTGACTGCATCAACTATCTACGTTACGGATTGTAGTATCTAGAACAAATCAGTGTTGGAGTTCACACATCCTGAGCTCTACCGGCGCTTCTGTGTGAGCCAGTGGGTTGTTGAAGATCGCTCAGGATGGTTCTTCGCTGTCGGAGGTGGTACGAAGGTCGAGCAAACCATCCAGCGAGTGTCGAAGGGTCCTGGAGGTCACAATGTGGTAGGAGCCACACTCAATGCCACTCCCGTGGCAGAGTCTGAGCTCTTGTTCCACGAGATCGGGTCTATCACCAGACTTCTCAACTTTCTCACCTCTAACCACCCCATGAGCCACACAGAATGCCATCTGCAGCATGCATTGAGTACCACTCGCCGTCTCGCATTTAGCCATAAGGTGTCTAAGCTATTAGACTTTGTGCTAGAGCGGGAGAATCCATACTCGGTGACAGACCCGTGCAACTGCACAACCTGCTCACAAAGGTGGCTGCTCACCGAAAGATGGCTACCCGCCTGCTCAACTTTCTTGAGAATCGTGAGCATGCCTACCGCTCACACAGGCACGAGAGATTAGTTGAGAAGACCAAGAAAATTACCATGACTTCATCGAAATCGAAACTGCCACGGTTCACCGACCAACCTCAGAAGACACCATCAACATTAGAGAAGGAGAAGAACGACCTCTCATCCAAGGACGTGGCAGAGGTGCATAGGAACATGGACATTGCTAGGGAGCGCGGCATGGACGTCAGACAGATACTTACACACAATTTGCTCTCAGCATCTCCACTCTTCCAATTTATCGAATGATGGAAATTTTGCCTAATGGCGTCATCGATGTAACAAAATGACCTTGACCATGATCTTTCAAGGTGAAGATGACCTCGAATGGTGAAAACAATATCAGAAATGAATTCTACATACCGAAATCAGTAACATTAGAGGCATTACACGTGCATATACTCTAAAAAGCAAAAAAAGGTGAATTTTCAAATCTGCCCAAATGACCTTGACCATGACCTTTCAAGGTGAAGGTAACCCCGAATGGCAATAACAATATCAGAAATGAATTCTACATACTGAAATCAGTAACAATAGAGGTATTACACGTGCATATACTCTAAAAAACAAAAAGTGAATTTTTTCCAATATGGTCGATTTTTGCCATATTGGATTTTGCCATTTTGGGGTGTTCCCATGGTCAGATTTTGGGGGATTTTGGATATGTTATTCAACAATTTTTTATGAGCAGCAAACCGTTTAAAAATCTTCTGAAGCAATTTTACCCATGGTTAACTGCAAGTTATTGGTAAGCCCCTATAATTGTTGGTATTTCCCGCCAATCCGCCATTTTGAAATCCATTTTTGGGGGTGTTCCCGTAGAAGGATTTTGTCGGAATTTGGATATGTTATTCAGCAATTATTTATGGGCAGGAAACCGTTTTAAAAGCTTCTGAAGCACTTTTGCCCATGGCTAACTGCAATTTGTTGTTAGGCCCCTGTTATTATTGGTATTTCTTAGGAAACCGTAAATCCGCCATTTTGAATTCCATTTTTGGGGATGTTCCCGTGGAAGGATTTTGTCGGATTTTGGATATGTTATTCAGCAATGTTTTCTTAGCAGGAAACCGTTTAAAAAGCTTCTGAAGCAATTTTGCCCATGGGTAACTGCAAGTTATTGGTAGTCTCCTATTATTGTTGGTATTTCCCGCCAATCCGCCATTTTGAATTCCATTTTTGGGGGTGTTCCCGTGGAAGGATTTTGTCGGATTTTGGATATGTTATTCAGTAATTTTTTCTGAGCAGGAAACCGTTTAAAAAGCTTCTGAAGCAATTTTGCCCAGGTCAAACTGTATATTGCCTGGACTATAGGTTGGATGACGAGGCAGTTCGGATAGCCGTTGGCCTTCGTCTTGACACTATCATATGCCATCCACACGACTGCCCATGCGGCACTCTGGTGACCGCTGAGGGCTCGCATGGCATGTCTTGCCCGTCTCGGCCCGGGCCGACATGCCCGACATGCGGTCCTTAATTACCTCATCTGCAGAAGCCGCGTTCAGGCGGGCATTCCGGCAGTGAAGGAACCCCCAGGCCTCTCCAGGTCGGATGGCAAACGACCAGATGGCCTTACTCTAATACCATGGCGTTCCGGTCGCTGCTTGACCTGGGACGTCACAGTTGCTGATACTGTAGCACCTTCCTACCTGCCCACAACCGCCATACGAGCGGGGGGTGCGGCGGACCTGGCTGAGTCCAGGAAAAACTCGAAATACGCTCAGTTGATGCAATCCTACCATTTTGTCCCATTGGCCTTTGAGACCCTGGGACCAGTCAACTCCAAGGGACTGGCATTTCTCACCGACCTAGGGCGTCTCCTGCACCAGACTTCGGGAGACCCAAGAGAAACCAGTTATTTGTTTCAACGTATATCCATAGCTATTCAGCGTTTCAACGCAGTTGCCTTCCACAGCACTTTCGTTGTTCCAGATCTTGACCAGGACGGCCACTCCAGAGTCAACATATTTAAGTAGTATCTGACACCTGAGGGATCCTATATACCTCGGGGAAAAAAAAATAATAATAATAATAATGATAATAATAATAATAATAATAATAATAATAATAATAATAATAATAATAATAATAATAATAATAATAATAATAATAATAATAATAATAATAATAATAATAATAATAATAATAATAATAATAATAATAATAATAACAGACGGCAAAAGACCGGACGGAGCCACCCTCGTCCCCTGGGCCAGGGGCAGATATATCGCCTGGAACTTCACTGCCGTCCACACCTGTGCTGCACAGCATCCTATCTGCATCTGTCCTCAGCGGCGCCTGGAGGGGCCGCGGAACATGCTGCGGACCGCAAGACCAGCAAATAAGCCACGTTACCTGCCTCTCATGAGTTCGTGCCGATTGCGGTAGAGACAATGGGCCCCATCAATCGTGCAGGCCGGGAGTTCTTGACAGAGTTGGGCCGCCGTGTTACCACAGTCTCAGGTGATCCAAGGGAGACAGCTTATCTCTTCCAGAGACTGTCAATTTGCCTCCAACGTTTCAACGCCATTGCTTTTAGAGGCCACCACACCCCGGAGACGAGGACGGCGTGCTCCAAGCTTAAATACACTTTTGTTTTATAGTTTCTTAGAGCCTGAGGGATTTTCGTACCTCGGGCGTTAAAAAAATAATAATATTAATAAATTTTCATGAATTACCAATCCTCTAAAAAAAGTCTAATAGAATCCTTGCCATCGGACCAAGGACTTTCATATAGTCTTTTTACCCGTCTGACGTCACTCTAACGTAATGAGTACTAATGACTACTGATTAACAGTTACTAGCCAGACGGCAACAAGCATCCAATATGGCTACCAAGTGAGTTTCAAATCAATTTTCAATCTCACATTTAATATTAGTTCGTGTCTAGTTTATCACGGGTATCTATCTAATAAATCCCGGAACCAGTGGTTAAATTCAGCCGGATCCCGCCGGATCTGAGATCCGGCAC
The DNA here is from genome assembly GCA_963556255.1 of Allolobophora icterica. Lineage (NCBI taxonomy): Eukaryota > Metazoa > Annelida > Clitellata > Crassiclitellata > Lumbricidae > Allolobophora > Allolobophora icterica. The sequence continues at coordinate 42,810,252 of OY744610.1, read as the reverse complement.
CTCTGATTTGAGATCCGCCACCTGAATTGTGAGACCCACCACCCAAATTATGAGATCCGCCACCTAAAAAGGGAGACCCATCACCTCAACAGGGAGACCCATCACCTCAATAGGGAGATCCACCACCGAAGATCAGATTAGCATTCGTCATCCTCACAGTGCGGTTCAATTCACTAGCATCATAGAAAACTACTTGTGCCTATGTGTTTACTTAAATCGCCAGCTGTTTTTATAATCGCTGCCGAAGGGTGTATAGTAACTCAAGGCTTTGGTAGCAGAAGTAGATTTGGGCCTACATCCGAGCGATAACACAGTAATTTGCTTCATTAATAACTCGTTTGCGTTTTTTGTGGAATTTTTCGGAATTTCGGAAGGCTGAGCCGGAATCATTTGAAAATCTGGAATAGCATGTCATCTGATTAGTTATAATTATAGCGCATGCAGTCTGCAGATAATGTCGAAAAGAAAGGTGGCCAGCGTGCAAAGAAAGCTATCGTACGTGGATGGATAGCTAAGAGTCGACATGCTGCAACACATTTTCTTGCAGTCCCTTAAATTAAGCTATTAATCTAGCCCGGATCAGACAGCCACGGATATGAAGTGTTAGCGACTTCACTTTCTTAGCCTTGGCATATGAGGCCGTCTCGTCTTCCCACCGACAGTGGACTGTCGGTGTACTCATTTTAGCTGAGTTGGCTAGGGGGCACAAGTGGGGCAGAAATCTCTAACCAAATTTCTGCCCTGGCGGGATAGATAGTGTAGTGGTTAGCGTGCAACAGATTTAAGCAAGTGCAAAGCACCGAAAACGTCCACAGCCACAGAAGCATGCAGGGCAGTATGGAAATGTTTCCAAGTCAGCATATTGTGGCATTGACAGAAAGACAGTATTGAAACTCCTGCTTAATTTTCAGCTTTTCACTGGGTTTGCATCTCTTATGATCTAAGGCTATTATAGTCAGACTGCTTTACTTACTGGGCTCTTCAATTTGAAAGTAGTCTGCATATTAATGTTTAGTATATGTTCATTATGTGCTTTGTAGGCCTAAGTTATTGCAGTGACATGTCGATCAAAGCCTATATATAGTCTTCCGTAAAATGTTATGGAAAGTAATATTATGTTTCAATCTTAATTGTTAATGTTTTTGCTTTCAATTATCGGTGATGTGTCGTGTTTCATGCACGTTGTAATTCAGGGACGTCATTTGGGGGGCATGGAGGGCATTTGCCCCCCCCCATTTTGTTGAGAAAAAATATATGTAAAAAATAAAAGGAGGAAGAAGAAAAGGGTAAACAAGAAAGAAAGAGAATCATTTGCAGCATTGGCTCACAGTTTTGCACATGTTAAAAGAAACACGAATAAAGGCCAAAAAATTTTCATAAACTTTAAGAAATTTTTTTTAACCTCTTTTTTGTCTCCCCTCTGGAAAAAGCTGAAATGACGTCCCTGTTGTAATTTAGGATTAGCCGTTGGTTTTTTGGATTTGCAAATATTTAGAGACCCACCACCTCTGGATGAGCAATTTAACCACTGCCCGGAACCGAGTCTACAATTATGTAACGGCTCTTTACACTTAAGGACCTTGGAGTTGGATCTTACGTTGCTTTGATTTCATTCAGTAGGGTTGCTACCCATCCCGATTTTGTTGGGACCGTCCCAATTTCGGAGTAAATGTTCCGTGTCCCTACTTGACCTAGTCAAGACCATAGGCGTAGACTCTGGGGGGGCAGTCGGGGCACGTGCCCCACCCCAATTGAGACGGACTGTACACCCAATGCAACAAGTGTAGAAAAAGTAACCAAATCCCCCAATATTTTGGACAAGTTTACCGCAGTGGTCGGGATAGCCAAATGTCCCTACTTTCAAATTTGTGGCAATTTTTTTCCAAATTTACAGAATGTTGTGGCTTAAAACACGTTCAGTGCCGTACTATAATTTATTCAACACCGCTATTAATTTGTAACGCAGGCGAAGTCTAATATCATAAATATGGCGTCACCATATGTAGGAATGTAGGAAGAACAGTTAACAGGCTAGCTGTCCTTCTTCTGTTGTCTTCTATTTACGAAAGATGCAGCACAAGTCTATCAAAGAAGCTTAGAGTATTTGGTAAAGTGGTTCTCATTCGATATATCACCGTTCAAGTACTTAAACAACCATGGTCATGTACTTTATAAATTGCTCCCACCCAAGAAACCTAAAAATTATGTTCTCCGACCTCGGTCTCACGATAGAGTGCTTACTCCCCTTGACAATAACATGAGGAAAAATTTCATTGGAAGAATGCTATATTCATATTGATTGTGATGCTGTTGTGTTTTTTAACTGTTGTATTCTGTATTGTATTATTTGATGCATGTACACTGGAGTGCTAATCTCTTGCAACCGGTTGTATACGACAACTACTTCAATTTAACTTCGGAATTTCATTCATATTATCATCGATATATACACACGGAACTTAAATTCATATAGAAGTGATTATACTCGAACTAACTCCTGACAGTTTTCAATTAACTCTACAGGTCCGCATACATGGAATAATTTACCATATGAACTTCGATGCATATCCCATCGTAATTTATTCAAGAAGCAGCTGAAACTTTGGATGATAAGTCTTAATTAGAATTTTGAGTTTCACAATTTTCTCTTACTTGTGTCTGATGTCAACTGTTATGTAGCTAAGATTTAAAAAATAATTAATTTACTGATTGCAACGTGACTATAAAAATGCGATCAGATGAGACTGAATTGTATTTAGTGCAGTGTTTTAGTTGTCGGGGGGTTGGGGGGTTCAACCCCCCTAGTTCTCTTTCCAACCCCCTCAGCTAAGTAACTGAAAATATGTTGGGGGGTTACTTTACTACAAAAAACTGGTGTTTGGTCTATGTTATTATGTGATTTGGTAATCGGCAAATTTTTGACCCCCCCAGTTGTTTTTGGACAACTAAAACACTGGTTTAGTGTAATAATTGCTGTCAGCTCTCATCACTATGTTACATTTTGACCAATATTTCAAAATGCCTACTTTCGCCTCTGCATTACTGTTGTGTCTTTTCATCCTTCTGTCTCTAAATCTTATTCAACCTAAATACCTCTCGTGCCCCAGTTCAACACTGCCAACCGCCACTGTACAATATTCTCATTTTAACACCGTTCCCTCAGCCTCATTTCTCATCACTCGTCGTCACACAGTTCATTTCTCTGCCATAAACACACGTCAAATCCTGCTCACTCTACTGCTTTCCGGTGACATCAAAACAAATCCTGGTTCCAGCAAACTCTCCTCATTTCACTCAGCATTACTGTTGTGTCTTTTCATCCTTCTCTCTCTCTAAATCCCATTCAATCTAATAACCTCTCTATTATTTTTACTATTATTATTATTATTATAATTATTATTATTATTATTATTATTATTATTATTATTATTATTATTATTATTATTATTATTATTATTATTATTATTATTATTATTATTATAAACTCATGTGCAGACGAATTATGTTAACTGTTTGCGGTCACTATATTATTATTATTATTATTACTATTATTATTATTATTATTATTATTATATTATTATTATTATTATTATTATTATTATTATTATTATTATTATTATTATTATTATTATTATTATTATTATTATTATTATTATTATTATAATAAACTCATTTGCAGACGAATTATGTTAACTGTTTGCGGTCACTATATTATTATTATTATTTTTTTTTTGCCCTGAGGTACTTCATTCCCTCAGGGACTTAGAGATTACGTGTGTTATTTTTCTGGAACGGTTATATTATTACAAATATTATTATTATTATTATTATTATTATTATTATTATTATTATTATTATTATTATTATTATTATTATTATTACCATTATTTTTGTTACTCTTATTATTATTATTTAAATCTCAACTGCGTACTTCTAAGTTTGAATTTAATAAACGATTATTATTATTATTATTATTATTATTTATTTATTTATTTATTTATTATTATCATTATCATTACAACAACAACATCGACGATAACTACTACTATTACTACTACTACTACCACCACCACCATCACCACTACCACGACAAATACTTTAACGCGCAGACACACAGATATGCAAATTTGAGGCGCGCTTAGTCGGTAGCCAAGTGAAGAGAAGTCATTCAGTTATTTTAAAGCCAACGAGAAATAATATGTTTGGAGGCGTTTTTGTAAGAAATGAATTAGTTGCTCAGTTTCTTTCCGGCGGTTACATTTTTTATTGCTCTTCTGAAGTATGGCGTGGTTCTTATCGTTACAATCATTTTCTGTAGAAAAACTGGTTTGCAACGGCTCTGGATCTTTGCGTTCCTCTTTTCGTTTATATCACTCGCTACAACGCTGACCTGGATCCGCATACATGGATTTACCCTCGACTCTGTGCTCTATTCGACGTTCGACTTTCCGTCAACGCCTCTTTCCACCTACAACCTAAACGACATAACAACCGGCAGAATGACATGTGTAGACGCAATGAACAGTGAAAACTGTACAGGTGATGTTGCAGAAAGTTTCTGCCACCTTAGTGAAAACTTCAAAGACTGTGATTACGACTGTCTTCGATTGCGCTGTCAGTTGCTGCGATGGCCGGAGAAAAAGCCAAAAGCATTCATTTACTACCTGATCACATATGACGGGCTTAATAAGATGCTCAACTCGTTGACTCTTCTGGACAAGTACTTCAACGTAAAGCATCAGTATCCTGTTGTTATATTTCACGAAACTGAAGCAAACTTCGATGTCGCCCGATCCTTCTTGAGATCTTGGACAAAATCAACGTTGTATTTCCAGACATTCAGTTTCCAAGTACCTGATTTCCTTCCACGCAATTTCACACGGCGTTCTTGCCCACAGAAGACTGTAGGATACAGACACATGTGTCGTTTTCACGCAAAACTAATCTACGAACAACCCATCATTCGTGGCTTTGAATATGCCTGGCGACTTGACGATGATTCAGAGATACTGCAACCAATTTCTTATGATGTATTCGAGTATATGCGTAAGAATGATTTTCAGTATGGATACATTATCTCTCTCCGCGATTCTCCAAACTGTACTGTGGATTTATGGGAAAGTGCTGCGCTTTATATTAGAAGGAACCAGATAAACGCCACTTTCTTTGACCAATGGGAGAAGTACTTGGTTTATTACAACAACTTCGAGATATCGCGTCTGTCGCTGTGGCTTTCTGACGACTATCAGAACTTCATAGATTACATCGATAGACTCGGGGAATTTATTATTATCGTTGGGGAGACGCAGCGATTAAAACTTTAGCAGTTTCTATGTTTGTACCTTGGAACCAAACGCATCATTTCAAAGACATTGGATATTCGCACCAGGGAATAAAAAATTAACACAAAGTACTAAAATATGTCACATCGTACGCTACAAAAAACTAATTTAATAGTGATAACGACGATGACGATGGATGCTGCTGCTGATGATGATGGCACTGTTTTTGATGACGATGAAAATGACGACGATGACTACTGATGTTGCTGGCAATGATGATGATGATGATGATGATGATGATGATGATGATGATGATGATGATGATGATGATGATGATGATGATGATGATGATGATGATGATGATGATGATGGCTAGGGACTCGTTTTTATATTTGGAATTATTCGTTTTCTTTCGTGTCGCGTGATAATTGTTCAAAAATTGACTCTGTGTGAACTCTAGGCTTGTGGTTAAACGAACGAGGAAAATGCATTCCAGTTAGAGAATCGTCTGAACGTGTAAGATGGAACTTACCCTTTCCAGGTTACAAATTACACGTTTTATCCGATAGTCAAATATACTTAGGATGTCTAAAATAATGTAGGCCATATACGGTTAGCGCAGAGAAGGACTCTGATAAGTTTGCCCTAGAAATAGCGCTATATAAATGTCTAATTATAATTAAGATATGCAGGAAGGCAACGGGAAACCACCTCCCTATCTATCCCGAGTTAAATGTAAAATGACGCCAGAAAAGAATTCAGTGAACAACGTGAACGATTCAATCCAGATACTGGAAAGAGTCGCGTTCGGCAGGGGGGGACAAGGCTCCCTCGGTCGTCATCCAGCGAAAACCTTACAAGAAAAAGAAAAGCTAAAAATAGGAACGTGGAATGTAAGAACGATGCTGAGACCGGGAAAGTTGGCTAATGTCGTGGGAGAGATGAAGAGACCAGGTTTGGACATTTTGGGCCTGTCGGAGGTCAGGTGGAAAGAGGGAGGAGACTTCATGAGTGACAGCATTAGGATGATATACACGGGAGGAGAGAAGAGTCAAAATGGTGTGGCCATCTTGCTGTCGGAGAGAGTCGCCAAATGCGTATCAAGGGTGGAGAGATGTGAGGATAGAATGCTCATAGTGACATTGCAAGCACACCCAGTCGACATAACAATAATACAAGTGTATATGCCAACATCAGCACACGAGGAGGAGGAGGTGGACGACATATACGAGATGATAGAGGAAAGGCTTAGAGACATCAAAGGCAAAGATTATGTGATTGTCATGGGAGATTGGAATGCAACAGTTGGTGAAAAAGAACAGGAAGAGGCTACAGGAAAATATGGACTGGGGAACAGAAATGAGAGAGGACAAAAGCTGGTGGATTTCTGCAAGAGACAAAAACTCATGGTAACAAATACTTGGTTCCAACAGGAAAAGCGGAGAAGATACACATGGAAGGCACCTGGAGATGGAGCAAGATACCAACTGGACTACATCATGATCAGACAAAGGTACAGAAACAGTGTCAAGAACTCAAGAACTCTCCCAGGAGCCGATGCAGACACAGACCATAACCTGGTTGCCATGACAATACATCTCCGACTTAAGTTCATAAAGAAGCAAAGGATAGTTAAACAGAAATGGAATAGAGAAAGAATGCAAACAAAGAGTAACGAACTCTCAGAAAATATAGAAGAACGGGTGGTAGGGTGATTCACGCCGCCATGGGAAAAAAATTTTTTTTCCTGATTTGCTGACATAGTAGATTATTTTGTTCCTTTGGTTGTTCTGAACAATACAGCAAAATTTTACTGTAATCTATCAATGTTTACTGGTTGCTCAACGACCTCATATTCGAGATATGGTCCCCATGGAGAAAGCAATGTATTTGCAATTGATGAGACCCTCGAATGCAATGATCTAATTAAATTGGGGCAAAATCTTGGGATGCATCGTTTCAGACAGCTATATGCATATCATAAGGTCAGATGGATGGCTAAGGTTAGTTATTGCTTCAAGAATTATCTTTTTAGAGATCAATTTCAAATGAGCCTCTTGGAAAAGAAATACCATTGAATTCTGTTTATTTGCAAATCAAATATATGTGAGAGCATGGATAGCTTGTTCGGTGGCATCTGATGCACCAATTAATGACTTCCAATTGTATAAGCAGATCAGGCAGTATACATCAATTAACAAAGTTGTGTCTGAGGATGCCAAAAAAATACAGTCATCTGTGGAAAATAGGACCTGAACTGGTCTCTTTGGCTTTCTTCTGACAAAGCATCATTGGACTTGAATGCAACATTATTGCTGGCATGCATCAACATGGCAAAAACTGAAGAGTCAGAGGCATTAAAATAGATCCTTGTATGGATCTACGCAACGAAGAGCTGAATAAGCTTGTTAATCCATCTTCAGTCTGTACCATGCGTTCTCTTGGCTTTGATACAGACTTCATCATGTCTAATAATCCAGAAACTTGGAGCTCATCTGTGATATTTCAATAGATCGAAACTGCCATGGTTAGTGTGTGGTCAATGATGCTCTGAGTGCTCCATTGCTCTGATATCACATTTCAATGAGTCTGTAACCAAGAATTAAAATGAGATGCAAAAATTGATGCAGGTGGTTGAAGATCACTGACGCCGTGTGCCAGAGTCTGGCAAATCTACTTGGAAAAGCTGCAGTTCGCGCCAACAACTGGAACACTGATTTAAGATTGACTAATAAACATTTCCTGGTTGATTGTTAGATTTTTTAGTTAACAGATATTGTGAATTTCTATTTTCTAATGGATACTTTGAGTTATTAATGAATCTACTATTCATGCTATTCAATTTTATTTTGTGTGCGATATATCCATCATCTTAATATGTAACTTGAGAATACTATTGTATGGGAACTTTTGTGCTCACTGAGCAACCTCTAAAATGTATTTGATACTGAAATTTTTTATACAGACTTTAATCTGAACCCAAAAGGAACAAAATAAACAACTATGCACATTAACTTTCAAAAAAATTTTTTTTTGAATCACCCTAGCGTATACACGTTATTTTCATGAGTAACCAAACCCCTAATATAGAATCCTTGCCATCGGACCCAATGAGATATCGGACCTAACCCGTTTGACGTCACTAAAACGTAATGACTACTGATTAACTAGCCAGACGACAACAAGCATCCAATATGGCTTTCAAGTGAGTTTCAATTCAATTTTCAATCTCACATTTAATATTAGTTCGTGTCTAGTTTATCTTGTCTTGTCTTGTCTTCAACCTTCCTCAATCCGAGGGTTGGTCGCTTCATGGACAAGTTTCCTCCATCTCCTCCTGTCCTCCGTCTCCGACAACACTTGATTGAACGATAAATCCATCCAAGTTCTGATGTTGGTGATCCATCCCATCCTCGGTCTCCCTTGTGCTCTTGCCCCTGGGACTGTACCCTGCACTATCTCCTTTTCCAGGCAGTCTCCCTTCTTCCTCATCAGGTGTCCGAAGTAAGAAAGCTTCCGTCGCTTGATCGAGTTAAACAAGCTTCTTTCTGTTCCTATCTTCTCCAGTACCCATTCATTTGTTCTTTTTTTCGTCCACGAGCTCTCAGAATCTGTCTTAAGCATTTCATTTCGAATGCTTCTATACTTTCTTCGTCTCTTTTCTTGATAGTCCAGCTTTCACAACCATACGTTGCCACTGGCCAGACAAGGGCCTTCATGAGTCGTTACTTAGTATAGCCAGTTTTATGCTGTGACTCCTCCATATTTGCCTCAGTGCTACCCCTGTGCTCAGTCCCCTTGCCAGTTTCTCTCTTAGGCCCTATATCTCTGATGCATTCTGCATCTTCAGTTACCAGCGATCCCAGATACCGAAAAACGTCAACCTGTTCCAGTTTATTTCCTCCAACCTTTATGTTGCATGTTCTGCCTTTTAGCGCCATCACCTTTGTTTTGTCCATATTTATCAGTAATCCCCTTTTCTCCCCCGCTTGCTCCAATCGAGTGACTAACTTCTGTAGTTCCAGTTCTGATCCTGCCAGGAGTACAATATCATCAGCATATCTTAAGTTCGTAATTTTCCTACCACCTATCTGCACGCATCCCTCCCATCCATCCAGCACCTCCCTCATGACCACCTCTGCCATAATGTTAAATAGATTGGGGGAGATGACATATCCCTGTCTGACCCCTCTCCTGACGCGAAACCCTCGAAACCCTCAAGAGTCTAGTTTATCACGGCGATCTATCTTTTCAATCCCGGAACCGAGCCTAAGCTTATGTAACGGATCTTTACACTTAAGGACCTTAGACTTGGATCTTACGTTACTTTGATTCAATCGACTGCACCCAAGGCTAGCAAAGAATATAGGTCCACAGATAGTAATCATAGATCAATGAACACAGTATCGTAAGATAAAGATATGTAAATAATTATATTCAATAAGAATCTGACAGAGTTCAACTAGATATCATGTCATTTGAGAACATTAGAACAGTTATTCATTAAATAATCTGGCGATTGACCAGGCAGGCGCATACAAGAACTGTATTCAATTTGTGAGCCAAGCAATGGAAGTACATTGCGACAGGGTTATCAGCCATTTCAGATGCCAGAACTTGCAGGTTGGTGTTAGTATATTCCATGCTTTAAACTATTCGCAATGCATATCTTTCAGACGTCACCGTCTGTCACTGCTCACTGAATACTTCTGTCACTATAAGTCATCAGTCATCACTATACTTAATGACGCACGATCAAGTCTGCGGGTTCATTGGGCTCAGCCTCTGATAAACTCCGCCCATGTTGGTAAGCATTATTGGAGGAGGAAAGGCCAATGTACAAATCATTGCCAAAGTCCACCGTAATGCAGATCAAAGCGTGGACCAGTTTAGTGACAGCATGGACTGAAAGACCCTGCGGATGGATCGGAGCAGGCGTAGATGAATAAAGCAAGATTGGGATACCTGTGTTGCATAGGTGGCCCTTCGTCTTCCCCTTTTGTGCCACTAGATGACCAGAACATGCGATTATGAACCAAAATGTATTGATGTTACATTGCTTATGTTCTTCTGGACCAATAAAACAATTGATTGATTGATACATACATGCGTATATACATACATAGATACATAAATACAACCTACATAATTTCAAACATAGGGGAAGTGGGGGCAAGTTGGCGGATAAATCAGTTTTCTCACATGTGATCGTCAACGATCATGCCAACACAATTAGTTTTTCCCCACAACGTATGTATTAATAACAGCTACATTCTAGCACAAAGCAGGCATCAAAATATTTTGTAAGTAAGGAAAAAATGACTTCAAAAATTTTCTGAAAGTCAACCAACTTGCCCCCGCACTGGGGCAAGTTGGTTGCCTGCTTGGGGCAAGATGGTGGCAATACAAATATACACATAAATCTTTTTTTATAGTGGAAAATGAAGGCATTGTGGTTGATCATATTTGTTTCAATTTAAGAACTTTGAGTCTTAATAAAGATGTCAGATAAAAAGATTATTTAATTAAATTGGCAATGTTTAAACAAAATTCGCAATGTCCTTCATTTGCTGAATGTTTCAACAAAAATCGCAAATAAAATTGCCACGTCCTTCGTAGGCTGAACATGCTTCATGCCACCAGGTTTTGCACTGGCCACATTTCACCCATTCTTCAGCACCACCAACTTCATCACAAGCTGGGCATTTTACATCTGAAATGTCACTGACTTTTGATTTTGGGGGTTTTCTTTCTTCAATCTTTTTGAGTTGTGTGTCTTTTATCTTTGCAGGTTGCTTTTCTTTTCCTTATTTTTCATTTGCTTATTTTGTTGTTTTGTCAGAGCTGCAACGTTTATAATTTCGAACCATGGTAGGGCCTATAAGTTTTGATCACTGCAAGAGATAACTGAAAAAAATTAAATCTTGCTTCATTTATTTATGGAACGAACCAGTTTACAAAATGTTTAAATCACAACTTGAGCAATATCTGTTCAATGTAACCCTATAACAACGTCAAAAGAACAGGTTTCAATACACACCAGTTTAACTAAGCAATATATAGGCACAACAATAATTACTCTAACTGTGGGCAAGTTGGCTGACCAGTGGGGCAAGTTGGTTGAATCTGCCAACTTGCCCCCACCATCTTGCCCCAACAGGTCCACCCTACAAAATCTCGTGGCTATGGTTTGTACAGCGTGATTTGGAGAAACAAGATATATCAGTAATAACTCACAATAAATGCTTAACAAAACGACCCATTTGCCAAATTTTTTGCATTCATGTGGATTAAGATATGCGACATTTTATAACAGTGAAATATTTTTAGAGGTAAATAGAAAAACTTAGTTTTAGGTGATACGCGGAAAGAAGGCTCCGTAGCACGTAGCCGAGATCGAACAAAAGAACAGGCTTGGCTTGCTCATTGATAAATTTTCTGTTAGACTGTTTTCCTGCCACGCATAATAATTTTATAGCGCAAACACCATTTTGCCCCCACCGCCAACTTGCCCCCACGTCCCCTACATACATGCTCACTTACTAGCATTCATACATAGTGTTAGGTTCATCAGGATTGGCCGGTATCAGGTTCCTCAAAAGAAACTAAGTAATTATGTTTTACATTATTTTACATTACCTCATATTGCTTGGAGTGCAGGATAGAAGATTAAAAATAACAGCGTTAGAACTCGTTATGTGAAACGCCAATGAGTTACAAATCAATAACGATAATCAATCCCAACTTAAAAGATTAATATTTATCCAAAGGAGAACGATTTAACTAGATAGACCAGTTTAACTAGATGTTCGTATCTGCTGTATATTAAACGGGTCTGTCAGTTTAAAACATTTAACGGATATCAAATTGGTCTATTTACGTTTCGTTACCATAAAAATGTTGCCAATAGCATTTGATAGTTTTTCACACAGGCGAGGCTGTCCACAGCCTTTACTGATATGGGATGGGGGGGGGGAGTTCTATAACAATTTCGGTATGCCTGCTTTCTTATAGTGATACAATATTGCTCTTATTGCAGAAATCTTAAATGCAGATGCCGACTTCTATGGAGATGTGCCTCTCTATTTTCTACTATGTGTTTCTTTATGATCCTGATCTCACCGAGGAATCGCCCGAAGGAATCAGATAGATGTGATTACTCAAAATTAACCACAGCAGCTGCACAGCCACGGTTATGGTTAGAAAACACAGGAAACGAACACAAAATCCGAAGATCCGATTGGATGCAATTAACGGATTTACAACATTGTGATAGCGAATGTCGACTGCTGCAGTGTCGCTTGCTGCGTTGGCCAAAGGAAAAGCCGAAGGCATTCATTTATCTACTCGTCAAAATTGGAAAGCCCTGGAGAATGTGGAGATTATTACAGACTTTGGATAAACATTTCAATAATGCTTTCAACTATCCAGTTGTAATATTTCATGAAAAACAACTATTCGATGGTCTCATTCGCAGCAGTATAAAACTATGGTTTGGCTCAAAGGTGTATTTTCAAACGGTTGAATTTGAAATTCCTGATTTCCTTCCACGCAATCTCACACAGCGTTCTTTCGCCCACAGGAGTCTAGGATACAGACACATGTGTCGTTTTCACGTAAAACTAATCTACGACCAGCCCATCATTCGCGGCTTTGAATATGCCTGGCGACTTGACGATGATTCAGAGATGTTGCGGCCTATTCCATATGATGTATTCGAGTATATGCGTAAGAATGATTTTCAGTATGGATACATTACCTTTGTTAGCGATTCTCCAGACTGTACTGTGAATTTATGGGAGAGTACTGCGCTTTATATTAGAAGGAACCAGAAAAACGCCACTTTCTTTGACCAATGGGAGAAGTACTCGGTTTATTACAACAACTTCGAGATATCGCGTCTGTCGCTGTGGTTTTCTGACGACTATCAGGACTTCATAGATTACATTGATAGACTCGGGGGAATTTATTATTATCGTTGGGGAGACGCACCGATTAAAACTTTGGCAGTATCCATGTTTGTACCTATTAACCAAACGCATCATTTCAAAGACATTGGTTATAGGCACAAAGAAATAACAAATGAACACAAAGTACTAAAAAATGTCACATCGTAGGCTACCAAAAAAACAAGTTAATAACTTTGGCACTTATTAAGTAAGCATGAATCATACTGATGACGACAACGACGATGATGATGATACTGGTGCTGTCTATGATGATGATGATAATGATAATGATGGCGATGACTGCTGATGTTGCTGGTGATGATGTTGTTGTTGTTGTTGATGATGATGATGATGATGATGATGATGATGATGATGATGATGATGATGATGATGATGATGATGATGATGATGATGATGATGGTGATGATGATGATGATGATGATGATGATGATGACGGTGGTTAGGGACTGGTTTTTATATTTGAAATTATTCGTTTTCTTTCGTGTCGCGTGATAATTGTTCAAAAATTGACTCTGTGTGAACTCTGCTTGCATGCCTTTTGCTCATCAACAGAATCAAATGACTTATCGAACAATTTATAGAAGAAGCAACATGCTGCAACTCATCAGAGAAGGAGAATTCTTAAACGCTGAATGCGGTAATAAGCAGAGTGAGGAAGGCTTGTGGTTAAACGAACGAGGAAAATGCATTCCAATTAGGGAATCGTCTGAACGTGTAAAATGGAACTTACCCTTTCCAGGTTACAAATTACACGTTTTATCCGATAGTCAAATATACTTAGGATGTCTAAAATAATGTAGGCCATATACGGTTAGCGCAGAGAAGGACTCTGATAAGTTTACCCTTGAAATAGCACTATGTAAATGTCTAATTATAATTAAGATATGCAGCATATATATATATATATATATATATTATATATATATATTATATATATACATATTGCTACAGGTTTTCTGGGAGAATGAACAGTTACCAAACGTAATAACAAGTTAACACCAAGTACTAAAAAAGTCACATACCAGACATAAAGTATTCAAATAACTTTGAAATAAATTAAACACTTGTTAAGTAAATAATCGTAAAGTATAGTGATGACGTCGAGCACGATGACGTCATCATCGCTATGATGGTGTTGATGATGTTGGTAATGCTGGTATGATGATAATGATGACATTGATGATCTTGATGATGACGATGTTGGTGGTGGTGGTGGGTTGGTGGTGGTGGTGATGATGATAATGATGACGGTGTTTATGGATTCACTCTGATGTTCGAAGTTATTCGTTTTCATTTCATGTCGCATCATGTTTTTGTTCATCAGCAACACATCGGACTAGCATTGAAAATTGAGTCTGTGTAAACTTTGCTTCTTGCGTTATTACCTTCTGATGCGTGCTCAAAAGATTCAGTGAACTTACTGAACAATCAATGAAGTAGATGCTCAACTAGACGTTAAAGTTGTTACTTCTTCAACTATGCTTGTTCTGTCGCATATAGATCTAGTTTTCTGTGGAATATAATTTTTTTATATTTCTTTGTTTGTATGATATAAAGGACTAGGTAGCCTTTAACTTCATTCATTCGAGTCTAATCCTGGATGTTAGCGATATTGTTTCTCAAACTAATCGAATTTGCTAAAGCCAGAAGGTTAGGGCCGTTCGTAAAATTCATATAAAATACCTTACTTGCTTAAATATGGTCGCCATACCCGCATTGTTCGGCCAGTTTGAAATTTCCTGATATTTACTCACATGCCTATTGCAAGCCGAATGTAGGATATATCTGCTACTTTTCATTGAGTCGCCGTGACAGCGTGACGAAGATCCGATCTTCGTTATTGTGCGCATCATATCAATGACCTACTTTACTGTAACCTGTGGAACTTCTTCCCAATTGGCTATAAGTAGAAATTAAGACCAATCTGTGAGGATAGATAGCTGGCCAACGTGAATTCCGTGCACTCATGATCTGTATGCTAATTATTTTCATATGCTTATGAGCTCATTTTGAGTAAACAGCGTTGACGATCAAGTAGGCCTATTAGTTAAGGCAGTGATTTTCAAACTTTGTAGACCAGGAACTCGAATTTTTTCTAGGCATAGCTCGCGGACCCAAGTATTGAAAAAGTCATTTATCATTAGACGTACTATAAGTAGTGCATGAATTTGAAAACGCAAGCTGTTGATTCTAAAACCATGCAGTGATAATGAATATTTTCTGAACGCTCTCGCGGAACCCACGCCCCCCCTTCATGTCAGAGGGGTCCGCGGACCAGTCTGAAAAGCGCTGAGTTAAGAGACAGACTTAGCCTACATCAACCGATCGGTCACCGGAGGATCGCATAATTCATGAAAAACTCATGTTCTATCTAGAGCAACAGAGCAATGACTTGTTTCGTATATGAATGTTGTAATGCGTAGACGATAACCTATAGCAATCAAACTTAGACAATGTTTGTGATTTTCCATTGAATAGAATACAAGAATATATTTGTCTTTTCACGAACCATGAATTATGCATGAACCATCTGACCTGGTAAGCTTTGTTGACTTTGCAGGTAGTTATTTCTACCGTTAATAAACAAAAATGAAGTCCACCATGTATTGTAACAGTTCATTGGCTTTGCAGTAGTAGTAGTAGTCTGGCTAAAAGTAACGTAACGTTAAGACCTGGACACTTGATGGTATGCTAAAACTGTCAATTTGTCTTTCTTCTCATTCCGGTGAAGAGAACTAAACGCCGAGATTTAATTGACACATCTAAATACAGTCTATAGTCCATTGTGTTTACATTGCTATTATAATACAGCACTTTCGCCTATAGCACAATCTATGTGGAGTCTGTGGTTTCATCTCGACATTTAGGTAGAAGCTTTGAAGAACCACTTGAAATTGAAACTTGCCCTGCTGGTACATATCCCCCCAATCAAAGCTTTGACTGTCAACTGATACAGTCCAAACCATTCCCAAGTATACTGCTCTTGCACTGAAAAAATTCTGCCCTAATGTTCCTTTCGGTTTTCTTGAACGATTGATAGCTGTGTCGCCTTCTTTGTTACTAATTCAAAGAATCTGTTCCACTGCACTGCTTTCTGTCGAGTGATAATCTTTCTGGCTTCATTTAGAACTCGTCGTTCTCTTCAAGCTTTGTGTGTATTGCTTTGCTTGTTAATGCCATAATAACTTTAGAGAAACTGTTTGAAAAATAATGAAATTTCTAAATTATGTGGCTACACTGCTGCCTGTCTACCGAACACTGAACAGAAAAAGGTGAAAATCTAACAGTTTAAGTCGGTATACGTTCAAAACCACGCACAGAAAAGAGAGCAAACATATGCACTTCCAAGAAGCCAACGCGATTCCTTGCAAGATTAAGTGAAGTTCCCTACCTACAAGACGTGGAGGTAGGGGTGAACCATTATTCAGTCATTCATTGTGGAACTGTCCTCCATGATCTACCAAAGATCAACAATAGGACTACAATCGAAGGGTGGCACCGAGGTTTCAGTGGTGCTAGTCATCCAATCATCTGGAAGTTCATAAAGGGCCTACAGAAAGAACAGAGCATGAACGAATTGAAAATTGAACAGTATATCGCTGGTCAGTGTTTAATCTAGACACGTTTTGGGGGGGGAAATTCTCCCCACCCCAGGATTTATGTTTCCCCCAGAGGCCAGCAATATTTTAATGTAGACACCTTTTGGGGGAGAATTCCCCCCCCCAGGACACATGTTTCCCCCCTCCAGAGGCGAGTAATATAAGAATAAAATAGAATAAGATATATGAATGTTTTTGAGACATGCATTCCCAAAAAAAGGTCGCCAAATTTTAGAGAGTTGATTTCCGAATTCCTAAAAAAGTCATCAAATTTTTTAGGGACGGATTCCTAAAAACAACATCATCAAGTTTTTAAAGATGAAATTCGAAAGAAAGGTCGTTGGATGTTTGAACACGGATGAAATTTCCCAAAAGAGGTCGCCCTTGTTGGTCCTCCACAAACCTTGCTCCCCCCTCCAGAAGAGGAGGACTAGATTAAACACTGATCGCTAGTCAACAACCTGCTCCGGGCCAACGAACCTACAGAGACAGAGCCGACCGTATCAAAGCCATCGATTACTCGGATCGTTCTTTGTTGCATTATAATCGTGGGATCGCACATAACTTACATCAACAAGTGTAGTTCTGAACCTTTACAATCTTCATTTTAGAACATTATGAACATTAGGCCTATGCAATAATATTATAAACATTATGCAAGAACATTATGAACACTGTGCATTAATGTTATAAACATATTATGCAAGAACATTATGAACATTATGCATGATTGACTTATCGGATTAACCTGTTCGTTTTCTTAACCTTTCATTCTTCGCTGTAGAACATTATCAACATTATGCAAAATCGATTTTATCGTATGGAATAAATAAATACCGCGCGGTTATGACCACGCTGTTTCAAACGGCGCTGTTTTCCTCGCGCGGTTTTGAACTTATACCGACGTTCTGGCCTACTAACTCCATCCACTCAAAGCGCTTCTGAATTTGGCAAAACAGGCAGATGAACGTCTCCTTAAGGCAGCCATTACAGCCCCGGCCATATTCTGCGACCATATTTTCCACCTTATCGCAATATCCTTCCTCAATTTACATTCCAGACTATACTTTCATATACAGAAACAGGAGCGAGGGTGGAGGGGGAGGAGTAGGTTTTTTTGTTAGAAACAACATTAGTTACAATGCTACTGATATCTCTGTGGCTTCTAATTCATTTGAAAGTCTTTTTATTAACATTTCTCTACGTAAAGGCTTGGATATCTTAGTTGGTGTTATCTACAGACCACCAGCCACAAATCTGGACACCTTTAATACTGAAATTGAATCACTAATAGACACACTAACAGCTAATAAAAACTGTAATAAGAAATTACTCCTTACTGGTGACTTCAATGTTGATTTGCTCGCTTCTGAAACTCACACCCTTACTAATGACTTTATCAACTGTATGACTTCTCACCACTTCCTGCCTATGATTCTTCAACCGACTAGGATTACTCCTACCACTGCTACCCTAATCGACAACACTTTTACCAACTTTGCTGACTGTGTTACCAACTCGGCGATAATAATATCTGATATTTCTGACCATCTGCCTATTATTACTTGGATTCAGAATGACTTAAATACCCAATGTAATCCAAGAACCATCGAGATGTCAAGGACTGTTAACCAGGATACCATCTCTAAATTTAAAAGGCTAATGGCTGATGCTGACTGGTCATCTGTAAAACTGCTATGTGATCAAGAAGAAACAAACCTAGCTTACACTTCATTCATAAACATAATTAAACTTAACTACGACCAAGCATTTCCATTAAAATTAATGAAGACCTCCAAAAGGAACACTTTTCAACATCCATGGATGACACAAGGCTTGTATAATTCCATTAAAAAGAAAGAAAAACTGTACATCAAATATATTAAAAACCCTACTTTTGAAAATAAGGCCATCTTTACCACCTATCGTAATAAATATAAAATAATTCGTACTAAAACTGAACAAGAGTTCTATGCTAATGAATTCACAAAATGCTATAACGATATAAAAAAAAACCTGGCAGATAATCAAGTCTATAGTCAAATCTGATAACACTGACTCATTTATAAAAGAAATCAATATTAATGGTAATACAATAAAAGATCCTGAACTAATGGCTGATCAGTTTAACTCCTATTTTACGAATCTACCAAATTCACTTGCACTAAAAATACCCCCCTCAAAGAAATTATTTCAAGACTATATGCCATCCTCCTCCTTGAACTCCTTTGTTATCTTACCTACTTGCCCTCAAGAGTTACTAACCATAAATAAAACCTTGAAAGTAACCCATAGTACTGGCCCTGACGACATCAATCCTTACTTAATCTCTCCCTTTATGGAACTTGTTGCTGTTCCATTGAGTGACATAATTAACTGCTCACTTAGAAATGGTGAGGTTCCCTCAAACGTTAAATTAGCTAAGGTGCTGCCTATTCATAAGCAGGGAAATAAAAATGAAATCTCCAACTTTAGACCCATTTCTATCTTGCCCTTTTTTTCTAAATTATTTGAAAGGGTCATGTATGACCGACTGTTTTCCTTTATAAATAATAAAAAAATTCTTCACCCTTTTCAACATGGCTTTCAACCTGGCCACTCGACCTTTATGTCCCTATTGGACATACAAGATAAAATAACACAAGCTATGGATAACAATGAATTCTCTATTGGTATTTTTCTGGACCTTGCTAAGGCCTTTGACACCGTTGATCACAAAATCTTACTCTCTAAATTGGAACATTACGGGGTCAGAGGCAAAGCACTAGACTGGTTCAAAAGTTACTTATGTAATCGTTATCAGCAAGTTTCATGCAATGGTAAATTATCCAGCTTCCAACTCGTTATGTTTGGTGTTCCTCAGGGTTCTATACTCGGACCTCTCTTATTCTTAATATACATTAATGATCTTCCTAACTCCTCGACTCTCCTTCATTATATTCTATTCGCTGACGATTCTAATGCTTTTCTTTCACATGCCTCCTACGAAGAATTAATCAAAATAGCAAATGAAGAACTAGCAATGGCTAATGATTGGTTTAAAGCTAACAAACTCTCCCTAAATATTTCTAAAACGAACTTTATTATTTTTAGATCCAATAATAAGATTATTCCACCCTCTGATAACGTACTAAAAATAGACAACATAATAATTCCACAAGTCACTTCCTCAAAGTTTCTTGGGGTCCACATTGACCAACACCTGAAATGGAATACACACATACTAGAAATAACTAAGAAAATTTCAAAAAGCATTGGCATTATTCGTAGAATATCCTACCTTCTTCCCCCACACATACTCAACAACTTATACTATACCCTTATATATCCTTACTTGACTTACTGCAATTTCATCTGGACTTCAACTTACAACGCCCACTTGATGAATCTAAGAATCATTCAGAAAAAGGCCATAAGACTAATCACAGGATCTGCTGTTTATTCCCATACCAGACCTCTGTATCTGAAATTTAATCTTTTAAGTCTTTCTCAAATTAAGTTTATTCAAACTGGTGTGTTTATGTACCAATATGGCAGAAATCTCCTCCCTCCTGCTTTTCACTCCTATTTCAGCCCAATTATGCCTATCTATGACACTAGAAGCAACAGAGAATACTCATGCATCTTCGCAAGAACCAACTTGCGTATGTTCTCAATCAAATACCAAGGTCCTCTCGCTTGGAATAACCTTCCTTTGGTCATTCGTGAGGCTAGGAGCCTCGTTCATTTTAAACACTTGATCCGTGCACACGCAATAAGTAGTATCATGTAGCTCTTAGTGCTATATCCCATCTATTGATTGCCCGTTATCCAATTTAAAGTGTACTGCCTGATACAATTACAAGGTGTAATGCTTGTTGTACTGAATGCTCTCTGTATTGGCAGTGCTTTGTTGTTCCTGTGTCCTCATGACGGTGCTCAGTTTTGTTAGCACTTGATTTTTGTTTTTTTTTGTGTTTTTGTTTCATTTTCTTGATTTAGTTGAGTAGGGATGGAATTCCCCTGCCGTCCATTTAGTTCTAGAAAATAATTTGCAAGTTTTGCTATACAGTTAATGCAATTAGGCCCCTATTCAGCGGGACTTGTCCCTTCGGGTGTGCCCCTTGCTCCCTCATACCATCTCTTTATAGATAAACTTCTGCAATAATCTGACTATGTTTGTGAAATTCTACTTACTGTAGTTTCATGTCGTTCATTTTGTTTTGTTTCTGGGAACAATAAATTGATTTGATTTGATTTGATAATCTCCGGTCACGGGCTCATAATTTCACATTACCTGATAAAAACGACAAAAAACTGTTTCTCTCGTATTCTCCATAAAACACTCATTAACAATTAGCTATTTCAGGAGACTGATTTTCTTTTATATGTAAACCTTATTCTAAAATCCATTAATCTGTTCAATCCCTTTCACTAACTGTTATCTGATTTATTATCACGTACCATTATTGTTTTGGTAACACTGTGTAATCCCATCGAGTCTGTGTCGACGGGAATCTTTCAATAAATGAATAATTATTTATTTGAATAATAAACATAAGTGAACCTGACCTTACCATCGGACCAAGAATCTTTTATGCAAGGGACTGGAAACTCTTTATATAATATAATGTCGTTTGTCTAGTGTTTGAGCGATAATCGAAGGCCAGAGAATGTCGCATCTTATTTACATAACAAATGCATTCAGGTAACTATATTTAGGAAGGCAACTCGATGAAAAATTATGTTTGCGAAGTGAAAATTGTCTATGGAGATTTAAAACACCATATTAATTGTCAAAAACAAAATTTGAAGTGGGGCGACATCTGTGGATAAGAGTGAAACGGACATACACATTATTTTCACGAGTAACCAATCCTCTAATATAGAATCCGTGCCATCGGACCTTACCCGTCTGACGTCACTAAAACGTATTGACTACTGATTAACTAGCCAAACGACAACAAGCATCCAATATGGCTACCAGGTGAATTTCAATTCAATTTTCAATCTCACATTTAATATTAATAATATTCGTGTCTAGTTATCACGGCGATCTATCTATTCAATCCCGGAACCGAGCCTACACTTATGTAACAGATCTTTACACTTAAGGACCTTAGAGTTGGATCATACGTTACGTTGATTTAATCGACTGCACCCAAGACTAACATAGGCCCACCGCTAGTAATCATATAATAATTATAATCTTTTTCTTTATTAATTGAAACCGACAAACGCAATAAGATTACATTGAGACATGAAATACAATTATCAATATCTTAACTAAACACACGTTATGGCAGCCATGCAAGGCGCCCGCCCGAGGGGGGTTGCGGGAATCGAACCGCGTACTGCTGCTCTCGTGGCCATGAGTGTTACCAACTTACCATTACTCCAGCGGTTCTCAACCTGTGGTCCACGGACCACTGGTGGTCCGCAGCCATCTGCCTGGTGGTCCGCGAGCAAGGCCTACAATTTATATTTTTCTACAATTAAAAACATGCAAACAGACAAATTTTGTCAATTTTGAAAATGTTTACTTTGTTTCAATCGCTAGAATCGGTTAGATGGCAGCATGAAACTAATAATACGCGGATTTGTTGCAAAAAATTTCTTTTGTATTAATTTGTTTTGGCACAATTTTTAGTGGTGGTCCGCGACCGAGACACAAAATTTATAAGTGGTCCTTGAGTCTCAAAAGGTTGAGAAGCGCTGCATTACTCTATTCCGCTCCCCAGTGAATGCAGATCAATGAATACAGTATCATAAGATAAATATTATGTAAATATATTCAATAAGAACCTGACAGACTTCAACTAGATATCATGTCATTTCAGAACCAGGGGCGTCTATCCCCCCCCCCAAGTCATTGGAGCAACGTCCCTTTTCGCCCTCTTTTCCCCCTACCCGTTCCTTCCCCCCCTATAATGGTGGCACACACACTGACAGATCTCCCCCCCCCCTATTTCTTGGATGGAGCATTTGCTCCAAGGTTTCTATGGTGTAGACGCCCCTGTTCAGAACACTAGAACAGTTATTCATTAAATAATCTAGTCGACTTGACTTATTTGTTCCCCGAGAACGGCGATGGCCCAGCCTCGTTCCTTTGTTAGTATTGGCCCTTCATTGTGGAATCAGCTTCCTCCTTCGGTCCGGGCTGCAGTACTATCTGGTGGTCGTGCGGGTCGTGCCACAGCTTTTCGTTGTCTTAAAACTTGCCTTTATTCCCGAGGACTTTCGCACTGGGTGCACCTCTGATTGGTGAGCACTGGGTAGAGGCGCTTTATAAGTTTTGAAATACATTTCAATACCTTATTTAGAACCAGCATTTATGTTTCATTACTATCTTATGTTTTATTGTTTTGCCTAACTAGCCTCCCAGAACAATCCTTTCCAGGCTTTCTTGGTGTCTATGTGGGTCAACGCATAACTACAAGCACATAAATCCAATATCATTGAAAGTAGCCAAAAATATAAGTACTATATCGCGACTGGCTTTCCTATTACACTCCAATATTTTGCGTACCTTATACTATTCCTTGATTTATCCTTATTTGACTTATTGTAACATGATCTGAGCCTGCATTTACATTTCCCAACTTGATAGAATTATAATCTTACAAAAAAAGAATTATTTTTGTTATAGTTCGCCTTCCATACAACTCTCATGCAGCCCAAACGTTCATGCTAAAATTCGACCAAATTAACAAATTACAGATCAGTGAATTTATGCATCGTTACACTTATGACACGCTACCGGATGTATACGACAACTACATGTACTTTAATTTAACTTCGTAGCCTATTATCATACTCGGAACTTAAAGTCATATAGACGTGATCATGCTCGAACTTACTCCCGAAAGTTTTCAATTAAATCTACAGGTCTGCGTACATGGAATGATTTACCACATGAGCTTCGATGCATATCCAATCGTAATTTATTTTCTGAAGCAGTTGAAACTTTGGATGATAAGCAGTGGCGGTTTTCCTGGGGGCAAAGGGGGCTGTAGCCCCAAGCTGGAAAGTTAGCCCCCTCATTTTCTTAACCGCCTATACAAATTTTAGCACCCCAGTTTAACTTTTAATTGGCCATACATTTTAATTGACCATACAATATTTATTGGTGAGCATTATGAACATGTACATTTATGGGGAGGGGTTAAAGCAATTTTTGGCCCCCAGTCCAAAAACTCTAGAACCGCCACTGATGATAAGTCTTAATTAGAATTTAGGTTTCACATTTTTCTCTTTCTTTCTAATGTCAACTGTTATGTTGTTATGGTAAAAAAATTACTTAACTGACGGCAAGGTGACTATAATATTATACATGCTATCAGATCATACTGAATTGTGATTAGTGTATTACTTGCTGTCAGCTATCATCATTGTAATTGTAATTGTAATCGAAGACTTATATAGTGCCACTCAGATCAGCGGCGCTCTCGACCGCATCAGTGCCAGCACCGGCAAAAAGAAAGGTTTTCCAGCGTCTACCGAACCGAAGAGGAGAGAGGGCAAGAAGCTCTTGGCGGAGGGACTTGGGAAGAGTGTTCCAGGCTGAAGGACCCACATAGGCGAAGCTCCTAGATTGGAACAACCACAAGGCCACGGGCCGAGGATCGCAAGGAGGCCCTCGCAGGCAAGGAAGAAACTGGGGGGGGGGGGCTGAAATTCACTAGGTAAGACGGAGCAGACCCAGTGAGGAGTTGCGCATGAGGGGATTGAGGGTGAAAGTTTTGAACTGAATTCTCTGTTGGTTAGAGAGCCAGTGGAGGGAGTCACAAAGAAAGGCAGAAATAAGGACAAAACTAAGGAATATCGCCCAAGAGCCGAGCAGCAGCATTAAGAACAGACTGAAGTTTGTGCACCACGGTTTAACTTTAATTTGCCTTACATTTTAATTGGCCATACAATGTTTATTGGTAAGCATGATTGGAGGAGCAAAGGCCAATGTACAAATCATTGCCGAAGTCCACCCGAATGCAGATCAAAGCGTGGACCAGTTAGGGACAGTATGGACCGAAAGACACCTGCGGATGGATCGGATCGGGCGTACGGTATATGAGTAAAGCAAGATCGAGATACCTGTGTTACATAGGTGGCCCTAACCTAGCGGAACCTTCGTCCCTTCTGGGCGTCCCCTTTTGTGCCCACTAGAACATGCGATTATGAATCAAAATGTATTGACGTTACATTACTTATGTTCTTCTGGATCAATAAAAGAAATTGATTGATTGATACAAACATGCGTGCATACATACGTACATACAAAACCTTCACCCTCATGCGCTTTATAAATTCGTAAATAGAATAGAATAGAACATACATACTTTCACACATACATACCTGCTCACTTAGTAGCATTCATACATAGTGCTAGGTTCATCAGGATTGGCCGGTAGGAGGTTTGCTGAAAAGAAGCTAAGTAATTATGTATTACATTATTTTACATTACCTCGTATTGCCTGGAGGACAGGATAGAAGAAGAAAAAAATAACAGCGTTGGAACTCACTCTGTGAAACGCCAGCGAGAACTGTTCTCAATGAAGAACGTCCACTGGATTTTAAGCTGATAGGGCAAAAAGAGACATGATCGCCTAAAGAAATTCAATTAGCCAGGACACATGAAAAACTCCAAAATTAAATCGAATTTCAAAATCCACAAAAAACATCGTATATGCCTAATTCCGTATATAAAAAGATATGATTCCGATAGGTCCATTGAAAGCAATTAATTCGAATAAGACATAGTTCTAAATAAGTTCATCACTAGACTTAGACGAAATAAAGTTACAAATCAATTACCATTATCAATTCCAGCTTAAAAATTAATATTTATCCAAAGGGAAACGATTTAACTGATAGACCACTTTAACACAGATGTTCGTATCTGCTGTATGCCTATATTACATGGATCTGTCAGTTTAAAACATGTAACGGATATCAAATTGATCTATTTACGTTTCGTTACCATAAAAATGTTGCCAATAGCATTTGATAATTTTGCCACACAGACGACGCTGTCCACAGTCTTTTCTGATGATCGGGGGTCTATAACAATTTCGGTATTCCTGCTTTCTAATAATGAAACAATATTGCTGTAATTGCAGAAATATGAAACGCAGGTTCCGACTTCTCTGGAGATGTGCATGTCTATTTTCTACTATGTGTTTCTTTATGATCCTGATCTCACCGAGGAATCGCCCGAAGGATTCAGATAGATGTGATTACTCAAAATTAACCACAGCAGCTGCACAGCCACGGTTATGGTTAGAAAACACAGGAAACGAACACAAAATCCGAAGATCCGATTGGATGCAATTAACGGATTTACAACATTGTGATAGTGAATGTCGCCTGCTGCAGTGTCGCTTGCTGAGTTGGCCAAAGGAAAAGCCGAAGGCATTCATTTATCTACTCGTAAAAATTGGGAAACCCTGGATAATATGGAGATTATTACACAGTTTGGATAAGCATTTCAATAATGCTTTGAACTATCCAGTTGTAATATTTCATGAAAAACAACTATTCGATGGTCTCATTCGCAGCAGTATAAAACTATGGTTTGGCTCAAAGGTGTATTTTCAAACGGTTGAATTTGAAATTCCTGATTTCCTTCCACGCAATCTCACACAGCGTTCGTGTCGCCGGAGTCTAGGATACAGACACATGTGTCGTTTTCACGCAAAACTAATCTACGACCAGCCCATCATTCGCGGCTTTGAATATGCCTGGCGACTTGACGATGATTCAGAGATACTGCGGCCTATTCCATATGATGTATTCGAGTATATGCGTAAGAATGATTTTCAGTATGGATACATTATCTCTCTCCGCGATTCTCCAAACTGTACTGTGGATTTATGGGAAAGTGCTGCGCTTTATATTAGAAGGAACATGATAAACGCCACTTTCTTTGACCAATCGATGAAGTACTTGATTTATTACAACAACTTCGAGATATCGCGTCTGTCGCTGTGGCTTTCTGACGACTATCAGAACTTCATAGATTACATCGATAGACTTGGAGGAATTTATTATTATCGTTGGGGAGACGCAGCGATTAAAACCATAGCTGTTTCGATGTTTGTACCTAGGAACCAAACGCATAATTTCAACGACATTGGATATTCGCACCAAGGAATAACAAATAAACACAAAGCACTAAAATATGTCATGTAGGCTTCGAAAAACAAATTAATGGTGTTAACGACGATGACGATGGATGCTGCTGCTGATGATGATGGCGCTGTTTTTGATGACGATGAAAATGACGACGATGACTGCTGATGTTGCTGGCCATGATGATGATGATGTTGTTGTTGTTGATGATGATGATGATGATGATGATGATGATGATGATGATGATGATGATGATGATGATGATGATGATGACGATGATGACGGTGGCTAGGGACTCGTTTTTATATTTGGAATTATTCGTTTTCTTTCGTGTCGCGTTATAATTGCTCAAAAATTGACTCTGTGTGAACTCTGCTTGCATGCCTTTTGCTCATCAACAGAATCAAATGACATCGAACAACTAATAGTAGAAGCAACATGCTGCAACTCAATAAGAAAAGGAGAATTCTAAAACACTGTATGCGGTTATAAGCAGAGTGGGGAACTCTTGGGGTAAGCTAACGAGGAAAATGCATTCCAATTAGAAAATTGTCTGAACGGGTAAGATGGATTACCGATAGTCAAATATATTTAGGATGTCTACAACTATATGGGCCACATATGGTTAGCGCAGAGAAGGACCCTGATCAGTTTACCCTTGAAATAGCGCTATATAACTGTCTAATTACAATTACAATATGCACGATATATATATATATATAATTATATATATATATTGATATTCAGTACATATTGATATTCAGGACATTGTTACAGTAATTTGTTAGCATCCGCTAAATGTGAACTGCCTATTAGGCCCTGTAACAACACAGTAGTATGAAACAATTTGTCAGCAAAAGCATTTTAGTACATTTAGAAAAAAAACACAATTTAAATTCACATATTATTATAATAAAATTTAGTGTACAATATAGTTAGTCTCTTTGATAGTCGCAAATAGGAAAGGGTAGCCCTAAATGGAAGGAAGTCCCGCTAACCAGGGAAGCCCTTCTATTTCTATTACATAGTTTAAATGATGGCAACTGAAAAGATCCAATATTAGATACACGGAATAATAAACATGAGTTTAGGTAGACAGTGTACTTACAACTTAACTAAGTTTAACTAAGAGCGCTAGGAGCATAAGGAAAATAAGAAAATAACCCAAAAGGAAGCGCAACATAGTTGGCTTCGGTACGTCCTGACTGGGACTCTACATACTCATACTTCAGTGTTTAATCTAGACGTCTTTGGGGGGGGAAATGTCCCCCCCAGGATTGATGTTTCCCCCCCCCCCCACGATACATGTGGATACATGGTCCCCCCCCCAGAGAGATGAATTCCTTAAAAAAGGTCATCAAGTTTCTTGAGAGAGTAATTGGTGTAGAAAAAGTTAAGAAAATCGGACGAAGGACTAAAAAAAGTCATCAACTTTTTTGGAAGATGAAATTAGGAAAAGTCTGAAACTTTTTCAAGATTCTTTGCTCCCCCAGAAACCTTGTTTCCCCTCCCAGAAGAGGGGGACTAGATTAAACACTGCTCATACTTGTTGGTGGCAGCAGTTCAGAGTAGTATATAATTAAATTGTTACAAGTTTTCTGGGAGAATGAACAATTACGAAACGGTTTTACTTTAATGCGATATATATACAGGCTCGGCAGCCGATTGGTTAACGCGGAGAGTACGGGTTCCAGATTCATTGGAGGCAGTTACCGTGTAAGGACCTTGAGCAAGTCCTTCGCTCACAGTTGCTCAGTGCTGTCGATGTCCTGTCGTATGGTCGTGTGTGCACTGTGCACGTGCACTTATAAACTTTGAACTTTGGCAATATCAGATTCAGTTGCGTTGTCTCACTGTATAGCCAAAATATTACTCGTATATATATATATATATATATATATATATATATATATATATATATATCGGCCTATACGATCAACAAAGAGGACATCCTCAAGCGGCTTCAAAACCAGCAAAACTCTCGAAGAGAAAAATGCTAACGTGACTGGTTCAGAACTAACAACAAGTCATCCTCAGAGGGAGACAGAAAGTTTACTAGTCGAGAGACTGGCAAAAGAAAGGACTCGTTGGACCAAGCACCAATAGCCAGGTTAACTTTAAATTAATCATACAGAGCAGTGATTTTCAAACATTTAGGACCAGGGACCCTTAGTTTTTCTAGGCATAGCTCGCGGACCCAAGTATTTAATAAGTATGCAAAATTTGGCACTTAAAATTTAATCAAAATAACAGGCAGACTATTTCCACAATACAAGCTTGCTTATGACGATGAGAACTATTATACTCTAAGTAGGATAGCCTATAAATTTGAAAACACATGCTGTTAATGCTAAAACCATGCAGTGTTGATCATTAATGAATATTTTCAGAACGCTCTCGCGGACCCCCGCCATATCCTTCGCGGACCCCTCTTGGTCCCGGACCACAGTTTGAAAAACGCTAATATAGAGAGTCTACCCTTGGATTTACATTCCCGCGAAATGTCTATACGGCGCACATTTTATACAAAGAGTAGATGACAAGTGAGTGGGTTGACGCAGGCTGTACAGAAGCGATTTGATATATTAGACTGTCTCTACAGAAAAGGGTCCACAGAGGGCCCACAGGATCCACGGACCCTTATCAAAGATCAGTTTCCAAGCAGTGCCTATGGCTATCATGGCTAGAAGTCTTTTGAATCGCGATGACAAGTGAGTGGGCTAACGCAGTGCGCTATAGAAGTCCTAGAATACAAAAGACCCTCTCTACGGAAGCCTTTAACGCAGGCCCAATAGAAGCCTGTTGATATAAAAAGACTGGCTCTGAAGAAGCCTGACGCTATGGAAGTTCAGGGCTTTTATCACAATTGGCTATCAAAAAGGAGTGGAAGATTTTGAACGCAGGCTCAATAGAAGGAAGCCTGGGCAGGCAACTGTTTTCTCGCGAACAATCGAAAACCCCAATCCTTTAATCAACCAGTCAATCGAAATTTATATAAATACAAATAAAGTATTTTTCAATTTAAATAAATGAATACGTTGTGGTATACATAAATCATAATGTTAGGACAAAACTTTTGCATTTGGCTCGGTATAGGTAAAACATCCCTCTGCTGTCGCAGGTGCATTGGGGAGTACTGTTTCAAACATTTGGCACGACTGCGAAACGGTTGTGGGACAAAACCATGTGCCAAATGTGGAAGGGGTATAAAAACACACGTGGGTGAGTGTATGAAATGTGGTTATTTCGCTAAATATTTGAGAGCTCGACGAGGTGGGTTAGTTCGCGAATTTAATAAAGAATGGAAACGTCTATCATCTATTTCAATAGACTAGATAATAAAAAATTTCTATTTAAAGAAATGATAAACTTATTATATTAGAGAAAAGTTTGCCACAGTAATATAAACTAATTTATTACTATGGCATTGTCTACGAATGAAAAAATTGAACAATTGTTGGGTGAGTTTACTGGTCCCCCCGCTCTTCGAGCTGTTCTACAGAATATCTTAGACGAACCTATCCCAGATGCGGTCAAAAGGCGCTTACTACAGCCACTGCTTCCAAGGCCAATTCCTCCAGTGCGCAAGCATAGAGGGGCAAAACGTAAGACCCTTCTGGCACAATTCGACCCACTCCTAATTAAGAAGGATAGAGGTGGACCACCACCCTTTCTAGTACACAAAGAGCTCGCCAATCAGCTTCTGAGAGACTTTCGTGCAGAATTACCTCTTAACCACAGGCTGGAAGGAGATGCGTTGGCTTTCTTGAGTGCAATGGAGCACAACATTGAGTCGCAGCTAAACGAAGAGCTCTTAAAAAATGGCGGATTCAAATACTCTCAAGTGCTGACTGTTGATTTAGAAAAGTTGGCACCGACCCTTGACAATGTGTATGATGGCAACGCAGCTCCTGGTACTATTACCAACACGGCTTACTTTCGAAGCAAAGCAGTACCAGTTACCAATGCGGGTAAAATCCAAGGGACTATACGGAAGGCCAAGGCCGAAATACTAAAACTCCTCGAGGATTACACCAATGAGGGGTCGGGGTGGAGGGTGAGGCGGGTCGTGGCGCTAGACCTCAGTTTTGCAAGATATAAGCCTTTCCGAGGCAAGAGCTATTTCCCAACACCGAAGTATATCCCCTATCATTCAGTCGTTAATGTGAAGAATGAAGACAACCGTTGCTTCGAGTGGGCAATATTATCGGCAATGTACCCAGCAGAACACGACCCTCAACGCCCAACTAAGTATCGTGCCCACCTCCACGAGCTAAACTTTGACGATATAGAATTTCCAGTGAAGGTTACAGATATCGGTAAGTTCGAGCGTCAGAACCCTATGGTGTCCGTATCGGTCTTCGGATGGAACGAAGGGTTATATCCAATGTGTGTATCAAAGCAGACCAATAGAGACTACAATATCGATCTTCTACTGTTGGCCAGTGGCGTAAATGAAAATTTGCATTTACAGAATCACCACTACGTCTGGATTAAAGACCTTGGCCGAATTCTTCGTCAAAATAGTAAACACAACAACAGGAAACATCCATGTCGTCGCTGCCTACACATATTCTGTAGACAAGACTTGCTGGATGCTCATATCAAGGATTGTCAGGGCATCAGTAAGAAGCCTCAGCGGATTGAGATGCCTAAGGAGGATGAAAACACCCTCAAATTTCAGAGCCATCGCAAACAGATGCAAACCCCATATATCATATACGCAGACTTTGAGGCGTTTAACGTGCCAGTCCTAAATGCGGCCATGAATCCCAACGAGAGCAACACCAGACAGATAGCTGAGCAGAAACCGTGTAGCTTCTGTTATATAGTGGTCCGATACGATGGCCGCACGAAGAAACCAGTTTTATACCGCGGAGAAAACGCCGTGGAGGAGTTCCTACAACAACTACAAGGCGAGCTAGCCTCTATCAAACAAAGGCTGGCCACCCCAGCTAAGATGGTTATGTCAGCGGCCGATCGTCAATCATTCCGCGAGGCTATCGAATGTCACATCTGCGGAGATGCGCTCGAAGCGGACAGAGTTCGTGACCACTGCCACATTACCGGTAAGTACCGAGGTGCCGCTCACAGCGAGTGTAACTTAAAACTTAGAATATATCCCGATAAGTGCAAGGTACCGGTGGTCTTCCACAATCTGCGAGGTTACGACAGTCATCTCATCATGCAAGCGATCGGAAGTTGTGAGGCCGCACAGGATGAGGAAACTGAAATTAACTGCATCCCAAACAATATGGAGAAATACATGACATTCAACATAGGACAACTACAGTTCATCGACAGCCTCCAGTTTCTAAACAGCTCGTTGGATAAATTATCAGGAAATCTGTCGCTTGAGGATCTGAAAGTCACAACTGCGTATATAAACGAAAACTTTGTTCATAACGAACGGTTAAAATTAGATCTGTTGAGGCGAAAGGGCGTTTATTGTTACGAATACATCCACGATTACCACCGCTTCGAAGAAGACCGACTTCCACCCAAAGAAGCGTTCTACAGCAGGCTCTCACGAGAGAACATTTCTGATGAGGATTATCAACACGCCCAACGAGTATGGAATGAATTCGACTGTAAAACGCTGGGCGACTATCACGACCTGTATCTCCGCACGGATGTACTTCTACTCGCAGATGTCTTCGAGACCTTCAGAAACACATCGATGAAACACTACAGTTTAGATCCGGCAAATTACTTCAGCCTGCCAGGAATGGCCTGGGACGCTTTGTTGAAAAAGACAAAAATCGAACTCGAACTTTTAACCGATATAGACATGCATTTGTTTGTAGAGAAAGGCCTCAGAGGCGGAATTTCGATGGTATCTAAGCGCTTCGCAAAAGCCAACAACCCGCAATGTCCAGATCATGATACTACGAAGCCAGAAAACTGGATCATGTATCTCGACGCTAATAACCTGTACGGCTGGGCGATGCAACAGCCATTACCAGTTGGAGGATTTAGCTGGGCAAGTCCAACTCTCGATGAAGTGTTGGAAACTGCGGACGACGCGCCTGAAGGCTTCCTTCTCGAAGTCGATCTTGAGTATCCGGAGCACCTCCACGATGCTCACAACGACTATCCCCTAGCACCGGAGACCCTGACTGTCCAAGAGGAGTGGTTGAGTGACTATCAGAATGTGCTTATGAACGAGTTGGGAAGCAAGTTCACAAAGCATGTGAAGTTAGTACCAAGCCTACGACCTAAGGAGCAGTATGTGGTCCATTATAGAAATCTCAAACTCTACCACTCGTTAGGCCTACGAGTTGCTAAAATCCATCGTGCCATTAAATTCAGGCAGGAGGCATGGATGGCTCCATACATTGAGATGAATACGAAATTGAGAGCGAAGGCAACGTCGGAATTTGAGAAGGATTTCTTCAAACTGGCTAATAATGCGGTCTTTGGAAAGACCATGGAAAATCTTAGAAAAAGAATTAGGGTCAACCTGGTACCATCCTCAAAAGTTGATAAACTTCGTAAACTAATTGCCGACCCGGCCTACATATCACACAAAATCTTCAACGACCAACTCGCCGCGATTCACAGTTTGAAGAACAAGCTCAAGTTAAACAGACCTGTATATGTCGGCCAGGCTGTCCTCGACCTCAGCAAGCATCTGATGTACGACTTCTGGTACAACGATGTGAAAAACGAGTACGGCAACAATGCTCAACTCTTATACACAGACACTGACAGCCTGTTATTTCAGGTGGAAACTCCGAACGCCTATGCCGATATGTGGAACAAAAAACACCTATACGACTTTAGTGAGTTTCCTAGAGACAACCCGTACTACGACGTCGAGAACAAGAAAGTCGTGGGCAAGTTCAAGGATGAATGTAACGGAGTGGCCATCGCCGAATTCGTAGGATTGCGTCCGAAGATGTACTCGATCTTAAAATCTGGTGGTTCAGAGATCAGGAAAGCAAAAGGCGTTCAGAGAGCGGTTGTGAAGAAGGATCTGCACCACGAGCTATACAAGGAATGTCTGTTCGAACGAGAAGAGATGCGACACACACAAGTCGTGATTCGAAGCCACGACCACGAGATCGGAGTGTACGAGCAGAATAAGATCAGCCTCTCTCCATTAGACACAAAAAAGTGGATAGAGGCCGATGGGATAACAACGCTGGCATACGGGCACTACAAAATCAACGACGGTTGAGTATTCTATCGGGGGGTAGCTCAGTGCCCATAGGCACCAGAAGCAGCTCCTCACGGACAAAACCGCGGCCAGGCCCATCAACTAGATGGTATAAAGCCGGTTGGCCAGCCCGCCGAACAACATCCAAAATAGCGTGGATGGTGAGCGACCAGTTAGGGTCGGTGGCTCGTTTGCTACCACCCTCGAGCTCGCCGGGAGCGTACAAATATCGAACGAGAACGTCGTGTCCAAGAATAGGCTCATCCATTCCCCACAAACGAGTTTTCATTTGTGAATGAGAGGGCTTCTGTGTCACTTTAGCAGCTTTCATCGCTTCAACCGGCCTCATGTCGAGCAAACGCGTCGGCTCATTGTTTAGTGCAGCTACAACTTCGGGCATTCGGCGAACCCATTCCACTGACCGTTCGGATGACCCCCTTGCAGCCAGGAGCAATTCCTGAGCGTACTGGGCACCGAAAAGTCGCTCAGCTAGAGTACGGTTAAAGCGTTCAACGATGCCCTGTTGGCGATGATTTCCAGCCTCCCCGCGTCTTACAAGAACGTCGTGCTTCGTCAGCAACGGTGTAAAATCACCCATAAATTCGCGTCCAGGGTCGACCTGAAGAAGTCGAGGCCAAGTCAATGGACCCCTCTTATAGATCCGGCTTAAAGCGGCGGCGACTTCGGTCGCACTTTTGTTTATCAACGGTTCTGCTTCTTTGTATCGTGAAGCAACATCAACAACAGTGAGAGCGTATTTATAAGTCTTTCGACCTACTTTATCGTGAGGTAAAAACAAGAGATCGGCTTGGTGTACGGCGTTTGGGCGATTTTCCTCGAACTTTGGACGCGGTATGCGGCGTGGAACGGGTAAATAAATCTGCCACACCGCTTGTTTCTTCAGCCAATCGCGAGCCTCCGCCTCGGAAACTTTGGCGGCTGAGGCTAGTTTCTTCACCGCAGCCTTACCTCGCCAGTAACCTCTAGGGCTGTAATAGACGGCTGAAAGGTGCTTAGACATTTCAGTAAAACTATATATTTCAAACAGGTAAACACAAGCATAAATGATTTTTCATTTACATTTTCCCTGCCGTCCTTTTATTCCAACACCCATCCCCAGCCTCGACTTCGCTGACATAATGGCCGATACCAGCCGCGCATCCTTCTTCTCATAATCCGGAGTTTCATCGGTGAGTGCGATCTTCGACGCGGCTGCAGCGAGGATGTCATCTGCGTGGTTACGCCCCGGAGTATCTTTATGAACTGCGTAAGCCACATCGTGGTGGAGGCACGCACGGTCGAGCTGATTAACACCGTGATATCGCTGTGACAGCCGTTTATCGAGTTTTGTGAATGGTCCACAGTAAGAGTACTTTCCTGTATTCTGGAAAGAACCTCCCGGATTATCTTCCGAAGGCATACCGGATGGAAGGCTCATATGCATTTCTGGTAGAGGAAGAACGTTGAGGGCCCTATTCAGTAGAGAACCTCCAGTCTTTCGCGTTTTCGAAGGCAAAAACTGGCTCTTCTTTGCACCGCAGACGGCACAGGTTCCCTTCTTGGCTGGCCGACCGTTTCGTAACTCGACAATTGTTTCATTTGAAGTCTCAGTATGTTTCTTACATCGTAGGCAATACATTGTTTTCGTTGAATACAATCATAACTCGTTGTCTCTATATGGAAATAACAAATTTCGATCTCGAAGCCGACGATGGAAAAAAACACCACCATTGGTTGTTGCCATCAAGCATACGATGCATAATCTGTGGGCCTAGCGGATGTGGAAAAACAAACCTACTACTCAACCTTCTGTTGAAGAAGGGGTACCTGCGTTTTGATCGGCTATACCTCTACTCAAAGTCTCTGGGACAGGAAAAATATCAGTTTCTTCGGGACTGGATAACAGAACTCGAAAAAGTTGCCGGGAAGGAAGTGGCTTCCTTTCACTCTTGCTCAGATGAAATAGTTCCAGTTGAATCATTAAATAAGAATGCCAGAAGCCTTCTAGTTTTCGATGACGTCATGCTTGAAAAACAGTCGCCCATCGAAAGGTATTTCACTATGGGTCGACACGGTGGCGCGGACTGCTTCTACTTAACTCAGAATTACTTCCGCATTCCAAAGCAAGCCATCCGCGACAATGCCAATCTTATCGTCCTCTTCAACCAAGACAGTAAAAATTTGCGAGCCATTCACGATACGTTCGTGGGCGGCGACATGTCTTTCGATGAGTTCCGTACGTTCTTCAGCGAGTGTGCTGCCCAGCCATATGGATTCGCAGTCATAGATTTGACGTCCAAGGTGTACGACGGAAAATATCGTTGCGGGTTCGATCGCTTCTATAAGCCCAAGGCAAGTATTTAAAGACATGATATAGGCAACATATAGCCGACATACAAACGCGATGTGGACAAAAGTTATCGTTACTGATTGATTGAATGTGTATAAAAAAATACCTTAGCGTGACAGTTGTGACGATATTATCAGTCACATTGTGAAACTTGTCACACTTAAGAACTTACAAGATATAGTCGACATACAACCACGATGTGGACAAAGGTTTCTTCTAAACAGGAGCGAGACGCGTTAACTCAGGATTATTTAGCTCGGAGAAATCGATTGAGACAACGTTTCGTGGATGAGAAGCTCGGTGAAGCCAACCTTCAGTACGATGCGGCAAAGCTTTTCAAACCAATAGCCACAGCCACGGCTGAATCCCAGGCGGCTACGTCTAAGGAGCTGCGGAAAGTTACCAGCGCTTTACAGGATTTGCCGGCGCAGATTTCAGAGTCTGCTAATTATAACCCGATAGCAGCTTTGTTCGGTGATCCCGCAGGAACAGCAGCTGCTCCAGCCCTTCCAGCGCTTCCAGCATCCCGAATTCCCCCCGCATTGTTAGTCGATCCAAACAAATATCTCAACGTCGCGGCAATCACACGGCACGGTTTTACACCACCAAGCGACCTTGACCTTCACAACACGGTAGCTGTTAAACAGATTATTGAAGCAGTGAACCAGTATAACCGACACACACTGGGCAAAGAGAAAATGAAAGCTACTAAGCGTGCAGATGAAGAAAAGATCGCTTCGCTGACGTTAGATATCAAAGCCTTAAAAGATTATAGAGAAAGAATTCGTTTTCTTTTGAAAGGCCATAATCTCACAAAACAGGGAAAGGGTTTTGTTGTTCCAGCCGTTCCTCTGAAATTACAAGATAATGTGTTGGGTGAGCTCTCCGTTGACCCCGTCGCGCTGTCTGCTGGTAGACTGAGAGTGTTTAAAGGTGGGAACCTCGTTCTCGAATCTCCGGCCGATGAGTCGTTGTTCAGCCTGTTAACGAAACGATTCGTTAAGACTAAGCAATACTCGCCTCATGCAATCGAGACTTTTAAAAAGCTCGTACAGATGTCTGGTCTGCCTATTCATGGCCGGAAAAGTAAAAAGTTCCAGCTGATTCGGGGCGGGGCGGTGCAATTCTATAATGACCCAAACGCCCTGGTAGAGAGGTTGCAGCTTTTGGTGGCCTCTAAGGCCGCGGGAAACACAGGTCTCGGCAACGAAATCTCCGCCATTCTTGACGAGTTACTGCGTTCTGGTGCGATCTCCAAAGAGCTGGCACTCGAATTGAATAGAAACATGCTCATAAAATAGAAATAGAAAACAAAATTCATGGCTCAGATGGAACGCTCGGAGAAACTGCTCGAAGAAATTCGAGACCTTTTGGAGCCTAAGGAAAATTTTAGTATAGTTGTTTCCTCAGATACTACAGGGTGGACCACGGCTTTCTCACCACCGCTGTACCTGAATCCAAAAAGACGCTATGAGCTTGCTTTGGTCAATCTTGAAACTTATAATTCGATTCCCAACATCGATAGCACAAATAACAAGTTCGTCTACAGCACCGACAATGGTGTGACGTGGAAGACGATCATTTTGCCCGACGGAAGCTACGAGATCGCACAGATTAATGATGAAATCGGCAGGCAGTTAGAAAAGCAAAATTCTCCGACGGGTGTGACACCACTCGGCTTTAATTCTCCTATTACCATAGGAGCCAACGCATCTACCCTTCGCGCCTTCATAAAAATTACGAATGCTCTATATAAGGTAAATATGGCTCAATCTACCATCAGGCAAATGCTCGGTTTTAACCCTCAGAGGCTTGGTAGTGGTTATAAAGAGGGAGAAAATCCAGTCGATATTCTCCGGGTGGACACAATCCTGGTAAATTGTGACATTATCTCTGGATCGTATCGCAATGGTAGCCAGCTGCCAGTTATCTACAGTTTTTTCCCGGATGTGTCGCCCGGCTACAAGGTAATCGAGTCTCCGAAAAATCTGGTGTACCTACCAGTTGCACCTGCTGGCAACGTACAGGGCATTCGTGTTTGGCTGACTGACCAGAATGGTGAACAATTAAACCTCCGCGGTGAGACAGTAACTATAAGGTTTCACATCCGCAGTGCGTAAATGTTCACACTTAAATATTCTAATGTTGGTTCTTGGAATTAAAAAGCGGCGTCGTGTAGTGGGTGGTGGACTTTTCGACTGGATACCCAAAATCGCGGGCTTGCTAGGACGTGCCGGATCCTTCATTTCGGCTAATAAAGGCGCAATCACAAACGTTGCCAAGGTGGTTGGTAATGTTGTGAAAGCTGGGGCCACAACAGCGTCTGCCGTCAGGCAAATCGTTGATGCCGTGAAAGCGAGACGCGCTGTTGCCGGCGCAAAAGCACCAGTAGCGGTTCCCGCACCTTTGGAGAAGGCGCTCAGCGACAAGAGCATCGAGTACTTAAAACAACTGGCTGTAAGTCCGCCACCCGTTGTTCCGACAATGGCTGACATAAACAGCCGCATTGCTGGATCTGGTTTCAAGACTATAAAGCCGAGTCGTGGTGGTAGGGGTCTGTTTCTCGCAAAATAAAATAAAAAAAATTTCCGACTAATTCACAAAACGCAAAAAAAGTTTAACCTACCACATATGAAATTCATTTCGTAAATGAAATTCATTTACGGCATGATTAATAATTGAAGCTTGAACTTTTTTAACTATAATAATGGCGGCATTTGACGTGCCGAGTGAAATGTTGGACATCGCTTCGGCGGTACCCGATGATAATAGCATCGAATCGTTTGAATACCGCGAGTATGAATCACAAAACCCTGCGGCTATTAACAATGGCCAGGCCATACAGATAGACATCCAGAACCAAGACATTTTCACGCAACCTTCTAAAAGTTACCTTCTTGTGGAGGGCAGGCTTACATCAACTGGTGCGGCTTACATCGCAGACTCGTTGGTGTCATTCATCAACAACGCCATCCCGTACATGTTCTCTCAGATTCGATACCTGGCTAACAACACCGAGATAGAGAATGTCATGTCTCCTGGGCAAGCCACGACGATGAAAGGCATGCTGGTATACGGCGACGACTTCTCCAAAGGCGAAGGTTTAAACATGTGTTGGCAGAAGGACACGAGTGCGGCGGCGGCGACCGCGAATATCGGCTTCGAGGCCCGTCGACTGATGATCATTGGAAAACCCGTCCCTATTGGAACGTTTTCATTCATCGTTCCCTTAAGACATCTATTCGGCTTTTGCGATGATTACCACAAAGTCGTATACGGGATTAAACACTCCTTACTGCTGAGCCGGCAGGGAGATGCAGACGCGATCTTCAAGGAAGCCGCAGCGACCAATGGCCAGATCGCGCTGACTAAACTCTCCTGGTTCATGCCGCATATAATACCCGCTCTGGAGTATAAAAGCATGCTTATGAAGCAGATTGAAGCCAAGGTTAAGGTACCTGTGGCATTCCGCGCCATGCAATGCGACAACATTGCGGTGCCACGAGCGACGACTTTTTCCTGGCGTTTGAGCGTTAAGTCGGGCACGGAAAAGCCACGCTGGATTCTTGTTGCTTTTCAGACTGGAAAGAATGCACATCAAGGCCAGAATCCGGCACTGTTTGACCATGCACAGGTTCGCAACATATTCGCTATGCTCAACACCGATCGCTACCCCGTGGTTGACATGAATCTCGACTTCACCAAGAGGACAACCTCTCGCGCTTACAAGGCCCTACGTGACTTCAAGGAAGAATATTGCGGCATAGACGCGCGTGAATCGTCATGCCAACCGACACCAATCGAATTTGTAGATTTGTTTCCGATCTTCGTTCTGGACGTGCGCAGGCAATCTGAACGACTTAAAACCTCTGTACAGGACATACAAATCAAGGTGGACTTTAACGAAGGGGTACCAAATAATACGACAGCATATGCCGTCCTGATCAGCGACCGACTCCTGAATTTTGAATCGGATGGCAGCAAATTCAACGTCGTCTACTAGAAATCGGTTTTTCACATTTAGATACAAGGTCCTCTTTTAGATATATTTTTTCCAAAAATGAAAACTGAATACGTTGCGTTCGGCCTTTCACTGACCGAAGGGCAAAAGCAAACATTAGCTAGAGCTGCGCGCGCCGGCACTGGTGCCACGATCCGACTCGCTCATGGCCAGCTTCGTGGAGACGATAAGCTCGCGCTTACGAAAGTTCAAGCCGCCCGAATCGTGAAGAAGATTTCGGAAGGCGTTGGCATGGAGCTGAGATTCACCAAAACGCAATTGAAAAAGATGACTAAAATGGGTGGATTTCTTCCACTACTGGCTCTCCTCCCGCTGCTTTTTGGTGGGTTATCCGCGGCGGGTGCCGTGGCTGGTGGGACCGCTGGGGTAGTAAAGGCTGTGCAGAGCAAACAGGCCAGCGACGCTGCACTGGCGGAGGCGGCGCGTCACAATCGCGAACTCGAGGCCCAGGTCCGCGGGACTGGTTTATATCTCGGGCGTGAGACTCGTGGTGGTTGTTGCCCAATGTGTAAAGGATCGGGTCTCTACATCGGACAAAAAAACTAAAACCGCTGAGCAACTTTGACATAGAGAAAGTTGCCAGAGCGCTGCCGCATTTCCGCGGTGTTTTCATGCGAGATGGTCTGCCCGCCGTGGCTCGTGAGAAGGAGTGTGGAGTTGTTAATCTGGATTCCGGTTCTGGTGATGGTACTCACTGGGTTGCCTATTGGATAGATGGGCCTACAGCCATCTATTTTGACAGTTATGGGCTGGATCCGCCTCTCGAAATTTCTCGATATTTAAACCGTTCCATAAGAACTCAAACGTTCCAGCTACAGGGGCCCGATGATGTGGTATGTGGTCATCTCTGCCTGACCGTGCTAAGAGAGCTCGCTGCCGGAAAGAATTTTGAAGACATCGTGCTTGACCTATGTTAGACTTCCGTCACCTTTTTGTATATAAAAAATGCCGGTTGATAAATTTGGAAGAGACGGTGGAGGTGGGGTGGGAGGGGGGCAGATAAGCGCCGCTGGGCTCGTCCACAAGGCTGGTGATACCATGTTGGGAATTCTATCGGCTGGAGGTTTTCGGCTGACAAACGTGGGAACGCCCACGATGGAAACGGACGCCGCAACAAAGGCTTATGCAGACATCATAGATCAGGACAACTTACAAATCA
Source organism: Allolobophora icterica (assembly GCA_963556255.1). Taxonomy (NCBI): domain Eukaryota; kingdom Metazoa; phylum Annelida; class Clitellata; order Crassiclitellata; family Lumbricidae; genus Allolobophora; species Allolobophora icterica. Next base: position 42,768,602 of record OY744610.1, on the reverse strand, counting down.
CCGGTGGAACGATGTCTGGTGTTCTAAAAATGGGCGGTCACAAAGTTACTGGGCTGCCCACAGACGCTGGTGCGTCTGAAAGCGACGCTGCGAGCTGGGCACAAGTGGTACGATACGCGGACCAGAAGGCGACCGCAGCCGAAAATCATGCAGACCAAAAGCTTATCGATGCCAGGCAGTACACGGACGAGAAGAATGCGGGGCTGAGAGATTCCGTTAGGCGGTATGCAGATGACAAGGACCTTATTGTTAAAAGTTATGTTAACGAGCAAGATGTTATCGTCAGGAATGCGTGCGTGCTCAAATCCGGCGGCGTAATGACTGGAAGTTTAGTTATGGGTGGCCACCGAGTTACTGGGCTCCCAACGGAAATTTCAGGATCCGATAGCGACGCAGCGAGTTGGAAACAAGTGTCAACAGCGGTCGCTGGCGCTCTAGTAAAACTCGATAGAGTACCCACGGAGTCGTTGCATGTGGTGAATAAGCGGTATGTAGATTCCCGCGACGCTTCTTACAGACAGTACGTGGATGAGAAGGTCACCACCGCTAGAAGATATGTGGACGAGAAGCATGCTATCGTAAGAGGCGGGCATGTGCTCAAAACCGGCGATTCTATGACTGGTGATTTGACCATGGGTGGCAAAAGAGTGACTGGGCTGCCAACAGAAATTCCAGGATCTGATAGCGACGCCGCGAGTTTGAAACAGGTGACGCAGCTGATCACTGATGCCACTATGAATAATGAGACGGCGCCGGCTGGACCAAAGTACTTGACTAACAAACGGTATGTGGACGCGAAAAACGCTGAGATTGGAGCTTCAGTTAGACTCTATGCGGACCAGAAAGCTGAAGCTGCTAAGACGTACGCCAACGAGCAAGATGTTATCGTTAGGAGCGCATGCGTGCTTAAAGCTGGTGATGCAATGACTGGTGATTTAATCATGGGCGGTAAAAGAGTTACTGGGCTCCCTACGGGCGCAGCAACGTCCGAAAGCGACGCGACGAGTATGGCACAAGTATCGAAGCTGATCGCCGACAACATGACAAAGAGTGATAGAGTACCAACAGAACCGTTGCATGTGACAAATAAACGATACGTTGACGTGAAAAACGCTGAGATTGGAGCTTCCGTTAGACTCTATGCGGACCAGAAAGTTGAAGCTGCTAAGAGGTACGCCAACGAGCAAGATGTTATCGTTAGGAACGCGTGCGTGCTCAAATCCGGCAGTACCATGACCGGTGATCTGGCTATGGGTGGTAAAAGAGTGACTGGGCTACCAACAGAAATTCCAGGATCTGATAGTGACGCCGCGAGTTTAAAACAAGTGGCGCAGCTGATCACTGATGCCACTATGAATAATGAGACGGCGCCGGCTGGACCAAAGTACTTGACTAACAAACGGTATGTGGACGCGAAAAACGCTGAGATTGGAGCTTCAGTTAGACTCTATGCGGACCAGAAAGCTGAAGCTGCTAAGACGTACGCCAACGAGCAAGATGTTATCGTTAGGAGCGCATGCGTGCTTAAAGCTGGTGATGCAATGACTGGTGATTTAATCATGGGCGGTAAAAGAGTTACTGGGCTCCCTACGGGCGCAGCAACGTCCGAAAGCGACGCGACGAGTATGGCACAAGTATCGAAGCTGATCGCCGACAACATGACAAAGAGTGATAGAGTACCAACAGAACCGTTGCATGTGACAAATAAACGATACGTTGACGTGAAAAACGCTGAGATTGGAGCTTCCGTTAGACTCTATGCGGACCAGAAAGTTGAAGCTGCTAAGAGGTACGCCAACGAGCAAGATGTTATCGTTAGGAACGCGTGCGTGCTCAAATCCGGCAGTACCATGACCGGTGATCTGGCTATGGGTGGTAAAAGAGTGACTGGGCTACCAACAGAAATTCCAGGATCTGATAGTGACGCCGCGAGTTTAAAACAAGTGGCGCAGCTGATCACTGATGCCACTATGAATAATGATACGGCGCCTGCGGGACCAAAGTACTTGACTAACAAGCAGTATGTGGACAGTGAGATAGCTAATGAAAGGCGATACGTGACGGGCATCAAGATTCTCAACTACAGCGGCCATATTCCGCCCCTTTCCAGAAACGTTTCCGAAACGGGTTTTATTGCCTCAGCCAACGAATCTTTACCCACTAACCCGCCTCATATGGCATTCAACTCGGGTGTGAGGGGTGAGTGGAAGACGGCGTCCAGATCGAGATCCGATATTGTGAGTAGTGGGACTTGGTTACAGATTGAGTGCCCGACGCCTGTGCGAATATGGAAGGTTAGTCTGGCTGGGGGATCTAGTCCTACTGCACCACGTATCACGTCCTGGAAGTTTCATGGGATTCCATCCGATATTGAAAATATGTTTTATATGCTCATCACCTCCAATGTCACTTTGACTAATTCTGCACAAGAGTTCACCTTCTCTGATGACGGTGCATACAAAAAATTCAGGCTGACGGTCTTGGCCACCAGCCCAACACAAGCTACTTTTGGAATATCCCACTTCCAGATCTATACATATTTTAAACACGAGGGACAGTCAGTAGTATAGAAAAAATATGACTGACGCGCACTACAAGATTCGGGGGTATCTCCGTCAACACGGAGAAATAGACATGTGCAAATACAGCATAGACAGTCTAGGTGATGTGGGCCACTGGGGGTACGACATCCCGAAGCCCACCGCAGAGCTATTGACCGCGGTGCCTCAACAGCACATCGACTTCGTGTCTGACGATTACCACAACCGCGATATCTATACGGCGGCCGGAACGGTAACCACGACTGCGTGGCAAACTCTTCCATTGACCGCTGCGCGTTTTCCGTGTATAACTTTGCAAACCACCAATCAGGGGGTTTCGTTAGAGGGCGGGTTCTGGAAGCTTACAATGTTTGGTGTTAGTACCGGTGATGCGTCAGTTCGCATTATTACAGCCGCGGGTAGCATCGATCGTACAGTTGACATTCAAAGTGGACAATTTGATGCATCTAGGGCAATATTCATTCCAGGACAAACGAGTTTTCGAATTGAAGGAAAAAAGAGAGGCGTTTTAAGTACTTCAACTATTGAGTTAAACGTAACGTTACTGATAGAGCAACTATAAAAGAGTATGTCTTTGTACCCACCGCTGATGGAGTCAACAATTTCGTCAGACACGACGTCGCAAACATTTCGCTTGCAGAAGATCGGCGAAATAGAAGCATTCCTGAGGTCTGAGGCGATAAGTCGGGGACAACTGTGTAAAAAGTATAAGAGGGTTGTAGATGTGGCTAATGGGGCGTCGGCCGGCCTTGCTATAGTTAGTCTTGGAACTGGGGTGGGTGGGGCAGCTATGTTAGCCACTGGTATTGGTTTTATTCCTGGTATTGTTCTGGAGAGTTTGGCCATAGCGACGAGTTTTCTGGATATCATTGGAAATGTTGTCAGTAGAAGTTTTGTTGCTAAAGCTTCAAAACACGACGAAATTTGTATTTTGGCGGAAAGTAAGCTAAACACTGTTCATGACCACATTTCTAAGGCGTTGGAGGACACGGCTATTAGCGATGAAGAGTATAAGCTTATTCTGGGAGAGGAGGAGAAATATAGAACGATGAAACGTGATATACAAAGCAAGAATGGAAAAAAAGAGTTGCCGAGTCAAAGCAAAGACCAGATGGTGGCAGAACTAATCAAGAAACTAACCAGCGCTGGGACTTCCCCGCGAACCACGATATAAAAATTTTCATCGTAGGTGGTTGGAGTAGTGAGTCCGTTATTCCTAGCGCACCACCAGCATATGCCTTTAACGACCACGAAAACAGATGATTTTTAATCTAAAAAATTGCACACGGGCCTATAATGTGGTCATATTTTGGGGGGTGACTTCGAATCCCTATTATACATCTATTACCAACAAACTTAATAATGAGTATTAAAATCGATTTAATCGTAGCGCATACTAGTAAAAACATAGTAAGTCATGCTACTATATGGAAAGGGTGCTGGATTTTTTTCGAAAATCGTCATATGTGTTCAAAAACTAGCAGAATTTTTTTATCACCTACGGAGATTTTGAAATTTCAATATCTAAGTCAATTCTTAACATACTGATGTAATGTAAACATTAATTTTTAGCACTTTATCTCCTCTTCCATTCCTTTCATCAAAAAATTTAAATATTTATATTTGGTTGCGCCAAAAATGCATAAAAATGAAGACCCCCGTAAAAAATGATTGCAGATGTGTGTTCAAGCGCATATAAAATATATTTTCTTGCTAAAACATTTGTATTGTGAATATAATAAATGTGCAGAATTCATTGCCCGACAGAACAGAAAAAACAATTCGGATATAAATTTATAAATGCTGTAGCTATGACTGTTTAAGTGACTGGACCCCCGAAAGAAATTACTGTTTTTCTGTTTTTCAAGGTCAAATAAATATATTTCCTGGCTACAATATTCTATTGAAAATATAATAAATATGCAGAATTCAATTCCAGACTGAATACATATACATTTAGCAATATATCTATATATACTGACTAAGTTATGTAAGGTTTACTACATGGGCCCCACTCAAAAAATTTAAATTTATATCTTTAAGGCGCTATAGAAAAATATTCTAAGTGTAGCTTTTTTGGTTTGAACACGCTAAATGTTCTGCAGCCAATGCTGGATAGAATACAGGAAAAATTAGGAATATATTTATATCTAAGAACTGGAAACAATTAGTTTACTATATTGACCCTACTAAAAAATCATATTTTCTGATATTTAAACCGCTATATAAATATATTCTGGCTACAGTTTCCTATTGTAAATATGATAATTGTTCATCAGGATATGCTAGATTGAATGCCAAAAGAATTAAGAACATATCTATATATTTGCACCAACTAAGTTACATTTTATTAAGACCCATTCTGTCGATATTTACCGTGCCACGCTAAACAGCGTAGGCCTATATATAAACTGGGTTTTTCCACTAGCTCATCGGCGAACTAAATACAAATATATTCCTTCATTGAAATCCTAACAGACCGCATTAAGGCACAGAAAAATGATTGTTAAAATAGGCAATAGTTTTTTGGTTGCCACGGGTTTGGTCTGTTTTTTTGTTTTTGTTTCCTAATTTCTCTGTTATGAACGATTATGTGTAGCCTATTATGAGGCTTGTATAAACAGCCTGAATTATTCATGAAAGATTTACGACTTTGTTTACAACCTAATCATAGCTGTTTTGTCTACGGTGGCCTGTATGGGCTACTAAAATAAGGGTGAAAATGTGCGCTTTTTCGGAATGAAATAATAAAAATAGTTGTAAATATGAATAAATAGGACTCACACAGGCCACCGTATTTGTGAACTAAGGTTTTACAGTATAATATATTCGGATTTTCCGTCTCTCACCTAGTTTCCTGCATTGCGATTCGCTGGCGGAAGCTGTTGATCTGGTTACAGTATGGTTAATAGCCTGGAATGGGACACGTGCGAAAAATCGATAGCGTTTACTTTAATGGATTTTGGCTCCTTTAGCATTAAATTTCTCCGAGAATAAATAATTTCATCCGACGGAAAGGTGACTTAAAAATCTGGGTTGGTTTTGTCTATTGATATCACTAGCGAATTTTTATGCATTTCGTCCTTTTCTAGACATTTTTGGAGCGTTTATGAAATGTCTGGAGCGTTTATGAAATGTCTAGAGAGTTTAGGTTGTGTCTGAAATATTTCTGAAACGCATTCTAAATGGGTCAACCGAGTTATTTTTGGCATTGGCATGGGTCAATCGAGTTATTTTAGTCACAGCGTGGAGAGATGGCTGTATGTTTCTATAAAAGTATGTGCTGCACACAGAAATACTGACTTTGGGTGAACAATTTTACATGTCGCAGATTTGCGTTTTCTTCACGATTTAAATTGAAAAATACTTTATTTGTATTTATATAAATTTCGATTGACTGGTTGATTAAAGGATTGGGGTTTTCGATTGTTCGCGAGAAAACAGTTGCCTGCCCAGGCTTCCTTCTATTGAGCCTGCGTTCAAAATCTTCCACTCCTTTTTGATAGCCAATTGTGATAAAAGCCCTGGACTTCTGTAGCGTCAGGCTTCTTCAGAGCCAGTCTTTTTATATCAACAGGCTTCTATTGGGCCTGCGTTAAAGGCTTCCGTAGAGAGGGTCTTTTATATTCTAGGACTTCTATAGCGCACTGCGTTAGCCCACTCACTTGTCATCGCGATTCAAAAGACTTCTAGCCATGATAGCCATAGGCACTGCTTGGAAACTGATCTTTGATAAGGGTCCGTGGATCCTGTGGGCCCTCTGTGGACCCTTTTCTGTAGAGACAGTCTAATATATCAAATCGCTTCTGTACAGCCTGCGTCAACCCACTCACTTGTCATCTACTCAAAGAGCTGCAAGCGGTTTATACTGCACGCCGGGTAGGCCTACTACGATATGCAATGCGCTGTTTTGCAGTTGCTGCGCTGTAAGCAGTGCCTATAATTGCTAGTTTTTTTTACTGCTTTAGCGTTGTCAGGATATATTTTATTTTTTACCGAGAAATTGAAACTGTCACAATTATAATATTGAAATCAATTTGCGTGTTTCAAGAGTGTCTTTAATACGTCCGCATGCTGCGTAACGTTACCAGCTGCTACAACTCTCACGTTCTGGCCACGTGATTCGGCTACTTCAGACTTGATTATGCACTAATGTTCAACCTGAACATAAAAGTACATGTTGTCTTCTAATTAAAATAGTGTCACTCTAAGCTGTCGACACACGTAATTAGTGTGACCTTGTGTAATAATTTGTCTGGAGACAGTGCATGAAGAAGTTGTCTGATCGCTCTAACCACCTACGTGGATGTTCTGCGATTTTAGATGACGTTAGTGTTCACTGTTAATGGCGCGCACGTGTTGCAGCTGGGTAGGCCTATACAAGTGTGTGACTATAATAAGCAGATTTTTCAACGATAAGGTCACAACGAATTCAGGACCGACTTCAGTGAAGAATTAATGCTTTCATTTAACGTGGAGTGTGCTTTTACAGATAACGTTGCTTGCACTGAATGAGACTAATCGAAATGGAATATCTAGGTAATGCAACTCTGTGTTTTAGTTCTTTTTATCTTAGCAACTGCATTGACCAATATGTTATTCACCCTTCAGGTCGGCATCAACTCTTCGCTAATTATGGATTCGTTTGTTAAATTGTCCTATAGCTGTCTGCATCATCCTGCACCATCGTTCAAGCTGTGACTACATAACTGTGACCACTTCAATTGCTTTCCAACGCGCTGTCTCCTCTGAACCCCGGATTCTGACCTGGCACCGAAAGTCATTTAACTCTTAAAGAATTGAGTTGATACAGTGGCGGTATATAAATTGGTCTTCCTGTCACAGTTTTTGTACGGCGTTCATAAATGTATGAAATTTACGTTACCTTACATGGCGTGCATTGGCACCTTGTATGGCTATTTAAACTGTTGAGTCATGCAATCCTTAGAGATCAGTCAGTGCCGGATTTACCAATAAGTTAAAAAAAAACTACAGATTAGGGCTTCACAATGCGCAGGAGCCTAAACAATTATAAATTTTTCGGGGCTTTTTAAAAATTTTACTTGTGCTGTATATATATTATTATTATTATCATCATCATCATCATCATCATCATCATCATCATCATCATCGTCATCATCGTCGTCATCGTCGTCATCGTCATCATCATCATCATCGTCGTCATCATCATCATCATCATCATCATCATCATCATCATCATCATCATCATCATCATCATCATCATCATCATCGTCATCATCATCATCATAAATAGCAATCGGCTCATCGCCCGTAGGACTGGTGTCCGATGCCTTCCTGAAAATGTCTCTCAACTATATATATATATATATATATATATATATATATATATATATATATATATATATATATATATAAGTAAAAGTAAACAAGTAAAGAGAACCATGGGCTCAGCGTCCGTAGGAGAGGCGCTCATTTCCTTTTCTAGGCCCTTGAGCCGGAAATGGACGAATCCCAAGGTCCTGGACACGAGGCCAGTGATATCGCAGGACTTGCCCTTTACTTTCCACCTTACGCCGGTAACAAATGATATTGCTTGGTGACAGAGGCACGGTGTGCGCAAACAACTTGCCCAGGGTCGTTACACGGAGTCGAACCGGCGACCGCATGCTCCGTGAGCAAACGCGTTACCGCTAGACCACCGTGCCGCACGGTGGTCTATATATAGATTATATATATATATATATTATTGTATATATATATATATAATCTTTTTAAATGGCTTCCATTTCGCCTGAGTAAATGAATTCATTTGACAATAATTTGACTTTTTCACTTAATGCCTTAATTACTATTAAATAATTAAAAGGCTTATTTGTTTTCAAGCTTTCTGAAACGTCATGGTGTATGCCTAATTTCTTAACAAGCTCACATAGCCTTAGGGCCTAATCAAGTATAAATCCGGCACGGAGATCAGTTGTCTTTTAAGTCCGAAATAAAAGTGTAGCGCTAGAAACTATAGGCTGTTTAGACTAGTCTATCACACATCTGGTAGCTTTCAGGGGCGCCCGCAGGCGGACGCACTGGACGCACGTGCGTCCACCCACCAGATCAAATCCACACAAGTATAAGGCAGAGCATGGATATTTTTTATGAACGACAATACGGCGTGTTACAGATTTGGATGTTACCTAAATTGAACTGTGTCTAATGAGTCACTCTGAGTCATTTTCAGTGTATGACTACCAGCGGCGGACAGAGGACGGGTAGGATGGAAGGGACGGGAAGGATGTGCGTCCAATTTTTTGGGGTGTGCGTCCAATTTTTTGGGGTGTGCGTCCAATTTTTTAAAGCCTGCGGGCGCCCCTGGTAGCTTTGCCTATCTAGGCCTACCGAAACCCGCGTTACATGATAAACATTTTTGTTTTCTAAGACTGTAAATACATACTGTGAATGTAAATATATTTGACTTATAATGTAGACCCTACCCAAACTTGTTATTTCTTGTTTCATCTTGTTTAGGGAAACAGTAATTGAAACCACTACAGTAACCTGAATCTGTCTATTGTTTAATTTGGCAGAAGATGAAAGCGCAGAAACCCATCCAAATAAAAACCTTAGTTCGGTTGATGAAAAGATAAAGATCCGTGTTCAATCGCAGGTCGAATCCTCCTGGAGTGGCAAGTCGAACAGCAGATGCAAATATCTGCAAAAAGGATCAGAAGGAGTCTGCAATTGGCTACGCTGCTGGGACCAAAAGAAAAATTCAGGGTGGATAGACAAGACATATATATATATATACTTCGATTACAATAAATAACATTAATACATATCTTATTTTTCATTTATACAGCGCCATACTACTAACGACAGTCGATCGATGGGGTTGTGCGTCTAGGAGTTGTCCAAGATGCTTGCTATCCTACAAAAGCCTTCTGGAAAGAGCTAACAAAGGTTGAGGGGCGAAACTACAGGCTAAGTAGGCCTATACACGGTGCAGGATGAGTGCTCGGCCAACCATTTACACCAATACATCACCTCAAAAGAAAGCTTCAGTCGAAAAGACCCAATCTCTTTATCTTTTCTCCTACAAGAAAACGCTACAAGTGGAAAAACTTCACCACTGACAAAACAAAAATGCAATGAAACCACTTGTAGTTTTCCCAAAGAGCTGATTTTACTGTGATATAATGCAATGACACTAGTGTTACCACTGTTGAAAAATTAAATCCCAAGCTGGAACATTAAAAAACCAAGAAAACCCAAGGTAGTTTATCTGCAAAGTTTTGCAAATAAATAAACGAATGATAAGATAATATATAATAACCAGATGATTGCCCTCCTAATACGGTATTTCAGTAGATTGGAAGAACACAGAAAAAACAGGACTTCCTATATATCGTTACCCCTGCCATGTAGAGAAAAACAGTGCTACTAGTAGGCCCTTACCGCAGCGTGGGATACGGAAATTTCGCCTCCGGAAGAATCGCCCCCGGAAGATTCGCCCCCGACATTTCGCCCCCGGAGGAATCGCCCCCGGAAGTTTTGCCTCAGAGATCTATGATGAAAATGTAACTAAGACTAGAAGCTGGATCGACGGGGGCGAAACTTCCGGGGGGCGAAATGTCGGGGGCGAATCTTCCGGGGGCGAATCTTCCGGGGGCGAATCTTCCGGGGGCGAAAAGTCCTAGACCCGCAGCGTGCAATATCAAATACACCGTCGCAAAGTACTCGAGAGTCGTAGGCCTAATAATACTTCAAACCGTTCAACACATTAATGACGGAATGAAAGAAATTGTTTAATATTTTTTCTTAGTGTACAGGCGGTATTAAACATCTGCGCTATCATATGTCAAATCAAGTCTTGAGTGGCCGGTTGTCGGCTGTTCACTTGGTCACTTCGTTACATTTTTGGGCCGTTTGAACCGGTTTTCGCTCAATTTTTCAAGCCCTTTCACGACCTAAATAATTATTAGTTTAAGCCCGTTTGAAGCCGTTAGTTTAAAGAGCAGCAGTTTTCGCTAAATTTAAATTTACGTTGAATGAACGTTTGAATTTTGTAAAACAGTGACATCATTGGTCACGAATATTAATTAGTTGGAAGCACCCAATGAGAGGTGAGTTTCATGACTTAGCCACATTTCTCTTCTATTATATTATTAATGTAATGCAATTATACCATTTCGGTTAAAAAATATTGTTCTATCTGTTATTTATATCTTTTGTTTCTATCTTTTATTTTTTACAATTTTATGGGCAATCGTTAATTGCTAAAAATTAGTAAATATTCGAATCAAATGAAAATCATTGTTAATATACATGTCGAAACGTAAATGTTTAGACCCTATATAGGCCTACACGTCGAAACTCAAAAGACACAAATGTTTATTTCAATACGTCAATGGCATCAGAAACATCAGATAGGGTAGCTCAAAACTATAATATTTTCTTAAGTTTTAAAAACGAGCATCAGTTAAACTGTTAAACAGTTTACTTCCGGAAAACTTCCGGGAAAGTGCAATCTGAGCCTGCAGTCGCCTTTAGTCTTTAGAGTTAGTCCGTCTTTAGAGTTATATTCTAATTACAGCAATAGACTAGAATAGCACATGTTTGCACGAATATTGCGCCATTTGTTTATTGACCTCAGTCATTCAGACCGTTGCAAAAACTGATCAAATTAATGAAAAATAGGTTTTCAATACAGCAAGAAAATCCCAAGCAAAAAACAAAAGGTCTCCAGTAAAAACCCCATTTCCCAAATTTTGATAAAAAACCCAAGATCTTTGGGAACCCAAGGAGTGGTAACTCTGAATGACACTTAAGAGAAAATTTATATAGCGCTAGGTTGAACACTCCCTGTAGGCTACAGTAAAGTTACTGAGGGTAATCTGATCGATTCTTGGAACTGACTTCTAGTCTTGGCAAAAGCCTACCATGACAGTTGGGCACACAAGTGGCAAGCATTCCGCAGCAATGGATCAACTCAAGCCACAATCAGGCCTAATTGTTACACAATGATCGTGCCTGTCTGGAAAGATATATTAACTATCCTTCCCTGCCAGCATGCCCACATCGAGCCCGTATAGGACCCATATTCCAATATGGGATCCGTATTGAGCCCATTTCGGTCCCATCTAATGCCCACGAAGGTACAGGCAGGGTTCTCCTTCGATCTGCTACATCCTGAATGCTGGCCAATCTACCACCATGTTTCAGAAATAAAAAAAACAATCATTTAGGGTTAATACCGCCATAAGGTGTAATTATTGACTAAGTTGTAAGCTATAGCATTACGTGTTAATTGCTCATCCTCAGTCAGCATCAAGACTAGTGTCATTTGGTAAGTCTGCATCAGCTGTTACTTATTAACTAATTGTTAAGTCAGCATCAAGTATTAGGCCTAATTGGTAAGTCTGCATCAACTGCTAATTACTAACTAAAAATATTACTGATATTACTGTCTTGTAAGTCAGCATCAAGCGTTAAATATTGAAAAGTGAACATCAAGTAGGCCTACTACTTGTTTTAGGCCTACACCGACATATCGGAGCTTAGAACTGAGAACTGATTGAATCCTTAAGAAGATTTCCTACTGTGATTGACTATAAAGACTTTATATTGTTAATTTGCGCAAAGAATGAAATCCAGAAGGTGTAGAAACCTAGGGCCTACTTTAAACAAGGAAGAATGCGTTTCTGGGATTGCTAATCTTCGCTATTCCTCAAATAGGAGCCTATAGGTTTTTCTTATTCTTATTCCTATTATTATTATTATTATTATAGTTATTATAGTTATTATAGTTATTATTATTATTATTATTATTATTATTATTATTATTATTATTATTATTATTATTATTATTATTATTATTATTATTATTATTATTATTATTATTATTATTATTAGTAGTAGTAGTAGTAGTAGTAGTAGTAGTAGTAGTAGTAGTAGTAGTAGTAGTAGTAGTAGTAGTAGTAGTATTTTTGTTATGCCCCAAGGTACATATGACCCCTCGGAAACTTAAATATTAATTAAAAGAAAAAGATCATCGGGAACGGCCACTATTTCTCAGGTTCTGATAGAGGGAAAGTGCCGCGGAAAGCTACAACGTTGAAGCGTTGGATTATTATTATTATCATTACTACTACTACAACAACTACTACTACTACTATTACTATTACTACTATTAGGGCCTACTACTACTACTACCACCACCACCACGACAATATTTTAACGCGCACTCACACAGCTGTGCAAATCTGATACGCTTTTAGTCAGTTGCCAGGTGAAGAGAAGTTAGATATTCATAAGTTTGAAAGCCAATGAGAAATAATAGGCTTTGAGGCGTTTTTTATAGGAAAAGAATTAGTAGTTCAGTTTCTTTCCGTTGGCTACAATTTTTTTTATTGCTCTTGCTATGCACGGAGTGGTTCTAATCGCTACAATCATTTTCTGTAGAAAAACTGCTTTGCAACGACTCTGGATCTGTGCTTTCCTCTTTTCGTTTACCTCGGTCGCTACAACGCTGACCTGGATCCATATACATGGATTTACCCTCGACTCTGTGCTCTATTCGATGTTCGACTATCCGGCAATGCATCTTTCCAGCTACAGCCTAAACGACACAACAAACGGCAGAATGACATGTGTAGACGCAATGAACAGTGAAAACTGTACAGGTGATGTTGCAGGAAACTTCTGCCAGCTGAGTGAAAACTTCAAAGACTGCGATTACGACTGTCTTCGATTGCGCTGTCAGTTGCTGCGATGGCCGGAGAAAAAGCCAAAAGCATTCATTTACTTCCTGATCAATTATGAAGGACTTAATAAAATGCTCAACTCGCTGGCTCTTCTGGACAAGTACTTCAACGTAAAGCATCAGTATCCTGTTGTCATATTCCACGAAACTGAAGCAAACTTCGATGTCGCCCGAACCTTCTTGAGATCTTGGACAAAATCAACGTTGTATTTCCAGACACTCAGTTTCCATTTACCTGATTTCCTTCCACGCAATTTCACACGGCGTTCTTGCCCACACAGGACTGTAGGATACAGACACATGTGTCGTTTTCATGCAAAACTATTGTACGAACAGCCCATCATCCGTGGATTTGAATATGTCTGGCGACTTGACGACGATTCTGAGTTACTGAGCCCTATTGAATACGATGTATTCGAGTACATGCAAAACCACAGCCTTCAATACGGATACACTATTGTGGCCAATGAATGGAAAATTTGTATTGTACATCTGTGGGAAAGTGCCACGCGTTACATCAAAAATGCTTCCATTAGTCCCACTTTCTTCTCGGAATGGAACAGAAACAAAATTTATTACAATAATTTCGAGATATCGCGTCTGTCGCTGTGGCTTTCTGACGACTATCAGGACTTCATAGATTACATCGATAGACTTGGAGGAATATATTATTATCGTTGGGGAGACGCACCGATTAAAACCATAGCAGTTTCGATGTTTGTACCTAGGAACCAAACGCATTGTTTCAAGACCTTCAGGTACGCACACCAGGGTACCAAAAACTGAATCATGAATCCAAAAATATAAATAGACATTAATTAAAAAAGAATACAAAGTAATTAGTGGAAAGAAAGTGTAATGGAAGAATACAAGATGACAGAGGAAGATAACACTTCGTGTTGACTGATTCTGGTGGAAGTCATCGTTTTATGTGATAGCAATAGAAAACACAACATATTACTCTCAGCATATTATACATACCATACATACATAAATAAATACATACATGCATGGCACATACATACCTGCACAAATGCTTTAATAAGGCGTGAAGAGAGCTTATGTAGCAAACTTACACTTTTGTGAATGCAAAGACATATAGGAGGAGAGAAATATAATTTATGTCTTTAGAGTTCGAGGAGAGATGGGATGAAAGTTTATACAGTGAAATGTGAACTTAGGTTGCACAGGTGCTTGCAATTGTGGTTTCTATACTAAAATTACAACTTTCTACGTTTCAAAGACGGATTTGGACATTTATTTGAGTGTTTTAGCTGATCGACTGTATACATAAACGTGAAATATTAGCATGGAAGGTTTAGATATCGCGGTTCCGTATGTAGTAAGAACGTGTGTATTGGCCAACATGTTACATGTACAAAACATTGTACATGTTTGGTTGAGGGTAATGTAAATACGTCGGCTTACCGAACTCTTTCACACATTTTGAGTTTGAGAGATTTCTATTAAAGTACAAATGCAGAGCACTTAAAATGGTATATTTTTTAAAAGTTCGAGTGATGGAATTGCTGTGCAACATAGCTCTTACTGGAATTTCCGCTATATATGGAGTGAAGCACGTCGTTGAATTTTGTTGGAAACACGTGTATTAGATTGAAGCGCATGTGAAGTGCAGGTAAACTGTTGCATTTTTGGAGAGTTAGTGTGATGAAATTGATTTGACCTGGCTAGTGGGGCGAAAGGTGCAGCTCCATGTGACAGAAGCAACTTCCATATGCATGAAACTTTGCCTATTTTCATTCTCACTGGTTTTTCACATGCTTGCAAGAATAGTCAACTATTTAAAGACACGAGTTGCATGTTGCAAGCTGAGTTATTTCAGTAATACACTTTCACAACTTCTACGACGAGTCACAAAAGTTCGCTCCACTTCCTCTGATAGCATACGGAAATCTATGTTCGACGAGGAGACATATCAGCTGTGTAGAAGGTATATAATGTTAAATATGTCGCATGTTGACAGTTCCACACACGTTATATTTGATAAAGTTCAAGACATGCCATCAATTTATTCACATTTTTGCAAAAACGCCATTGCCAAAGGTTACAGTTTATGCCATCTCACAGATGCAGGTCCATTTTTAAACGACAACTAACATGAAAGCACTCAAAAGCTTGAAATTCAAGTGAAATTGATTTCGCAAGTTGCTCAAATCTCCACTTTTGCATACAAATATAAAAGAAAAATGTACTCAGTTTTCCACAAAGTTGCGCATTTCCAAACTTTGCACTATACACTATAACTAATGAAAGACGAAGAATTGGGTACATTTTAAGTTTATTGCAATTTTGTTAGTGAAGCGCGCGCTCCTACGCACGAATGCTTTACTAAGGCGTACAGGACTACGAAAATGCAGATAATGCAATTGCTGATTCGTACATGCACCGTTGTTGCGACAAGCGACAGACAAATCATTAAGCATCGATTTGATGAGAGCAATGCGAACAGGTGCGCGGCTTTAAGCTCGTGCTGTTATCTGTGTCTGTTATCTGCGGCAGCTAACAAACAGAGCTTGAGACGCTAAGTGTGCAAGGAAAAATTGCGTTAACGTGAGTTTGCGACATCTAACTTTAAGACCCACAGCTGACCGACTTGAAACAAGATATACAATTAAAGTCTTAGAAATAATGGCTGATCACATCACTTACCGGTGTTATAGAAATATTGCCTTTTAAACGATGTTGTGTTAAAATGCCTGGAAGACCATGATTCCCTACTTATTCTGCCTAATTCTGACGATTTGTAACATCCGATTAGCCACTTCGATGACAATATTAAATAGGACTACCATGGGCGTCCGGAGGGGAGAAAGGGAAGCATTTATCTCCCAGGATTTTACAAAAATGAACTCTGTTCATTATTATGATTATTACAACATTTCCATGACGATTTTCAATGGGAACAACACTTAATTAAGTACAGTCCTTGATCATTATTTATTTTTAATTTTTTTCTATGAAAGTTTTTTCTATGCAAAACCGTCATTTGGCCCCTTAAAAAATTCTTGCAGACGCCCATGAGGATCATGTTCTGGAACTGTGTACGGCCAGAGGCGCCGAAGTCTGGCTATCAAAAGGATGACTTTCCCCTAGAATTGCCCAACAGTCCAGCGTTTCTGCATCTTTTTACCTGTCTTACCTACAGTCTTTTTCACGCTAGGCTGCTGGCACCGAAATTATCGTTCCACGCTATCGACGCATTTTGGTCCAGAGACTGAACATCATTTGTGAACTGTGAATGGTAATCCATTGGTTTGGCTCCACACATGTTTCTGGGCTCTGGTGATCTTCAACTTTTCTGTACATTGTTTTGCTACCTGGCAAAATTTCTGTTCTTCATGACGTTTACCAC